>JAIGNY010002724.1:90000-460000 GCA_020152595.1 Chiridota heheva | reverse complement strand
TTCATACTTGTCTGATTCTTTTACTTCAAGGCCCTAGCCCCACTGTCCTAACAGTATTGTCACCTCAAAAGACAGCTTTCTGAGCTGCTTTATCTTTTACTAACTGAGGAATTACCTTCAAGATTAAGTGAGAAGTCTAAGCATGTTTATATATGTATAAACAGACCCGGTGGGTCTGCTGCCAGTGAGTTCACAACTGGTTAATGAAAGGCTGTGGTCGTCTTGATATAATGTCCAGCACTGGATGCTTTTAGGACGTTAAACCTTGCTATGTTATGCTATAAAAGAGGACAATGAAGTGATGAGAATGATAAAGAAAGTTTGAAAAATCTTAATCCATTTAGGAGATATTCAAGTTTAAAGATCTTTCAGAATTGTGTTAAAATGACAGAAACAGATGTGATGCCACTAGCCATATATTCCTGAAAAGTCATTTTCCATTGAATTTTTCAATGAAATGTTTTACTGAAATTTTTTCTGGATTTTACAAATTACAAGAAGTCCATTTTATATGTCGAAAGAAATTAACACACACTCTAGTTTATGGAGTAAATGATTTAACATTTGAAGAAACTTCTATCAAACATTTTTAAAACAGTAAAATTGATTTTCAACATAATTAAATTAGTGAACCTACTGGTGGTGTGACATCACTCTCCTACAGTAGACTGTCTACTCAGGGAAGTGCCATGTAGATTCCCGGTCTACTCATTTTCAAATATAACACCTTTGAAACTATATACTGTAGCTCGTGAATGTATGGAGCAAGATGTTGAAGAAGTGTCTTCACAATGAATTTCACAAGAAATTCCTGCAGATCAGAATGGATGGATAGTGATTATGCCAGAGTGATTGAAAATATTTGTTTGTCATTTCGTAATCCTTGCAAAGAGGAATTTTACTTTGTCTTTTTTTAATTTACATAACAAGTCATATCATGAGCATTGACAAGTGACAAATGAGCTGAAGAATATAACAGCTAATGGCAAAACTTTGAAATCAATTCATTATGGAGAGGAGGTAGATATGTATTATAAGGTCTTGTTTGAATCATTATGTACAGTAATATATCTCAATGACTTTTAGCACATATTCCACCAACATTTATGAGGGTATTTCATTTTTTCCCTGTTAGTGCTTTTGCTTTAGTTGTGTAAAATGTTGTTTTAGACAGTGAGAAACATTGTTGTGTAAACTGTTGTTTTAGACAGTGAGAAACATTGAAATGAAATGTATAGTAAAGTTGATAACTAAGAAACCAACTCATGTTTTTCCAGTTGCCACTATTGAAAAGCTTTATACATCACTATATAATGTGACATTTTCATAGAACTTCCTATAGGATTATTTTAGTAAAAAATGACTTTGTAAATGCATCAAATAGAGTGCAGAATAAAGTTTTTTACACTATGTTTATTTAAAGAAAAATATATAGTCAGAAATTCTTAAATAAGCAGTTCTTCTATATAAAAGTTTGCAATCTATGTTGAACCAAAAGATTTTTGGTTCCAATGTGATAGCATCAGGAACTTATGCGCTCATGATAGAGTGTGTGTATGTATGTGTATACATGTTTGTCATGGCCAGCTCGTAAACGTGATATCTCAAGAACGATACTCTGGATTCATGTCATATGTGGTACATAGATAGCCCATGGTCCATAGATGTGCCCTATTGTTTTTGATTTTTATGGTGATGTTATGCATTTTAATAGGTAGGTGGGACCCAATGTAAAAATCTGGAAAGGTTTATATTTTAACAATTGCATATTTATTTTGTGGCTTAATATGATTTTGCTGAAAAGAGCTTGTAAACACTATCTCAAGAACTATACATTGTAATCAGTTCATATGTGGTACACAGATAGCCCATTGTTTGTAGATGTGCTCTATTGTTTTTTGTATTGATATCTTGCATATTAATGAGTAGGCAGGGTGTAAAGTAAAAATCTTGAAATGTTTATATCCGCATATCTGTTTTGTTACATATTGCAGATGATTATGATGTTAGCTGGTATTTACATATTCATGATGTGAAAACATTGAATTTTATTCATATGCATACTGTAGGGGCAGGACTTAATAAATGATATTATTAAGGGGGCGGAGCCTAAAGTGAACATTTTGAAAAAGTGATAAATGAGCAACTGTATGTCCCTTTTGCGTCATATTAGACATGATAATTTTGTTGGTTATTGTGTACATGTTTATGTTATCAGCAGATGTCATTGATATGCATGGTGTACGTGGCTTAATGTGAAAGTGCTTTGATGTAAACACCACACTGTACTCCATGAACGATACATCAGACTTGGGTACACAGATGGGTCATGGACTGTACATATGTTCTAATGTTGTAGTAGTGAATATAAATGAGTAGGCGGGCTTACTGACAAATTCTTGAAATAGGATAAATGAGCAACCGCTTTTGCATCATACTGCTATGATAATGTTAAATATTGTGCAAATTGCTAATGTTGTCAACAATTTTATTGATCTGCATGGTGGATGTGATTTATGAATAAATATCCTGGATCAAATATTTCATGATATGCAACGTATGTCATGACAGTAAGTACAAATTTTGCAAATCAATCAGCTGATGAAAAAAAGCATCGGAACAACAAAATCTTTTGGTTCTGGTTTTATAAGCAACACTGAGCAAGTACCCTCTTGAGAAATAAGATACTTTGCTCCAAGAGGAATTCAGATTTTTTGATAAGTAAATTATTTCTGGAATGATAGTATCATCTGATTAAATTAAAGGGTTTTCTGATGAGATTTTGTTTCTTATCTATTTGTACAGCCCTCCTGCTGTATAAATGTACTTGGATTCCTTGGTTCAATTGGAAAGCACAGTTTAGTCTTGGACTACACAAATTTAAAGATAGTTTTATTAGCTGGATGGGACAGTTAACCCTTGATAAACTGAAATTATTTTGGGTGAAGTGAAGGTCCCCTTTTTAATCATGGTATGACAAAGGTTACTATTATGTACTTGCCAGATTGAAATTGTGTGAAGCACAGACCCCTTTTCAGATGTAGTCTGGGTAATAGTTCTCAACAAACTGAATTTGTGTAGATCCCTAGTGCCGTGTCTAGGGAAGGGGGTGGGGGGTGGGCTATTGGTGGCTTATCCCCCCTAAAAAATATCATAGCCCCCCCAAATTTTGTCAAAGCCATAAATATAATTAACTAAAATATCAAGTGAATCATGTGTAAAAAACAAGAAGGAATGTTAACGTTAATTTTGGACCAGAACTTTTACAGTTTGCACCAAAAATCCTCCATTTTGGATCAATTATCTTTCATTGTGGACCAGTCCCAAAATCTTCAATTTTGACTCTAAAATTTTCACTTTTGGATGAAAAAACATCAGGCTTTTATCCAAAATCTTCAATTTTGGACCAAAACTTTCAAATTTGGACCACAATCTACAACATGGAACCAAAAACCTTCAGATATGAAGAAGTTCTTATAATATGAGGCTTCCTATGCACCATGGTCCCCACCCCACAATAGTTTTCAAATTAATACAATTTTAAAATGGGTCTTTTTTGCACAAACTTTTGGGAAATTTTTGTGGATTCTCTTTGAATTTTCAGAAAGTTTTGTTAATTGTAAATTCAAATTTTCTTCATTTTTAGGAAATTTTCTTCATTTTCAAAAGTAAAATTTTCATTGATTTTAAGGATATCTTCCATTATTTTTGTGAAATCATCTTTAAATTTCTAAAATTTTCTTCAATTTCCTGAAAATTCTTCACTTCCTGGTACAGCACTGTCAAGTTCGAGAAATTTTCTGGAACTGTTGCTAATATTGAACAAAATTGCCAACAATTTTACGATTTTCCTTCAATTTTATGTTAATAATTTCACAGTTTGTCATCAAAACAGGCATTCATGCAACCGGGCAAATAGACACTTCTTGGGGGAGGGAGAGAGGGAGGTGGGACTCCCAACTTCCTACGCCTCTATTCTTCTTAATCTGAAATCACCCTCAATTTCTTTTTTCGGGGGCTTAAGCCTCCTCAAAAATAAAAGGCTAGACACGCCCTGGTAGATCCTTTTCCCAGGAACGGTTAAACAATTAAGGGAAATATAATCAAACTTTTCAAGCATCAATGTGCTATGGACAGAAGCCACTATATTTGGATGGACTATGGCCTAATTCTGACCTTTTAAAGATATTCTAAGGAAAGATCATCAAGGAACTAAATGTCGTTAGTGTATTTCAGATCATTTGCTAATGTAGTTGATTATTGCGGGAATGTACAGTAGGCTAGGCCTATATGCATCATATTCTTACATCAGTTGAACTTAAACAGCGACTGAAGTCTTTAAAGAGGATTATTTTCAATATGTGCACAAATGTAATATATGAAAAGGTGGACAATTTAACCTTGCAAAATTTTCATGTGGAGATCTTAATTTTGTCTCAAAATTTCAGGTAAATGATAATTGTTGATTGGGTTCATTGTTAAAATTCCTCTCAAAAGGTGTTTTCACAAGCCGAGGATAAGCATATCTTTCCAGTTGACAACAAATTTCCCGAAAGATTGTGACTGTTATTACCTGAAAAATCATGAGCCCATTTTTATACCGAGGGAGGGCACATCCATATGTGAGGGTAATAATATGTGGGGGTGGGGCACTTGAATATCTGAGGTAATTGTGTGTGTGTGTGTGCACCGCCTGAGCAGGTATTTTTTTTGCATACTTTTCATGGTGCAGGTGTCTGTTTCAATCATTTTCGTAGTGCAGGTCCCAAAAAATGCTGTTTTACTCTGTAAATTTCATACTACTGGTCCATTTTTACAAATCCATTTTTACTCTAGTTTTTGTTGAATACTCGATACTACAGGTTTTAACATTGACTTCTTCCATACTGTATGTATCAAAATTATATAATTTCTTATTGCAGGTACTAAAAGACCCTGTCATACTGTGGGTATGGTTTTTGGTAAGTGGGCTGTTGCCACCCCTTACCACTTTAAGTATATGCTGACTCATTGTTTGCAAGAAAATAATCACTCGCAAGTTTCAAACTTCAGTTGTGTTTCTTTTTTAATAAGTTGGGCTAGTTGTTTGTATTCATTGATATACATTCTTATTTTTGCTGGTATTTTTGGTTCCGATGGGAATAGCATAAGGAACCTATGCAGTCATGCTGTTGTGTGTATGTATGTGTGTGTGTATGTATGTATGTACAATACAGTCGGAATTAACCATACACGCTAAGTGCGCGGCGTTAGTGCACTTATCGCCATAATGAATGGAGCTGCCCAAGCGCAAAATCGTGCTAAATATGGGTTACCGCGCTAAAATCGCTGAGCTTGCAGACTCTATTCTGTGATTTACCGCGCTAAAAATCGATAACGCATTGTATGCATTATGTCAATCAAAATCGAAGTACCTGTGCTTTGTAAAGAGACTCCTAACGTTGCACAGTTAGATTAATCTGCTTATCGGATGTGGCCTGGCAGAATTTTTCTTTAGCAAAATATATTAACGCGAGGCCTAGAGGAATTAAAATTTGTTGTAAAATATTATTTTGTTCACATTCAGTTTCACGTTGAACTCGGGGATTTAGTCAGAGCATCGCAACGTTCAGAATCACTGTACACAGTACATGCCATAGGACTTCAATCATACTTGCAATGTTTACTTACAAAAGGAGGCAATGTCTTCATTTGCATTGCATTTGTTCAGAAGGAATTTTCAATAAAAATACATTTTAAATCCATTACGGAAGATTACGGAAGAAAATTTTGATGTGAAAATTGGATCAATCTTTTGATTGACTGAAAATACATGTACTTTACAGTTTTTGGACATTAAATGAGAATTTTGGGCAAACAAAAACCGATTCTGGCGATGTTTTTTAATCGAGTTTAGCTATCCTATCACAATAAAAAGCCTAACGTTAGGCTACATGGTTTAATCGATGTGTAATGGATTTGTTTTTTATTATACATTTAGAATTATGACATAAAAGTTAATATTTCTAAGCTTTGCTGCTATTGGTAGGAGGGTTCTGTTAAGTATTAATGATTAAGTATTTTGTTTGATATTTTCCACGGTTTTAGATCTACTGTTAGGCCAAATGTTGATGATGGGAAATTAATAATTATATATTGATGTTGACATGTTTATCTTATATTTTTCCCACAGCTTTTAAACTTCTGAGTCTTTGTCAGATTTGCAGATTAGACAAGATACATTGGATGCTTATTTATTGCTTTGTTAGTCTCAGTCAATAAGAATTTACAAAAAAGTTTAAACTTGAAACCTTTTTTTTTTTGGCATGAATTATTTTTGTAGTAACCCCTTCAGCCTAGTAGGCCTATTAACGTTTGTATTGGGGTTTTTATGCCATTCTGTCAGTAATCCAATATCAAGGACATCTTGCTTCAGCCAGTAGGAAGTAAGAACAGCTACAGCATTTCGCTGTGAAAAAAGAAGTACAAGTCAATAGGGTCTATAAACTCGTGCCGCGTTGAACCTTTCTTTCTTACTATTAGGCCTACTTGATAATTGAAGTTTTCCTGTGCATGTGTCAAGTAATGTTGGGCGTAATAAAATGTTGTAACTGCTTTTTCTTCCCCTTGTGTAGAGTACTTCTTTTTATATTCCAGTTTATGTTCAAAACCGAGTGAGTGATATTAGAAAGAAGTGTAAATGAACTAAGCAGCTCAATTGGGTTCAAAAAATTAATGAAAGTTGTAGTGGTCAAAACTGCACATAAAACAGGTAAGCCTGCATTGCTTCATTACTTGAGAACTGGAATATCAGGGTGGTAGAAGACATTGAATATCAATGAATATCCCAGAATGATGTTCAAAGCAATGGTTTTCAAATTGGCCTTGTGTTGATTATGAAAGCAATAGTTTTCAAATTGGTCTTGTGTTGTTTATTCAAAAAAATAAAAATTTGACAACATCGGCCTTCCCCGCTGCAATATGAAACCTGTGTCAGGGGCCCTGAATATTGGCATGACCATATTTACGTAGGCCTTATTCTTAATATATGATACAGGACTCTAGATCTTTGATAGGATTTTCTCCACAGATGACTGATGGTGGTAAAGGGTGAAGCCTGGTCCAATTCATAGTTATCATTTTACCTGCTTAAAATTTTAAATTTCTTTGACCCAATGCCTTGTTTTCAAAATAATCATATTCTGCAAAGTTATTTCCTTTCGGAACTTATCTCCACTTTTGACTAGATGATTTGGTTTACTTCACTTCATTTCAATTGTTTCGATCGATGCATCTTTATAAAGTGGTACGAGGAAACTTAGACAAATATTTCCCCTGCCATCAAGTAATATATAGTACATCTCCTCACAGACCTGGGTATAACAGAGTTCACTGCATTTTAATTTTTTTCAGCAGGAACAAGTGTTGCTGCTGTAAGTAAGACTTTACGTCTCCCAGGAATCAAAAACAGAAGATTTTCTTCATGCCTAATTGAGCATCTTAAGATTTTCTTGAAATTTTGGCAGATACATTCTAACATTATTAACTAGCATGCTTGTTCGGCATAACGACACAAAGGGAGGCATAAAGTCTGATACAATCATTATTTCATATGATAGAGGATAAAAAACCTTAACTGCCAAAAACAGCAAGTCAAACTCTTATTCTTACCTCAAGTTATTCATGTTTGAAATCTACACATGGGGGCTGCAATTTTTTTCAATTCTGTATTGGAATATTGACATAAATTCCCCAATAGAACTTAAGGATTAAAATGTAATTCTTTATAAATGTGATTAAAGTTTTTATTTCAAAATAATATGACAAAAATTTTAACAGCATGTTTTAATAATTTCATGTATACACAAAGTTTTCCTTGACCCTTACAAAATAAAAACACTTGTTCATAAGCTAGAAAACTTGAGGTAGATTATAAAGAAATCAAAAGCATTCCAACATCCTGCTGGGCTGATGACATTGTAATCTATCTGCATGTTTTGAAATCAAAATTGCAAGTAGTAGCATTAAAGTTTTTAATAATTAAAAACAAAATGTGTTGGATTGCTTTGGGAGTTATGGTCAGAAAATTAATTATTTTAAGGATTATGTCAGACTTTGTCTCCTTTTAAAGTGAAGTAATTTGTGCCAAAAGAGGTTAATATATGAACGATTATTGCTTTAGATTGACTAACATTTAACATTATGTGATGTTTCAATCAGCAAACTATATATTCCAGTTTATAAATACCTCTGCTTTTGAATGCAATAGATAGTTAAACTCATATTGAGTATAGTTCAAAGAAACTTGACAATTTTTAATAGCTGTGGTTATGATACACATCCCTCAGTATGGTTGACATTGGGATTGTGGCAGCAAGTTGCTAAGAACAAATAAAGTAATAGTCATTAAGAACAAATGGGACTGACCATGAAATACATTAATTATTTCCATAAATTTTCCTCAAGGAAATCCTCTTCCTGCAGTACTTTAATGATGAAGTAATGAATTGGAAATGAAGGACCAAGCAGTGCTACAATATATTGGTCAGGTTTTTAACCTCCATGACTACTATGGCGACCAACCAGGGACCACTACTGACTGCGACCAACCAGGGGTCATGGTAGCCTTTGGGGAAATCTGTATAATAAAAGTGGTGTAGTAAATGCATATAGGTATACGCTAAATAATGCTATATGAAGCGAAGGATGAGCTTGGCCCCTCCTATAATCCAAGGTATTCTACTGTCCTGCATATAGTATAGTGTGAAACTTTTTATAGACTATTCAAGTGACCCTCTGGGCTTTTGACATCTTTCAAAAAGAAAATATGCTTGCAGAAAGGTTGGAAGGACCAAACCAGGTTATCCATGCATCCATTTATTTATAATATTTTTGAATGTTCTTGCAAGTTGCATCCATATACAGTATTTATGATATTACTGTACCTTCTTGCATCCACATACCTTTGTTGTACCTATCTTCAGTCGTTCCAATATTACTGTACTATTTTGCCCGATATTATTATTATTTTTTTTTTAACAAAAACTTTTCTGGATGAGCTGATGATTTTGATGCCTTCATTTGTAATACTGAAAAATATCAATATTGACAGTACTAGAAATCAATATGCAAGCACCAATTTTAATAAGTCTTGTTTGCCCAATGGTATATGCAGAGCATGCAGCTAGCCAAAATGTTGTGTGGAGGTCCCACGTTCAGGTTCATTAGCTACCTGCCCCATCCCCACATGGTTTTCAAAAAGGAAATTGGGACTGACCATGTTCAGTAGCAACAGCTATTATTTTTAATTTATAATCTTGGCAAGTGAATATCTTTTCAGGTTTTAAACTTAAAGTCAACAGGTCTGGGCTTCCAACGATTTCCTGAAATCGAACGATCGTGTTCCACAAAAAATATCAACCCCTTGTATTTGGGTTAACGAAAAAAAAATTTTACCGAAGTTTAGTAATAAGAGAAATTATGAAATTTGTTTCTCATTTGCAACTGAAATACAAAAACCATGTATTATAGACCTAATTCAGTTAACATTCAAATCACATAATTTCACGAAATATTTTAATTTCTGGAAATTATAAAATGTTCTTTTAACTTGCAAGTACAAGCACTGGTTATATATAGTTCATTTATTTTATCGAAATGCAGAAGGATTACTTCAGATTTATGAGCATACATTGACTAGATCATGGCAGTATGCAAAAGAAAGTGTCATGTAATCTCAACTTTCTTGGTAATGAACAAGTTTTTAAATTTTATACACTTGTTATGTCTTTATTATATTTTTTCAAATTCAATAGCTCAACAGTTTCCTGTCTCCCTTGTAAGTTGTAGTTGGACAATATAAACATAACATTTCACTTATATGGATACATACCTGTAAGGGAAAAGCAAGAAGAAAATTGGTTATAGCAAAAACTTCATCTGTAAGGGAAAAACAAGAAGAAAATTGGTTATAGCAAAAACTTCACCTGTAAGGGAAAACAAGAAGAAAATTGGTTATAGCAAAAACATCTTTTGAGTTTGAAATAGAAAAGAAAAATGCAATGCAACATTGTAATTGTGTATAGAAAAATGATATTAGCAAAAAAACAAAATATCTCTATTGAAATTAAAAAAAAGAGAGATAATAATTTTAGTAATTTTGGTTGACAAATATGCCACAGATTTACTCCATAGATAGGCCTAGGTCTTTCATCATAGCAAAATGGCTTAAACTAAATGACATTTTGTACCGTTGTACGAAATTTTTCAGTAAATTCTTGCATTTGCAATTCCAAAGGGGGCTGAAATTGACGTTAAATGAATCATCTTATGCATCTCAATGACAGCAATTACGATTTTAAAACTGTATTTTCGATCAAATGTAAGCTCTGGGCCATCTCCCTTTGAATCGGTTGGGCCCAGCGTTAGGCCTTTCAGTTTTACAATGACATGGCAACTAGCCTAACATACTGTACGTTCGAACTTTGATAGAATAAAGAAAAGTCTGGCGAAACCATACTAAGTTAGACTCTTGTCTAATAAATAAAATTCTCAAAGTATCTGTAAAATCTACCCTACACACAGGTTTTACGGCAGAATAAATCTTCTTTATTCTGCAAAAGAAGACAAAAAGTTTCGCTTAAATTAATTTATAAAACAAACTGGTGCCTAAAGTGCAGTGATGCATGTACACAGATCTGGATCACACACAGTGCAGTTACGTTTGCGCTGACAAGCTTAGCGCAATGAGACGTTGACTCCTGTAATACTATTACCGCGCTAACCTCTTTGAGGAAGGAGCAGATCAAAATGGGATTATCGAACGCGTTCAGCGCAGAGTTGGGCCAAGTGCCGTCTGTGCATAAAAGACATGAATGCAATGGCGGCGGTAAGGGCATTAATCGCGATAAATAATCCGCGCTTACTGCGATATCGGTACAGTTATTTTGGACTACTGTATGTATCTATGTATGTATGTGTGTATGTATGTATGTATGTATGTATGTATGTATGTATGTATGTATGTATGTATGTATGTATGTATGTATGTATGTATGCATGCATGCACATGCATGTATGTATGTATGTATGTATGTATGTATGTATGCATGCATGCATGCATGCATGCATGCAGTGCAATGCAATGCATGCAGTGCAAGGCATGCAGCATGCATGTGTGTCTGTGACAGCAAGCTCATAAGCGCGATATCTTAACAAAGATACACCAGATTCATGTCATATGTGGTACACAGATAGCCCATGATCTCTATAGATGTGCCCTATTGTTTTTGGTGGCGATGACATGCATATTAATGGTTAAGCGGGACTTAAATGTAAATATCTTGAAATCCTCATATTTTTAGGATTCATGTCATATGTGGTACACAGATAGCCCATGGTCCATAGATGTGCCCTATTGTTTTTGGTGGCGATGACATGCATATTAAAGATTAGGCGGGGCTTAATGTAAATATCTTGAAATCCTCATATTTTTAGGATTCATGTCATATGTGGTACACAGATAGCCCATGGTCCATAGATGTGCCCTATTGTTTTTGGTGGCGATGACATGCATATTAAAGATTAGGCGGGGCTTAATGTAAATATCTTGAAATGCTCATATTTTTACAACCGTATGTATGCTTTGTTTGATATTGAGTGTAATTATGCTATTAGCTAGTGTGTTCAAGGTACAAAATGTTGATTTCCATTAATATGCAAAGTGGGCTGGGCTTAACATGATTTTGTTAAAAAGAGCTTGTAAGCATGGTATCTCAAGAACGGTAAACTGGATTCATGTCATATTTTGTGTACAGATGTGCCCTATTATTTTTGGTTATGATATCATGCAGATTAATGAGTAGGCTGGGCTCAATATAAAAAGATTGAAATTGACTATGTGGTACACAGATAGTCCATGGTATGTAGAAGTTCCCTATTGTTTTTGGTGATGTCATACATGTTTTTGGTGGCAATGACATGCATATTAATGATCAGGCGGAGCATAAGGTGAAAATCTTGAAATAGTCATATTTTAACAATTACGTGTCTGTTTTGTTTCATATTATGATTTTAGCTAGTTTGTACATGTTCATTTTGTAAAAATATTGAATTTCATTAATATTTATAGTGGGCGGGGCTTATTATGATTTTGCTGAAAGAGCTTGTAAACACGATATCTCAAATATTTCATGATATGCAATGACATAACAGTTGATACAAAATCAATCAGCATGAGAGAAAGAAAAAAACATCAGAACCACAAAACCTATGGTTCCGTTTTTTTTTTTTACCATTGCCAGTTCCACCCTTAACCTTTTGTCGATGTCTAACACATTCACTAAATAAGTGGACATGTTAGAACTTAGACATTGAGAAAAGACAAACTTGGAACTTAATGAAGGGGTTGAATCGAATCATTCTGGGAAAAACAATTTAAAACTAGAATATTAGCACTCTCTAGAGCACATACCTCTGCCCTGTTGCATTTCCAACATGCCTAGAGATAATTTTAGAGTTCATTTGATCCCCATACCCACTACTACAATCTACCTCGGAAATTCTAGGCTTACAAGAATCATCCCCAAGTTTTCATCTGTAATGAACATTTGCAATCTGAACACTTGAAAGATTATATTCTGACTGGATTTCTTCCAAGGCCTTACCATTGTTTTCAGTTTTATTCAAAGTGAAGCATCATTGTTTGAGCTCTATTCAGCCAGGATTCACATTCCATCATTTTCCATTCATGGCAGAAACCAATTGTTTCATTTTCTTTGATCTAAAGAACACTTGATGAAAGTCTCTTTGAGTTCTGAAAATTGATTGTTTGGATCTTCATTCAGAGCACAAAGTCATTGTTCAGCACATTCAATTGGAAAGTTGAAACTTATGTCTTGACAACTTAGTCTTGATAGATCTCATCCTGAAACATCCCCACCCCTCAATTTCTGCCCTTCTCCTGTTCCAAATTTTAATCACTTTTTATGAAAAAGTAACAAAATCACACATCAACTTTAATCAAAACCCAATCATCAGTTCTGGAGATATCTTGATGACAAACAAACTCACCTTAAATTGTCCATTTGCACCCTTCCCTGTTTCCAGTATGTCTCAAATTTTAATCACTTCTTCTTTAAGTAGTAACAACACCACACACCAAATTTAATCCAAATCCAATCATCAGTTCTGGATATATCTTGATGACAGACAAACCAACAGAGGCAGAAACATGTCACCCCCCACCCCTCTTCCCCTGCCCATTTCAACCCGTCTCCTGTGCCAATATGTCTCAAATTTTAATCACTTCTTCTTTAAGTAGTAATAAAACCTTACACCACATTGAATCCAAATCCAATCATTAGTTCTTGAGATATTTTGATGACAGACAAAGAGGTCAAAAGATGTCCCCACCCCACCCCATTCCCACCCTTCTTCTGTTCCAATATGTCTCAAATTGTTATCACTTCCCCCTTAAGCAGTAACAATACCACACACCAATTTTATCCAAATCCAGTCATCAGTTCTTGAGATATCTTGATGACAAACAGACAAACAAATTTACAGACGCGAAACATGACCTTCCGTCCAACTTCTTTGGCAGAGGTAAAAAGTTACATCCCATTGTCTAGCCTCTGCTGCATGCTTCAGATGAAGCTTTGCAATTGTTAATTGTAGCAACTATCTAGCAAATAGTTAACCTGATTTAAGTTTACTTTCATTACATATACCTTGGAGGTTTGTCTTTGTGTAGTTTCTCCTCAACTCCAGGGGCCCTGAAGTCATATTCATCACCAGGATGCTCTCTTCAGCTTTTAATATTATTCCACTTCAGTGATGTACAATGTAATATCCACTAACTATATATAAGGGCTAGGACCGTTGGCAATTTCATCTCACTCGAATGGTTGCCACCATTTGATCACATCTTCATCAACATCTATGACAGTAACATTAGTGAGACTGTTGTTTCATGTCCAGAAATGTCACACATTTTAAACATTTTTGGTGTAGCGCCCCCTATTTTACCTAAGGCAGACGGGTTGTTCAGCTCTCATAGACTTAGTGTGTGAGGGAAAATTGTGATCGGAAAATCTTTATATTGGAGTATCCGTGTCTAGACTATTGAAGCAGCTACCAGGTCGCATTTATTCACAGTTTAGTTTGAGACCAAAATATATGAGTTTTTTACATCGCTCACCTTTCCCAAGTCATTTTACGTGCAAACTCTATGGGGAACCGGTTTTGCTAGTAAAATGTCTGTTAAATGTTAAGGTTTAATCATGCGCAATCATTCATTTTGACCTTTTTTTCTTCTCAGAAAATGATTCTGTATCAGGATTAGGATACATCATTATATGGCTTCTCACATAATGAAAACAAAAGGTAACAAGGAAGTTTTTTTAACCTTTTCTTGATGCCAATTTGAACAAAAATTCTGAAGACATGCCTAACCTAAATTTCGCGGGTGTACAAGTTAAGTTTGATGTCATGATGTACTACAACTATTGAGGCCTATGCTGCTTGTGCTTAGTGAGTCCTACAATGTATGTGTAGGTGGAATGGAGTGTGGTCTCTTGAATGAAGGGATAATGTTTCTGTAAAGATCAACATGATTTAGCTTAATGTGTCTGAGAGCAGCTAAAACCTTTTTGTATATGGTGCATAGCTGCTTACCAGGCCTGTAGCCTGAAATTTAAAGGGGGCTTGTTTTTTAATAAAAGGGCAACAAACTATGAAATTCCAGGTGTTTATTATTCTTTTAGATTCTTAAAGAGCACTTAAACAACAAAAGGGAGTTTGTTTGCTCGGACGACCCCCCTTCCCTCCTGCACACAGTCAAATTTGCTGTATATTGCGGTGGAGCACATCAGGCATACTTCCTTCTTTCCAGTTCATGTAATTGTGTGAAAACTAATAAGATTTGATGACTTTGTTCTGCACTTTCCCCAATCACCAATGGTCCTTCTCCTTCACTGTCAAGAATGAGTATATCTACACCATATCTGCAGAAGGCATAGAGGAAACCCCGGGAAAAATGGGTACCCTATCTCATTCAAAAACAAAACTTATATAGTAGCCCATGTAGGCTAGTTCCCCTTTTAGCTTTGACCCTTCTTAGAGAAAGACAAAATTGTTCAAAATTCATATTCTAGAAAATAGAGATACGATATTAAAATATATATCTAATGAACTGATGAAGAAGTGCTGAGGCTGAAATTTACTTACTGGGGGTCTGGGGAGAACCTCCACCAAAGCTTTGTTAAATAGGAAAGAAAAGTATAGGCATGCTGTGGGCTGGTGAGTGGAAGGAGGAGGAGGGGGGGGAGTGAGAAGTTTTATTCCTGACCAGGCTAGCGAGGGGAAAATTATAGCATGTTATCGAAGTTATATGGATTTATTAGACTAGATTTATTAGACTGGATTGAACGTGTTGAGAGCGAAGTGACTTTTATTGCTATTCTCTCCAAGTATTCATTCCTTTTCATTTCACCTTGTACTTTACCACCTAAATTTTGTTTTATGTCTTCATTTTCCGGGATTCTCCCTTTGTGGATGGGCATCTGTTTTCGGTGAGATCATTTCTTTTGTTTTTTCCCCTTCCGTTCTGATCAGACTTTCGCGTCTTATCGTTACCTGTACATCGGTTCTCTATAGTAGTTCCGCGATTTTTTTCTAGTTGCCTCGGGTCTCTCGGCCCTTGTTTTTTTTTTATCATGACAAAACGCTTGTGCCTTATCGTTACCTGTACATCGGTTCTCTTATAGTAGTTCCGCGATTTTTTTTTTTAGTTGCCTCGGGTCTCTCAGCCCTTGGTTTTTTTTTTTATCATGACGAAACGCTTCTGCCTTTACCCTCCCTGTGACCCACGACCAGTCCTATATCTGCCCTTTGGATTATACTATTCACTATTTTTCATCGCTTGAAGATATAGTTGATGAATAAATGTTTACAACACATAAATGAAACATTCATGATATTGGTGAATCATGGGAAACAAAATCCTTTAAGAAAAGTTAATAAGTGGCCCCTTCTAAATGTCAGATACCATGTGTTTTGCAGCAAATGTCATGGTAACAAAATATGCTCCGAGAAAATCCCAAAAGAGTGCTGTTACTTCAAACACTTGGCAAATCCTTCCAATCTGTGTTCTCATGATAATACTTTACCAATAAGCATCAGTGATATTTATTAACTTTTAATGTCCTTCAAACCAAATGAAGACAGCTGCAAGAATTATTTTAAAGGTTGCAAAAAAAAAAAAAAAACAAACAAACAAACACACACACACACACAATGTTGGAGTTTCTTCCTTGACAGGAGGACATTGGTAAACACATATAGTTTTATTTGATGGGGCGCAGCACCCTCCCAAATACTTATACAGTGATTTTAATATAAATCTAAGGTGTTGGTCACAGAAATGTACAAAATGAGATGGTTTAAGCCATATTCTACCACGCGGCAATATTATTGCCGTTTTGGATGCCCCATCTTTGACCCTGCCTCCAAGCACATTTTCAAAAACATGCTGGTAGAGTAAGAGTTAATCAGCCCGCGACAAGTGTGCCAACTTGAAAATATATGCAGCACGGTCCCGGTGGGGGACCCACTGGGTCACTAAAGTGGCACGAGCCCAACTGCTGCTAGGAAGACAGAGATCCCTTCAATAATCAGCCTGTGCTTAACCCTTACTCTACCACGCAGCAATATTATCACAGTTTTGGGTGCCCCATTTTTGACCCTGCCTTCCAAGCGCATTTTCAAAAAAGTGCTGGTAGAGTTACGGGTTAAGGGGCTTGTACAATTATCAAGTTCTTTTATAGAATTATGATGAATTTGGACCAACATGTCATTTAAAACAAATGTGTCGAGCGAAGGTCCATGTTAATTATATATGAAAGATAACAATAACAGGAATAGGAAGTGGTGGATTGAAGGGGTGAAGTGTACCCCAGTCCACCTTTTATAAGGACTGGAGTTAGAAGCTTGGAACTTTTTGGCCAGTAGAAACAAATTCACTCCCGTGCCTATTAAAGAAATGAATGGTACAGAGAATATTTAAAAATCTTTCAGATGAATGTAGAAATAGATGAAACTGGACTGGAAGTGACATACATGACAACTTCAAATTCCCCAATTTTTTTTGTATGAAGTATATAACAATTTTCTGAAAATTTGTGACATGGACAGTTGTATATCAGAAGAGTCTATAACAGTATCCCTGCACTAAGTAACTTATTTCCCATCTCAAGAGGTTTTTAAACACATCAGTTTGTAAGAATGTTTGGATGCGATGTCCCGCTAATATTAAGTAGACTTTCTACACCAGTCATATGGAACAAACTCTGACAACTTCAAAACTTGATCTCTTGAACAAAAATGACAGCAGTTTTGTAATATATATATATATATATATATATATATATATATATATATATATATATATATATATATATATATATATATATATATATATATATATATATATATATATATATATATATATATATATATATATATATATATATATATATATATATATATATATATATATATATATATATATATATATATATATATATATATATATATATATATATATATATATATATATATATATATATATATATATATGTATATATATATATATATATATATATATATATATATATATATATATATATATATATATATATATATATATATATATTCATATATATATATATATATATATATATATATATATATATATATACACACATATATATATACATATTCATATATATATATTTATATATATATATATATATATATATATATATACATACATACATACATATATATATATATACATATTACATATATATATATATATATACATACATATACATTTATACACATACATACATACATACATACATACATACATACATACATACATACATACATACATACATACATACATACATACATACATACATACATACATACATACATACATACATACATACATACATACATACATACATACATACATACATACATATTATATGTTTTTTTTTTCTTCTGCCATATAAGGTAGACATCCTTGACCACAGAACTAATCCTTCAAGTTAAAGTAAATATCAATAATGCTTTTTGATTATTTTGTATGTATGTGGGAGGTGGGGGAGTTTGAGTTTTAAACCATGAGTTGTGATATCCTTATTATGTATATTTCTCTGAATTTTTGTTTCAACTTAAGGAGGCTCAAATGACCAATGGTCAAATCAAGGAGGCTCAAATGACCAATGGTTAAATCAAGGAGGCTCAAATGACCTTGGTCAAATCAAGGAGGCTTAAATGACCTTGGTCAAATCATGGAGGCTCAAATGACCAATGGTTAAATCAAGGAGGCTCAAATGACCAATGGTCAAATCAAGGAGGCTCAAATGACCAATGGTTAAATCAAGGAGGCTCAAATGACCTTGGTCAAATCA
Organism: Chiridota heheva; assembly: GCA_020152595.1. Classification (NCBI taxonomy): domain Eukaryota; kingdom Metazoa; phylum Echinodermata; class Holothuroidea; order Apodida; family Chiridotidae; genus Chiridota; species Chiridota heheva. The sequence continues at coordinate 441,539 of JAIGNY010002724.1, read as the reverse complement.
AGGAGGCTTAAATGACCTTGGTCAAATCATGGAGGCTCAAATGACCAATGGTTAAATCAAGGAGGCTCAAATGACCTTGGTCAAATCATGGAGGCTTAAACGACCAATGGTCAAATCAAGGATGCTCAGTTCAGCAGTGTTAGCAACTGATCATGAGTTGTTATACCTTTCCTCATTTGGAACACAAAGACCTTGTGCTGCTTTTTGTACTGTTTTTCAAAATAGCAGTTTAAAGGATTAGTTCAGTGGTCAAGCAAGTCCATCTTATATGAAAGAGGACTTCAAAAGAAACAAAATAATTAAGAAAGCATTCAAAAATCTAATCCCGTTAATGAGATATTCAAGTTTAATCTTTGGTATCATTTCTGAAGAACCGACTGAAATCAGACTAGTTGTGATGTCACAGCCTCAGATTTCTCAAAGTCTTTATGTATTTTAAAGAAAATTTATTTAATTTTTTTAATATCTAAATTAATTTTCCTCAAACTTTCTTCATGTGGTATATTATAAATACCCTTCGTAGATTCAATTTTACTACTTTTTGGACATGTCCCATGGTTTTTAAGTCACAAAATTGCAGGAAGAAATATAATAGAATACAGAAAGACTCGAGGGATCTGAGACTATGACATCACAACTAGTCTGATTTCAGTCGTTTCTACACAAATGATACCAAACTTTAAAACTTGAATATCTCTTTAACGGAATAAGATTTTTGAATGCTTTCTTCACCATTTTGTTTCTTTTGAAGTCCTCTTACATGTAAGATAAACTTGCTTCACCACTGAACTAATCCTTTAAGAGGCACACTGTGCCATGATTCCAATAATGATTTCAAGTCCCACGGCAAGGTGAGAGGTACAGCATTGATTACCCCTCCAATGCTTCACTTAAAAGCTCATTGAGGTCAACTTTCCCTTGCTATCTGTCTCAGTTTTGCACAGAGAGTTTAACCACTATCAGGTTGAAAGAGTTGTCCTATAAACCAAATCAAACTTAGAAGTAGGATTTTGATGGGACTGCTCATAATTCTGATTTGTTGATAACTGCATGCAGGCTTCTGTGTAGGTATGTATAGATTTCACTGCCAACTTGGACAAGATTATGAACTATTCTTTATAGTTGTTTTCCATTATCAAAATTTGAATTTGGAAGCTTTTGACACTAACTCTCAGATCATGTATGCATCTCTGTAGCAAATGTTAATTTTGTAAGTTTTATAGGGATGCATTGTAGTAGAAAGCAATTTCAGTATTTTTGCTGTATATAAGGAAGATGATGCTATGTCACATCTTTCTTTACCATTATTTACCATTACCATTATTGCTTTATCATTATTTTACTGATTCAATTTTCTTCTCTTGCTGCCAGCCTGTCTAAAGTGCAACTTACCTGGAGATACCGTAGCACAGTCATTCACATTCCCATCACCACAGGGGGCACCATTATTTTCCTGGCTGTCTCAAGAAGTATAAACTTTTTGATGCCTTTTATGACTTTTACTGTTGGTGTGCTTTGTCAGTCAGGTAGCATGCTTATTAATGGTAACATAAATTTTCCTATTAATGGGAACATCTTGCTACATGAAAGCCGCCATTTTGTGATATTTGCTTTGATCCTTTGCTATCTGAACGTTAAAGCCATATGCAATTTTACATTTTCCAAATTTGAAATAAGTCTGGAAAAAATATCATTGCCAGGGAAAACTTAAAAGTTATTAAAATACATTCATTACTGTCATGGCTACAACTTTTCCACTCCCATTCGATATGTTCACCATGCCGATTTCGAAATATTAGATCAAATAGACAATAGAGCTAGGCTTTTAGGTGCGAAATGGCCATTTTGAAAATTCAAATGTTTTTAAACAGAATGATTTTTAATATTCCAAGTACATAAATTAGAAACTATAACATTTTATTGCAACATCTGAAGACTATTGCTGCACGACTTCAATATCCTTGTGTGTTATAAATGTTTCTATTAATAGGCATGGTTCCGGGCTGTTTGTAATCACAAAAACTACTTGATAAGGCTTGTACAGTTGTTTAAAGTTTCTCTATGGTCTCTATGAAAGTGAACATAACAGTTGGAAGATTCAGAAGAATAAAGACCTGGTCTTACGGATATGTTCATGCTGTTTGTCATTGGAAATAAATATGAAAATCAATGGGTCTTTAAGCAGGACCTGCTGTTTAAGCAGGGACCTGCTATTTTAGCAGGGACCTGCTATTTTAGCAGGGACCTGCTATTTTAGCAGGGACCTGCTATTTTAGCAGGGACCTGCTATTTTAGCAGGGACCTGCTATTTTAGCAGGGACCTGCTATTTTAGCAGGGACCTGCTATTTTAGCAGGGACCTGCTATTTTAGCAGGGACCTGCTATTTCAACAGGGACCTGCTATTTTAGCAGGGACCTGCTATTTTAGCAGGGACCTGCTATTTTAGCAGGGACCTGCTATTTTAGCAGGGACCTGCTATTTCAACAGGGACCTGCTATTTTAGCAGGGACCTACTATTTTAGCAGGGACCTGCTATTTTAGCAGGGACCTGCTATTTTAGCCATTACAGGATATGAGCAATTTGTATCGTGTGTAGTTATATGTATATTCTCATTAGGTGTGATCTGTTTTAAGCGCATGAAGCAAATAGATTCCTTCCTGAACATCTCCAGACTCATCCATCTCAACTTAAATTTCTCACTATGACAAGATTGACTTTCCTTCCTCTGTCCTCTATTCGAAGTTATGGTAAGGGATTGACCTGTATTTCTCAACCAGGGGGGAATTCTTTGCTCGCTGTTGGATGAGTTTCTAAATATTTTGTTTCAAGTGGTGAGAGCTGTATATATATAAATATATATATATATATATAAATATATATATATATATATATATATATATATATATATCTATATATATATATATTCATATATATATATATATATATATATATATATATATATATATATTTATATATAAATATATATATATATATATATATATATATATATATATATATATATAAATATATATATATATATATATATATATATATTTATATATATATATATATATATAAATATATATATATATGTATATATATGTATATATATATATATATATATATATATATATAAATATAAATATATATATATAAATATATATATATATATATATATATATATATATATATATATATTTATATATATTTATATATATATATATATATATATATATATATATATATATATATATATATATATCTATATATGTATATATATATATATATATATGTATATATATATATATATATGATTATATATATATATATATATATATATATATATATTTGTATTTATATTTATATATATATATATATATATATATATATATATATATATATATATATATATATATATATATATATATATATATATATATATATATATATATATATATATATATATATATATATATATATATATATATATATATATATATATATATATATATATATTGAAAATCGATTGCATATTGGCTCCTCAGTATGGTTTTAAATTGCTACATAAGTTTTTGTTATGTAATTAAGTGAATATTCTTTCATGTTGCCACTATAATGAAGATTCTTTTGTTTTGCCACTTTGGCAGTCTGTATGACCATCACGACAATAAAATCCTTGGTCTAGTGATCTATAGGTGTTATTATCTTAAAGTAGCATTTAATGGTATAATGTTTACAGTAATGTTCCTAAGATACAAAGTTTATCCAGTAGTGGTCACTCAATTTGTGGATTGGGCTATTTTCTGAACACTAAAGGAGTATTTGGCTGAAAAGTCAGGGTATCAATTTTTGTAAATGTTCAGCAAAAAAACTATCACTGTGTGTTTGGTATATTCGGCGTACTAGTATCACAATAACATGTAACAACATTATTCATAGACACATAGTAGGCCTAATACACTGATAACTTTATAAATGATTGTGGGGAAAATAATTTCTCCAGGCATGTTCAGAGAGTAATGGGGGGATGTATCAGGGAGGGAAATGATTATTATCACCTCCTCTATAGGGATTGACAAAAACTGTTGAAAAACCCTATCTTTCCCAGGTTTTTTTTAAAGAAAACTTAAGTGAATAAATGTTAAAAATCATGTTTTTGTCTTCTTTTTGTAATATTTCATACTAAAAACAATTTATTCGAAAAAATTCAAGTAAATTTCATTATTTGGCAAGCACATGCATCAGTTATCACTTGGTCATTCATGAACTAACTTTGAAATCACACTTGAGTCCTACGCCCAGTTCAATGATTCACACATCAAGAAATACCTTGTAAATACTTTTGAAATACTTCCAGTCAATAGTAATTGGTAAAAATGGAGTTCCATCTTCATTTTGTTTCAGCAAAATTAAATCCAAAATAACTGTAAAGGCTGTGTAGAACTGCAAGTTTGAGTTTTAAAACTTCTGCGACCAGATTAAATATGGCAAATTTTGCTAGCTCTGAACATGTGCACATGATCAGTGAAGGCAATGTACACAACACAAAGTTGTTACATGACTATGTATGCTAAAACGGGCGTGACTGTAATCAATTTCATTGAGAAAAACTTTTTTGTGATGATTGCAAAATAATGGACTGACTTGTGTAGGCCCAGGTACGAGATCTGCAGCGTAAGCTTACTGCAGCACTAGCGGCAGGTGGGGAGGATTCCCAATTTCTTTCAACGTACTGGATATGAATTACTGGCTTTATATCTGCGCATAATAGGACTTGTTGAGTATGAGTGAGGTACGTTCTTTTGTTTTTATGCCTTTGTTGAAAAAGTAAATGCCCAAATAGAGCTCATGTTTTATGAAATTTATTTGTGATCCGTTTTAATTGATACTTGTGTGTGCTACATTTGACATGGGGACAACACCTTCAGAGTAAAGAATGGAATGTAACTTCTGTATGAATAATCAATTAATTTGATTCATGTGTGTGAGATTGTTTGCAGCTTTGGGAATAATTATGAATGGTTTTTAAAAGCCTCTTTCGAAGTAAATATGTGATAATGTGAATGCGATTTACATGAATTAGGTCTTGAAAACGCATGATTTAGGTTAATAGTATTTATATTTTAGAGTTGCCACGTGCAAGATTGGGTTAATAGTATTTACATTTTAGAGTTGCCACCGGTACTTTCCAGCTGTACAGGTAACTTTTTAACTTCCTGTATTCGCGAGTAACGGTACTTTGGTACCGGTACTTACGTGAGTAATATCAATGTTGATAAATGCAAAGTAATTTATTCATTTTGGTCATAACACTTTGGCTTTTGATTACTGCTTGAATGGTTCAAATCTTGGTTGTGCTGATTAAGAAAGGGATCTAGATGTTGTCATTACTAGCAATCTGAAGCCTTCTAAACAGTGTGTTTTAGCAGCTGCAAGGGCAAATAGGATGCTTGGTTTGATTAGAAGAAATTTTTGTTTCTTGGTAGAGAGGTTGTTCTTAATTTGTATAAGCAGTTAGTCAGGCCTCAGTTAGTCAGGCCTCACCTTGAGAATGCTATTCAGGCTTAGAGTCCCTTTTATGACATGTATAAGTTCATTTTGGAGCAGGTTCAGCGAAGAGCCACTAGACTTATTCCAGAAGTAAGGAATCTCTTTTATGAATCTAGGTTGTGAATTCTTGGTTTGACAACGCTTGAGTTAAGAAGAGTACATGGCGATATGGTTAAGATTTTTAAGTGCCTATCTGGTAGTGATGCTTTGACTTCTTGATATTTCTTGATATTTCTTGCATATCTCGCAAATCTTTTCAGGAAGTTGACCAAAGAGAGATGCACTCTGTGTTTTAAATCACAACCTTTGCAACAGGGATCTCAATCAAAGTATTGTTATTCAGCAGATTATGACTCTTAAATACAGTATAATTTGAAGGTATCTAGTTTTCACCCAGCTTTAATCCTCATGTGACAGTTTGAAGTTTGATTAAAGAGTTCTTATGGATAGATTTTTGGTGACTTGGCTTTTCGCAAAGAGTTGTCAATGAGTGGAATGGTTCGTCTGAGTGGGTACTTAGCTCCATTTCTGTTCACAATTTCAAATTCAACATTGATAAGTTCTTTACTCTTTACTAAACTCTAGGCATTTTTTTTTTTTTTTTTGGTGGTGGTGCTAGTTTTGGCTTTTTATGGGTGACTCACCTTTCTTAGCCCGTAATCTTGTTATCTTATGTTATATATTATGAGTATCGGTATACAGCCCAAGCCTAGATTCAAGTGAGAGGGTTTTTTGTTGCGTACTCGATCAATTTTCATCCTAGCTACCATGGTCATATTTTATGCATGTTATTATATTAATTGGTGCTTTCTCTATTTCCTTAAGCTCCTGTTCTATTTCCAACAATTTTTAGCCTTCTAACTAGAATTGGTTTAGTCTTGTTGGCTTTCTTATCCAGGGCACTGCTGTTTTGCCAGGTGCGTCCGCAATATATGTATATATTAGCTGTCCCGCCTCTGGCAGGGGTCATTTGGTCAGTGTTTTGTTATGTTAATTTATACTGTCTCATTTATTTAGACCCACTTTTGTTGAGTTTAGTTTTTTGGCTTTCCTAACTTTGTGGACTAGCAGGGGTATTATACCCATTAATCTTGCTTTGTATAATATATTATATTTGGTTTTGGGCTCGCCTTGATTTAGAATCAAGGAGCAATATCTCACCATTTTGATCATTTTAGCCATGATTTTGACAGGTGTTGTGCCATCATTTTGGCCGTTATTGGGCCATCAGTTTGGCTGATATTTGCATGACTTGTCCTTTTCCTTAAAAATTGGTTCCAGCAAATCATAACCCCAACCTAATGTAGCAAATAATGAGACCATTTATCTTTAAAATAACTGTTCAACCACACAATAAGAACTTCATCCATTTCTAATATGACACTCAACACCAACTTCCACAACAACTCAGGACCAACAGGAGAACTAATACAATGGAGCCATTAATAAGGAAAATTTGATCCTAATTACTTGTGGTTTCAGAATAAAACATAATAATGAAGAGAACAAGTCTTACCTGATCTGCTTATTTATTAGGTTGGGTCTTACTGTTTGAAACTTTAAGGAGCACAACAACTAATGATTTATATTTTGGGACAGGTTCTGCCAATATGATATTAGTATTTTGTATCTTATGAGGCTGGTGTGGCCATTTATACAATAAAGGTTGTGGCATTTGCTGCCTAAGTGAACTTGATTTCCTTTGTTTTTTGTCATTTTTGCGAAGTGTCTGAATAACTGCCTTTTATTCCATCTGGAGGTACTTCTTGAACGTACAGAATGAAAACATTCTTATGATAAAGAATCTGTCGTTTCAACTATGGGACTTCAAGATACTTTACTGATGAACATTTGATGCAGCATTCCTGGTTATTGAGGTTATCTGTAGCATCATAAATTTGTTTTATGAAAACAACTTGGTTGTCACAAGCTGCCAAAACCAAGTTGCTGCCTCCCAGATGACATCAGAAAAGGCTATCCATAAAGATGTTTTGACAGAGAAAAAGAGTAATAAAGCAAATGTGAAGACAGTTACACAATGGCTTTGCTTTCAGTAAGTGTTTAGTTCTGCACATGTCAAAATAAACCTGACCAAATGTTGAAAGGACCTTGTTTTCGAGGTACATCATTAACAGCTTGATATGAAGGTAATGTCATTTGGGCTGCATCTCCAGGAACATGACGTAGACAGGGTTGTAAACAGAATAAGTTTGTTCACTTCGAAGATAGACAACCATGTGGTCAGCTAACGAGTAACTTCACACTGCGTTCCATTTCATGCGTAAACATGCACATACCTACCATGCCTTTGTGTGTTATTTATAGCATGTATGATCAAGGGATTTGATTCACCTGTCAGTTTCATTTTCCTGGGATGGGATGCACTGTGTGTTTTGAATCACAACCTTTGCAACAGGGATCTCAATCAAAGTATTGTTATTCAGCAGATTATGATTCTTAAATACAGTATAATTTAAAGGTATCAAGTTTTCGCACAGCTTTACACTGGGCTTGTGTTGGCGATTTCTGATTACTGAGCTTGCTCATATATACATGAATGGCTTTCTGACAGAACAGGTGTGCTGTTTATGCGTACAAATGACTGAATGTTACAGTTGCATGGTTGCTAGGAATGTTAATGTTGCGCATAAGTATCATGTGACCTACATATTTGGATTTGGTCATCAACCTCTGATAAAGGACGATCTCTCGGTGAAGAGACATGATGTATCATGCTTAGTCCAGTGGGTCATAACTTCAATTGAAAATTCATATAAAGTGGAAAATTTATACTGAGGGAATTCCCCCAAGAAATGGATTGAGTGTTAACTGCATAATTAATAGACGGGAAAAGGTATTGCTATTCGGGATTGTGAAAGTGGTAATTTTGTTAAAGAGTAATCAATTTTATTGTGACAAGATGATAAAGAATTACTTATCAAAACAAAAGGTGTTAAGAATTTGTTGAGAGATTTCAGATTTAGAGCTTTGTATTACAAGAAGAATGTAGGTTATGAAAAACTGCTTCTCTTCATTGTGATCAATCTGTTTTATGGTAATTCTGTGACATCTGTTTTAGTAAAGGTAAGGCAGATATATTTTTGTCCTTTTTGGAGATATCAGATTTGCAGCTCTTCAGATTGATCAGTTTTTTTATGTAACTCATTGAAGAAACATCAATCATTGAAACTAATTTGAAGAGGTACTTTTACTGACAGTGACATCATGGTGCAGATCGATTTTGCATCTCTTCCTTAAAGCAGGAATGAGTTCATGGGAGTAATATTGTTGGATTGTGTTATGATTTTAGCATTATTGTCAAAGATGCTTGAAAATTTGTGCTCTAATATTCAGAGTATGTAGGAATGCAGTGGTGGCATCATGGCATGTAGATCCAGAAAATATTGTGGTGAACATATGGATTTGGGAGAGCAAGGGGGCACTTTCCCCCTCACTTTTTTTTCTCTGAATTTATATCTTTTGTATGGTGACTTTTTGCATCTTAGGGTGATCTTGTGTTCCCCCACTTTTGACTCCCCCCACACTTTTGACTTCCCCCACACTTTTGACTCCCCCACACTTTTGACTCCCCCACACTTTTGACTCCCCCACACTTTTGACTCCCCACACTTTTGACTCCCCACACTTTTGACTCCCCCACACTTTTGACTTCCCCCACACTTTTGACTTCCCCCCTTCTTTCAGTAGGCAAATCCCACCCATGTATGGTACAGTAAGTATGTTGTTTGTGTCATCAGTGGTGGTACTGTAACATTGAGGATCTATTGTATGGGGTCCAGGAACTGGTTGAGGTACAGGAACAGAACGTCATCTTGTCTGCTAAACTGCCATAATAAAAAATGAAAAAATAAACAAGATTTTAAGTAGAAAGAATTATTCTGTAACAATATCATGCATCAACATTGTTGCACAGCCCACAATTAATGGTCTGAAATTTGACATTTAATTTCACCAAAAGTATGAAGAACTCTTACCATAGGTACTGGCAGATAATCAACATCCGAGTGAGGAGCTCCAAGTCTTGCTGTGTAGTAAACATAAAAGCAATTATTTTCAGAATAACTACTTTGTTTACCTCCTTATAAAAGTGGCATGCATGCAGGAAACTTGCAGCATGTCTGAAATTGTAAGGAACTTTCTACTCAAAATTTGATGTTTGTCACTTACACTAAACATGAACTCAAAATTTGATGTTTGTCACTTACACTAAACATGAACTCCTCATGTGCCTCAAGACATGTAAGAATAACTTAAGATGGAATCAAACATACTGTTAAAAGATTAGTTCAGTGGTCAAGCAAGTTCATCTCATAAGAAAGAGAACTTTAAAAGAAACAAAAAAAGTGCAGAAATTACCGGCACTTCAATATATTGTTCCGTTATGGATTATGGAAATATTCAAGATTGAAGGTCTGTCTTATTTGTGTGGAAACAACTGAAATATGATTAGCTGTGATGTCTCATCTTCACATTCCTCAGTCTTATATTTTTGCTGAGATTTTGTGGCTTAAAAATCTATTGCATATGTCAAAAATGTTGGGAAATAAATTATAGTACAGTACAGTAAAAAAACAAACAAAAAAACTCAGCATAACAGTTTAATCAATTTTCACAAATGATACAAATGCCCTCGCCACTGATAATGCATCTTCCACTCTCTGTCCCACTTGTCATCCTACATGCAGTCCTACCCTGTCCCACATGCCATTCCACCTGTCCCACATGCCATTCCACCTGTCCCACATGCCATTCCATCTGTCCCACATGCCATTCCATCTGTCCCACATGCCATTCCACCTGTCCCACATTGTTTAGTTACTAGAAACAAGAACTTTTATAGTTTCGGATGGATGTAGAATACAATCCAACATTCAGATAGGTCAAAATTTTACATAAATACTGACAAGCCAACCACCACGGAAGTGACATTACTAGTATGTATCACAATAACTTGTCACAAGCAATTTCTTCATTTGAGGTACTTTATTCCAGCCAAACAATTACAATTGAAAGGAAAGTTATCGTCTCATCAATCAATTCAGAAGCGAACACCGCCGTGCTGGTAACGTCATTTCCGGTTCTAAAGTTTCCTTGTTGATTGCAAGAAATCTCTGACTCTATCGATAACACATGTCCGGTGTGTCAGATGTGAGATCGATAACATCACAGTTTTGTCGTGATCAATAAAGAAACTTGAAAATCGTGGTCTGTTGCACTTCTGCAAAGTTGAGGCAATTGATTTGCACTAAATTTTGACATTTTCTGTCATTTTGTAACTTTAAAAATAATCTTTTGAACTTTCATAAGGAAATTTAATTTGATAAATAAATACTATCCTTATCTCCCTCAAAGAACATGATTCATGATATTTTTCGAGAAACCAACGGTTTGCACTGCATTATATATGTTGTAAAGTTTGATCTATAAGTTACTCTTTCTCTATTATTTGCCGCTAACTGTGAGATGCATGTTTTTTTAAAAGCATAGGCACATGCCGCAAACTGTCAAAGGGTGTTCACTTTGCATAGCTTACCCCTTATAGATTAGTGTGTTTCTATATGCAAATGATTTTTAATTATCACGAATTCCTTTTTTTCATGATGGTACTTTCATTCTTATTTCTCATTCAGAATGTGCGACAAAGTTAAGAAATATGCAAATATCCTAAGAAAATGATCCAAAAATCATTCATGCTATTGAAATTAATGCAAGTTGATTTTAAAACCTGCGCTTATTTTCTAAATTGAAAAGGCAACATCAACAATGGTGGACATTCGTCGCCCAAGCTGTCTATCTGCGATTTAATATTCAAGTTCATATACAAAATGCTTCTACTTGGGCAGTTTTCATTTATTCCCCCTCACCCCCTTCCCTAACCCCTCACCCCCTTCCCAATCTCTCATCTCCCTCTCAACCCCGTTAATGTAAAAATCTTGAAATGCTTACATTTTGTTTTGTTTTATATTTGGTGTATTTAAGATGTTAACTGGTGTGTACATGTTCATTAGTAGTGGGCAGGGCTTAATATCATTTTGCTGAAAATAACCTTGTAAACACAATATCGCTAGAACGGTAAACTGGATTTATGTAATATTTGGTACTCCGATAGCCCATGGTCTGTAGATGTGTCCTATTGTTTGTGGTGATGATATAGTGCATATTAATGAGTAGACACAGCTTAATGTAAAAATCTTGAAATGCTCATATTTTAACAATCGTGTATCTGTTTTTTTTTCATATTTGGTATAATTATGATGTTAGCTGGTGTGTACATGTTCATGATGTAAAAATGTTGAATATCATTAATATGCATTGTGGGTGGGGCTTAATATCATTTTGCTGAAAAGAGCTTGTAAACACGGTATAAATTGGATTCATGTCATACATATTTGGTAGACGGATAGCCCATGGTCTGAAGATGCACCCTATTCTTTTTTTGGTGGTAATATCATGCATGTTTAATAAGTGGGCAGGGCTTTGATGAAAATTTTGAAAAAAAGTGATAAATGAGCAAATGTATTTATCCGTTTTGCGTCATTGGGCATGATAATTTTGTTGGCTATTGTGTACATACTTATCATTAATATGCATGGTTGGCGTGGCTTAATGTGAATGTGCTAAATGATGTAAACACCATATTGTATTTCATGAACAATATATCTGATTTATGCTATATCAGGTACACAGATGGGTCATGGTCTGTACATATATATATTTTAATGTTGTAGTAGTGATGTCATGAATATTGATGAGTAGGCAGGCTTACTGACAAATTCTGAAATAGAATAAATGAGCAGCTGTTTTTGCATCATACTTGCTATGAGAATGTTTTAATTACTGTGCAAATGCCAATGTTGACAACATTTTTATTGATCTGCATGGTGGGTGTGGCTTATGAATAAATATCATGGAAGAAATATTTCATGATATGCAATAACATGACAGTTAATACAAATTTTGCAAATCAATCAGCTTATAAAAAAAAGAAAAAGCGTTGTACATAAAAACTTCTGATTCTGGTTCAGAAAACCAATAGAAAACTGCTGGATTTACTGCAGATATCTTAGCACCACAACTTAACATAACTTCTTTGACTTTGTTGTACCAATACAGTGAGACAGTAAATACACTTGAGATGTCAAATCTTTCCTGTAGCCTCTGCTTCAACTGAGTGTCTGATTAAACATCCCTAGACAAACTCATCCTTTGTAGAAAAGCTGTTTTAACCCTTACTCTACCACGCGGCGATATTATCGCCGTTTTGGGTGCCCTGTCTTTGGCTCCGCCACCCGAGCACATTTAAAAAAAAGTGCTGGTAGAGTACGAGTTAATCAACCCGCGACAAATGCGCCAACTGGAAAATATATGCAGCATGATCCCGGTTGGCGGCCTAGCGGGTCACTGAAGCGAAACGGGCCCGACTGTGCTGCCTGGAAGACAGAGGACCCTTCAATAATCAGCCCTTGATTAACCCTTACTCTACCACACAGTGATATTATTGCCGTTTTAGGTGCCCCATGTTTGGCTCCGCCTCCCGAGCGCATTTAAAAAAAAAGTGCCGGTAGAGTAAGGTTTAATCAAGCTGCGACAAATGGGCCAACTGGAAAATATATCTGCAGCATGATCCTGGTGGGCGGCCCAGTGGGTCACTGAAGCGGAATGGGCCTGACTCTGCTGTAGTGGCATGTAGAGGTAAATTCTAAATTAACAGGTTTTTCAAACATAGTGGCAGTATCATTGCAAAAGTCCAAAACAGTATCAGCTTTCTTCAATGATTCTTTGCTGAGCAATAATGGAATATTACACTACACAACTTCAATTCTAATGACGCAATTGGCATCCAATAACTGCGAAGTGAGAACTCTCGTTTTGCATTAACTCCATAACCAAAATGAAATTCTTGTTTACTCTTGGTACGAACAACTTATCTCAAATCATCATTATGAAGGTCACTGGTGTACTGGTCAAACCAAGTTTTGCGGCAAACAGTTTTTGTACAGGCAGTGTGGATGACAGCAGCTCCAAAGGCCTCTGCCATAAAAACTTTTATTCTTTTCACTGCTCTTACCAAATAAAGTAATGTTGACGCTGTCACGTGCATCACTATCTTTGTCGGCTTGCTGTTACTCTTGACGAGTAAAGTTGACAGAATTATCAGCTTGCTCTTTGTGTGGACATTTATTCGCCCTATGAGAAACAGATTCCTAAATAGCACATCTGCTCTATTTGCCAAATCTATTCAAGGGATTGGTGCCTTTGAGATTGTTGGAATTAGTCCCAGAATTATTTTGACTTGAATATGGGTGGCAAAAATTATTCCTATTACCAGCAATTGCCTTCTCCGATTCACATGCAAAAACCCTATCAGGTTGTTCTTTCTTCGAAGTAATGGGTTTAGAATCCTCCCTCATGTCTACTGATTACAACAAATTATCTTCAGTGCTGATTTCATTGTGTCAAACTTGATGCCAGTACATGCTGTAAGTGCAAGTTGACAGTCCTTTTTGCTAAGGTTACTTTTATCAAGCAGCTTGAAAGCCAACACGGCATCTGGTAAGGTCATGTCATGTTTTCGAGACTTGTTATAAAGGAGTTTAAACTGAGCTATATAATCTGACATAGACATTTCACCATGGCCAAAGGAATCAAAAATACTGTAAGCTTCATATGCACTATCAATGATACCATTTTAAAAAACTGATCCAATTCCTTAAGCAAAGTTGCGAGACCTATTTCCTAATTCATGTCCTCCGCTTTAATCTTGCAAAGCTGTTTCCGTGCTCCGTGCTTTCCTGCTAAAAAATAATGCTACAGCTAAGGCTTGCTTACTAACACTCAAATCTGTCACTAACTTCCACATATGCACTTTGTTCTTCCACGTTTCATACGCGGTTTCATTGCTCAATTTCAGCGGAATTTTATACAATTGTTGTGCCATTTTGTCGAACCTAGCTCTGCTACCAATGTAAACTCACCCCGTGTAGACAGGTAAAGCTGCAAGACTGCCAACAACTGAATGGCAGGTTGCCACGTAGATAAGACTCCATTAAGGAAAACAATGTACCAACAACATATTCCATAGTAACTCATCCTCCCACAATGCATACAAATAATGATAATAATAATAGGAACATTTATATAGCGCTTAATTCACACTGGAGTATGAAGCGCTTGTACAATGAAAATGATAGGTTAATGTAATAAACGAATAAATTAAATTATAATAAGATATCAATAATACTTCTTAAACAAATATGTTTTGAGCTGAGATTTAAATGCATGTGCGTACACACGGAAGTGAACAAGGTTCAAGATAGCACACTCTTAATACACATGGGTACAATATCTATAACAGCATTTCATGCCTGTTTTGCATCTTGAATCAAGATAAACAATGTTACTTGGTGATACACTTCAAACAACACAGGTCATGAGATGCCCTAAATTTTGTATGTGGATTCTCTATGAGTTGCACTCATTTTAGTCGGATAATGCCGTATTCTTGCTTGTTGCATTGTAAGTAATATTGTCTTAAAGGCGTTTTAACTAAGCAGGCAGCTCTCTGTAATTAATGTAGTATTCAGTCTGAGCAGATTTTGAAAATATTGAATAGTTTACAAAAATTTTAGTCCAAGTGTTTGTTCCATTTAAGATGTTCTTGTTTATATATACATTTCGATGCATGCTAAATCATAATACACTTTAAATTAAGATAATGCTTTTGTTTTTATACGGCTGTTTCTATACACTTGTCAAGTATATCATTGAATACAGTGTTGTGTTTACATAACAGATTCCTGGTTACCTCTGTAGTGTGTATTGATTGGAGCATCTTGCTTCCATAAACCAAAAAATTAGGAAGTCACTTTGGATATTGCACATTTATTTCACACTTACTGGTAGAAAATTCTCAGTTCTTTGGCATTTCTTTATTCACAGGTCTTGGTAGAGATGTCATTGTGATTAGTTTATTTATTAATATTGCATTTTAAGTAAAAAAAATGGTTAGAACATCTAATTTGCAGCAAAGGAAAAACTGGATATTTCAAAGGAATATGTACTTGATTACTCTTCTGTACGTTTTTGATTTGTGTAATAGCATCAATACAGGTGGTTTCCAAGTAAACAGGTGGCTAACATAGTTCTGACTATTTACAGAATATATCTTATTGTTAATTAATAGAAAGAAAGCAAACAATATTATAACTTAGATTCTTATATTCTTTTAGAATTTTAGGATCTTCAATGTTTTCTGTAAAAAGTTTATTCAGTTTCCAGCTGATTAGAGCTTTTAAAAAAACACCTTGCAAAATGAGTGCATTAATCTGGGTCTGTAGAACACAAAATTAAGGCACAAAAAGTTTTCTGAAATATTTAAAGTTAACTGTCACCTGAATTATATTTATTGCTCTTTTGTGCTTGTGATTTAAGTTAGACATGATTATTATTTAAGAAATGTAAAAAGAGTATGTGGCAACGATGGGAAAGCTAAATGATCCTTTTAACTGAAGTGTATCAGATTTGTTTGTTAGTTTCTGTTTGTCTTGTTAAGTTAGACTAAGACTTTTCTGTCTTCATACATCTCAACACATAAACTTAACAGAAACAACTTGGTATTTCCCCATATCTATCCCTAATTAGGAAATAATTTGATGAGAAATTTTCAGTATGTGAGCACTCTTTGCCTCCTGGACACATTAGCTGCTTCATATCTCAGATAATCAGGCTGTAGTAATGTTTGATAATAATTTTTCTCTTATCAATCGGAAATCTAACACCTTTGCTCCGCACATGTTTTCAGGGCATATTTGTGGATGAGCATGTTCTCTGGGCATTACTATGCAAATTAGGTTTTCTTTGTTTTGTATTTTATACTTCAAAATTTCAGGAATGGAATTCCTGACTTGTGTAACTTCAGGTATACTTTCAGCTGAATATCATTGCATAGCATCTTTTTTTTTGAGTGTCATTTTCAATGATAATAATGTGACATTTTTTAAGGTTTTGTCAACTTCCAAGTTGCAAATTAACACAAATGTATTTCTGTTTGGTTACTGAATACATGCAGTCTCAGGAAATGTTTACACAATCACTGACCATGCACTGACAAGCGAATTAATTACCGCCGAGGAAGTGACATTACTATCAGATTTATTGGTGAAGTTCAAACAATTTTCTTGAAATGAGATTCCCTCTTTAAAAGGACCCTCTCTTTAAGGGACCCTCTTTAAGGAACCTCATCTTTAAGAGACCTCTCTTTAAGGGATCCCTCTTTAAGGGACCCCATTTTTAAGAGGCCCTTCTTTAGGGAACCCTCCTCTTTTAAGAGACCCCTCTTTAAGGGTCCCCTCTTTAAGGGACCCTTTAAGGGACCCATTTTTAAGGAACCCCACTTTAAGGGACCCTCTTTAAGGTACCCCCTCTTTAAGGGACCCCTCTTTAAGAGACCCCTCTTTAAGGGATCCCTCTTTAAGGGATCCCCTCTTTAAGGGACCTCCTCTGTAAGGGACCTCCGCTTTAAGGGACCCCAACATGTGCATTGTTTGTGAACATGATGTAAGCATTCGAAAACCAAGGCATCACCTTTCCACTGATGTGTAAAAAAAGTATTTGTAACAAGATTGAAGGATTATGAATAATTTGCCAATGTTACCCGTTTGGTCACTATTCATTCAATCAATTTATTTTGCTTCTGGATCCAAAGGGAGTATTTGCTCAGAGGTAGTGTAAATTCATTTAAGTGGCTACAGTAAGTGGACTACACACACATGCAAAAGACCATTCTATTAAATGCCTGTATCCTTTGGGGAAATAGCCATCACACTTAATGATATATGTCAATATGTACTCTACATTTTCCTCCACCATTTCAATCTGTACATCACTAAACTTTTATCCACAAAGATTTAAAATCGTGTTAAAATTGAAAATAAACAGAAAGGGATTTTTTCAATCATGCCGTCTTTGTTTGATCTCCCATAGATAAAACAAAATTTCATTACCATCGTTCATTACTTATTCAATTTGTTTTTTCAGAAGCACTCTCATGCTTTGTGGCGATGCATTATGAAAGAAAAAATTGTCTGATAGAATATTTTGATCAAGTTATCGCGTAATAATTTCATGGACCCGGTTGTGATTCTTTGAGATTAAATAATTTGCTCATTTGAGTCATTATGACGACATATTTTTGTCTTTGAATGCACGGAAATATGAAATTGAATGACATAGATGAATCAAAGTGGTACTCTCCACAAGTGGAATTAGATTTAATATTTCTTTTTTCAAAAGTATACTTTATAACAAAGACTAGCGATGTAAATATTCTTGATATAAGTTTAGTACAATGTACTTTTTACAAGTGTTAAATATAATAATAATAATAATACATCAATTTATATAGCTCTAATTTTGTAAAAACATTCAAAAGCGCTTTACTTACATACAAGGAAATTAGATACAAAAACAAAAATGAGAATACAGAAATGACAACATAAATAGAAATACAATGGATCAAGCTGCACATTAGATTAATGTCTTTTTAAGCAAAAAAAGTTTTAAGCTTAGTTTTGAAGGAGGTCAGGGGTATATTATCATTACATTTGAGTTCAGTTGGGAGTGAATTCCACAACCAAGGACCTTTATAAGCAAAGGCCTTTTCGCCAAGAGTTATATGCTTAATACAGAGAACAAATAGGGACTTGAAACAAAAGTCATAGCGGCGGGTTGGTTTTTTAACTACCATTTCACATAAATATTTGGATCAAAGCCTTTAATTGGTGTTTGCACCAGGTCCAGAAATTGGACCGGGTACCTGACCTGCATTATCGGCCGGGTATCCGACTTACCTACAAAGCATTTTCAATATTTTTTGCGGAAGTAGTATATGTGTTAAAATCTAACAGTGTACCTTGTAAAATCTTGTGATATTTCTTGTTTTTCAATCGCACCTTTGGTTTTGTGAATAAAGAAACAGAATACAAATGTTTCTTGTCTCTTTTATTTACCTGTCTTCATAAAATACTGTAAAATAATAATATACGCACTTCCTCGAAATTTCATGGGACGGGTCACTTGGTATTCTGAAATATTAAATACACAATTTCACCTCATTAATATGCTGGGAATTACTGACTATTTCCACCATTCTTTTACGTGCACGCTCAGTAAAACGTAACAATTTCATTTGAACACAACTTGTGATTGGTTCATAATAGGTGTTACAACTTTTTTCAGCAAATAGCAGACAAGCTTTTAAAACAGTTTGGTAATGTACAACCACATATATTTTTTCTACAGCATACTAAACACACACTGCTTTGGATATTTTTTTTTTTACAGCAAAGTTTAGAGAGTTTAAGTTTTGCGCTACTAGTACATGTAGCGTACATAAGTTACTACATGTAGCCACATCGCTCGTTCATCATCTTTTCTGCGATCTGTAAAAATATTTTGTGATCGTTTTATTGTATTGCGTTGAAATAGAAATATACTTTTTAATTCTTGTAAGTTAAGATTTATTCTTTTTAACATACAATTCTGAAACAGAAGCAGTCTGCAATTGGTAATATTATGAAAATCTATACCCGGGTTGTATTTTCGGAACCGGGTAAGAACACAATTGGTCGGGTACCCGAATATTTCAGGTACCCATGTAAACACTACCTTAAATGCACTTAAAAACTTGTAAAATAATTTTATAATCAATTCTTTGTTTGACTGGTAAACAGTGAGGGGACTTTAAAACAGCATTAATGTGAGAAAATTTTAGTAGTCTGAAAATCAACCGAGCAGCACCATCAAGTATTTTTGAATTCTGTAAAGTTGATAATCAGGTAGTCCAACAACAAGTGAATTACAATAATCAATGTGACTTTTAACAAAGGCATTGATAAGGATTTCTATTGAATCTACATTAAGATATTTGGCAATCTGACGAATGTTTTAAGACTGTGATAAGCTTTGGAACAAACTTTCCCAATATGAATATTCACAGACATGTGATTGTCATGTGATTGTCCTAATAAGCACCCAAATTTTTTACACTAACAGATGGTTTGATTTCAGCATCACCAACTCTAATGGATTGGACTCCAGCTTTAGCTAATTGCTGATGAGTGCCAGTTAGAAGAAATTCAGTCTTGGAGTCATTGATCAAGAGATTATTCTTGACCATCCAAGACCTTATTTCAGCAATAAGAGATTGCATTGCCCCGACTGCCTCTTTCTCTGAGATAGAGCAGGCAGTGAATAAGCAGTAAAGCTGAGTCTCATCAGCATAGCTATGCGCTTGTGGAATATGCTTTGACACAATACTGAAGAGTCGAGATACATAATACAAGAATAATATGGGACCCAAGCAGCTGCCTTGAGGTACGCCACAGTCTAACGGAAACTTTTTAGATCTAGCACCTTTAACAAAAACATGTTGCTTTTTAGACGATAGATAGGATATGAGCCATTGTTGGATGTCACCAGCAATTCCAAACTGAGAGTGAAGTGTGTTGAGGAGAGTGCTGTGGTTTCCGTTATCAAATGCCGCACTCGGATCCAAAAATAACAAGAGGGTGCATTGTAGTTTGTCCATATTTAACATAATATCGCTGTGAATTTTCATCAAGGCTGTCTCTGTGGAGTAGTTTTTCTGTAAGCAGACAGACAATCTGGAAGGGGAGCATGTTGTGAGCAGTGAGAAACAATCTGGTCAACTACCGCCCGCTCGACCAATTTTGATACATTGTCATATTTAACTTTTGATAAGATAGATATTGGTATGATTTTTGATTATATTCCTGTCCCTCAGACAAAACACGATGCATCATCAGTACACAGATTCTAGTGAGAATCGTTCCATTTGGAAGAAATAACCTCAAGTTAAAAGATTTGCTTCATCTACCGCAGTACATGACAGAAGTTAATAGTTTGGAGCATATTTTGCACCAAATACTGAATGAATTTGCTTTCATGTAAATAAAACAAGACATGGATTTTAAGAACAAATCATTTGATACAAACCTGCAAACTAGTGTTATATTATTAAGAGAAAAATGCTTGAAACTAAATTAATAAACAAAATAGATTAAGATAAAAACTCAACTGCAGTTGCAGTCATGATTCTATCCAAGTATAGACATTACAATCATCTTTGTGTATGGAATTGATTGATGATTTTTCTGGGAATCACTTTGTCTATTTATCTGGTTTCTCTTGACCAGTCAACTGTTAGATGCGATTCTCCCTTCGGTTGAATTGGTCAACTTATTAATTTACATTATGTTTGTTGTCTGTGTATTATTTGAGGAGCAAGAAATTAAGATAAGACTATGCAAGCTTGCACCTTTATTAGCTGTAGAAGATTACAAAACCATGTTGGCTTACATAATTAACCTTACCAAAACGTAATGTTAGCTTAAAGCTCATCAAAACTTAGACGAGCTCGGGGCGCTCGTCTAAGTTTTTACAAGCTTGTGTAAATTTTGACGAGCTCGTTTAAGTTTTGATGAGCTCGTTGCAAGCTCGTCAATAGTTAGAAGAGCTTGTTTTAGTTTTGACCAGCCCCTAATGAGCCTGTCTAAGTTTTGACGAGCTCATGACGAGACCTTGTCTAAGTTTTGACAAGCTCGCCAAAGTTTTGACGAGCTCGCTACAAGTCGTTTAAGTTTTGATGAGTTTGCCACGAGCTCGTCTAATTTTAGACGAGCTTATCTAAGTTTTGACAGTGATGAGCTCACTTCTTAATGACGAGCTTGTCGCGAGCTCTTTTTTCTGTATGGGGAAAAATAGGATGGTCCTACCAGGAATGGTCCTACACTTAGCTCTTTTTTATACAGCCAGCTTGTGAGCATTATTTACAGGATTTCATCATTCTGTTTTAAATTGTTTTGCAAAGTATAAATGCTGTTACATGTTCCTTAATTAATGTCCAGCAATTAATCATCATCATGTTCTGACTTGTTTCTTTTCTTATTCTATTAAAATTTGCTGATAGACGTCATGACAATCGAACTTCAGGTTTGCCCGTCCCATTTTGCATTATTAGAGAATACAAGAAAGGAGGATTTGAATTGCTGTGATTATAATACGCGATGCACGACTAGAAATTTAATTTATATTCTTTTGGAATCAGAAACAAGATTAATGAACATATTGACTCAAAGTTAAGATTGATGAAAAGCTTTTACTATGAGTTGATGATTAACTCGGTGAGCATCGGTGAAATGTGATCTAATTGAAACAAATACTAGCCATCATTTTTTAAGCAAGACATACATACTACGCTGATTGTCCTAATGAATCACCAATGCAATCGCCTGTGGTCAATCACTTCACACCTCGGCAAATCTGCAGGGCACTAAAAAGATGATCTACTCTACGGTAATTGTCCATCATTTTGGGCCATGTGTCATTCTAGAAGCATAACTTAACACATTCTTTCACTAAAAGAACCAAATCCCCAGTGTCAAGGGGAAGGCGCTTCACACTCAAAGAAACCAGTTTCTTGTTGGTCGTCATAAAGTATATTTAGCCGTATAAAAGGTATAGGAATGCTATGAATGAAATTTTTTTGTTTTTTTGTTTATTGATATTAATAGTATCTACAATACCATTGATATCAAATGTAGCATATTCTGATCAGGAAGGTGACTGATGTAGCAAATTCAGTGGAGATTTTCTGTTGATGTTGATTTTGTATACTTTTTGATATATCTGTTTTTGTTTATCAAACCTAAATTAATATAATAAAAAAAAATGGTGGTAGGCTTTCCCATGGCCTTAGAGTAAGGGGGAATAAGGTGCTCTTTTGAAATGTATGCACAGGGGCAGGAAGTGCCCTATTGAAAGTTGAGGGCGAACTGGTCAGGAGGCGCCCTTTTAAAGCCTATTTAAGATTATTCTGGGTCATTCTTGAAGCTTGAAAACAAATTGTAATCCACCCACTCAAATACTATATAATAGAGGTTGTCACATACATTTAGTATTCATTTGACACATTTAAATTATGTTACCAGGGGCACCGACACCGAGG
The DNA here is from genome assembly GCA_020152595.1 of Chiridota heheva. NCBI lineage: Eukaryota > Metazoa > Echinodermata > Holothuroidea > Apodida > Chiridotidae > Chiridota > Chiridota heheva. The sequence continues at coordinate 418,940 of JAIGNY010002724.1, read as the reverse complement.
GCCACAGTGGGAGGGGAATGCCCCCCAAATATTTTCTAAGCAGCAATTTTTCAAAGAAGCCTTGTACCTACTTGCTCGATGGGTGATTGTCAACATTGGTCCTGGCTCCCCAATGGGGAATTTTCCTACCAAAAGTGGGGAAAAGTAGGGAGAGGGGGATCACAAAATCAATGCTAAGATACATCACATCACCATACAAAAACCCATTTTGGACAAAAAGTGAGGGCGGGGAAATCCCGCCTATGCTCAAACCATATGTGTAGGAACCACAGGCAGGGGCATGCTTCTTCCACAATTTCGAAAACTGACAAGAGTGCACCTTTTTAGAATAAGAGTACCCCACAATTACTGTTAAAAAGCCCCCTTGAACTTGATTTTCTACTCCTTGCCCAGAGTTCTTTCCGACCGCTGGCCCTGGCGCTTTGGGTCCCATAACAAAGATATTGCAGTGTCATTGTTCAGGGCTAGACTCAAATCAATTTTGCCCAGGGCCTGTAAGGTTCACCCACCCTTCTGGACCCAACCTTTTGTTGTGCCACTGCTAATCAAACCTGTATTCCTTTCCTAACAACCCCAGCCTACCCAATGTAACTCCCCACCAACAAAAACAGTCTATAGTACCCACAAAAACATATATTGAGCTACTACATCATTGATGTTATAGCATCACAATGCTTTTATAGCTCCTGCTTGCATTTCCTCCACCCCAAAAAAAAAAAAAAAAACTTTAAACAAGTATTTTTTTTCCCTAACGACCCCAGCCTACTCATATTAGCCACTCACCAACAAAAACAGGCTTGTAAACACCCCAAAATATATGTTGGGTTACTACATTATTGATGTTCTAGTTTCATAGTTTGCCTCGTATTTTAGTGGGAGATGGCATGAGGCATTTATTGTGTTTTTTCAAGCATCTGTATAATTTTGTTGATGAATTTTACCTTCAAATTTGTTATATTTTTACCTTCACTTACGTTTTAAACTGTTTACCACATAAAATCATTACAACATCATTTTACCCTTGTATAGGGGGAATATTGTGCTTTTCACCTTTGTCACTTTGAATGAGAATATATACCTCTTGGACAACAATAACTAAAATTGTGCTAATACATTATGTAGCATGAAGGTTTAATGTCTCTACTGGGCATAGTGAGTTTGAAATTGAATTCTTCGTTTTTGAGAATATGAGGTATTTGACTTAGGTGCGTCATTTCCCCCTGGGTTACCCTACTAGTACTGTACACATACAGACAATTTTAATGTTTAATTTTGTTACAAAATGATTACAAGGTAAAGTGCACAAATCAATTTCAAATCTGGATATTTGGAAACAACAATATATTTTGATGACTTAAAATTGTTTGTTTAAGCACTTTCTCTTCATGAACAATTTTTCATTTCATAGGGTTAAAGCATCTAGATTATAGTTGGGGTAAACATTGGTTCCCCAAATTTCTATGATGTCATTAGCTCTTTACACATTCAAACCGATTAGAAAATACATCAAAATAGAAGATAACTGACAGGTGGTATACATTTGGCAATTGGAAGTAATTGGCAACATTATTGGCAACTGAAAATTTTGTATGTAAAGTTCTTCTTTAAGAAATGCTATATCCTATGAGCTAGCTAAATCCATTCGAGCCATAAGGCTCATAGAGCCAGTGCTTATCCTTGGTTTCCATGGTGCAAGCGGATGAGAGTACACGACTCCTCCTGGACGGGACACCAGTCCATCACAGATTAACTCCCCAGCAGTGCTGGTACTCATTTTACAGCTGAGTGGACTGAAGCAAGTAGAGTAAAGTGTTTTGCTCAAGAACACAATGCAGCGCTCATGACGGGAATCGAACCCAGTACCTTTCAAATACGAGCAAGACTCCTTAACCACGGAGCAATATCCGATGAAGTCAGTGATAAAATATAAAAAAACTGCAATCACTTGACTGAATAAAGAGGGGAAATTGTTAAATGGACACAACGTCCAGAATTTGATTCAAAATTGTTTGATTAATTTAAATTTCAACCAATTGCTGCTTGATTTATTGGCCCTTATTTTACGGTATATATTAAATAAAACTCCGAGGAATGTTATTGCTCTTTTTCTTTTTCAAATCAACAGTTGTGGGTTGGAATCCCAGCAGAATCATTATTTCGATTTTTGATTTTTGATTTTTCTCTCATTGTAATTTTTGTCTTTTATTGTAGTATTATCTTACTAACATTTCACTTATACTGTTTCTTTCTGACAACGTTTCTTGTAACTTTATAACGTTATGCAGTGTACATGAAACTTCACACACACAATGTGCCACTGTCTGACTGTACAAACAGATAGGGATCTTGTGCGTTCCACAACCGGAGTGACGTAAATGTTCTCTTCACACAATTTTACTGTGCGTGCCTCCCTCTTTAAAAGAAACTGCCTCCCTCTTTAAAAGAAACTGCCTCCCTCTTTAAAAGAAACTGACATCAGACCCTGTATTTGATCTTTAGTTTAAAAGAAATTGAAATCAGTTGACACCGTTTTTTGGGCAGGCTGATTAGGTATCAAAAATATAAAAAAGACAATGCTATTCAACAATTTTTGTTATAATTACACAATCAAAATTAGAGGTTGTCCAACAATATTTAGATTAAAGTGAACAAACATTACCTTATTATGTAATAGGTTGTCTTTCATGCTGGATCATGCTTGTAAAATGAGCAAAATCCTTGATTTTATTATTGATTTTTGCACCAGATGAAGAATTGTAGGCCTTCACCCAATATGAGCATTGCTGCAGTTGACAACATATCATACCATAAAATGCGAGTCAAGGAATCTTTGCACCTGCCGTCTCCAAAGTACACCCGTTTTCGGTCAGATATTCGTGTTGTTAGGGAATCTTGAGGGATGATAGACAATTTGTTTACAGAAGAAGAGGAAGGCCATCAAAATGAGATGATCATTAGAATGGAATTAAGCAAACATTTAGATTATTTGCTTATGGGCTTTAATTGAAAATAGTGCTCAATTATCATGACAGTTCATGAATTACTATTGCAACAAAAAAGAAGAAAATGCTGTGTAAACCTCCAGTGGTGTATACTAGCCTACGAACCTTAGAGTTCGGGTTCACTAAGTGGTTGTTTGGTATGTGCACTCTGAGACTTGAGTCATCCAGAACTGGTCCAGATGCTCTGGCTAACTGGATACAATGGTCTGGAGAGTCAGTTTTCAGGCTGTAAAACATTGCTCAAACTTACCATTTGCAACCTATGGACACTGTACAACCTACTTGTTTGAAGCAGGTTAATGACTCCCAAGCTGGTTTTTTAATACTAAATTGCACAGCAAAATACTGAAAGCTGTTTAAAAGAATCCATTGATTTGCATTTGTCGTCTATCTGTGTTGTCATTAGTTTGCATACATGACATGGCCTTGGCATGGTTTATTTTATTTGTATATGCAGTTGTCATTTAGAATTCACAGGATTATGCATATACGAAGTGGATATATACAAATTATTAGGCATGTCTCTTCAGTATGGTTCCCTCCTTTAAAAAAAAAAATTATATTTATAATTATATTTCTGAAGTTACATATTAATTTTCTTATACTATTACTGCACCAATCTGCATGATAAAGAGTTATTAAGATTCATGTGTTACGTTTCAGGTCATTTTTGTTTTCTCAAATATTGCACTTGACTGTGGTCTCCCGTTGCATGCTCCCTGATTCAATTTACATTCCATTAAATGTTATTGATTTCAATGAAAGCAACCAGAAACAAACAAGTTGGCACATGTCAGTTACTCAAATATAACAGACTTATGTTGATTGATGTTGTCATTTACTAAAGGGAAAATTTAAAAGCTCTTAAGTTGTGGATGTGGCAGTTTGAAAATATTGGCTAAAGTACTTTAGACAGAAACAATGAAAGTTCAAAGATTAAAAAAAAACAAAAAATAGCATTCCTGTTTTAATTCTGAGGTCTTAAAATGCACATTTTTATGACAAATTGTAGTGTAAGACAAATCAAAGATTAAGTTATGCAAAGGTTTCATGTCACATGGTGACACAATGTGACAGAATATAGGGGCAGATATGAAAAAGCATCCTAGATTATGCATAACCACCAACGGCATTTCAGGGCATACAGTCCAACTACAAGCCTCATTTCAGGGAATACAGTCCAACTACAAGCCTCATTTCAGGGCATAGAGTTTAACTACAAGCTTCATTTCAGGGCATACAGTCCAACTACAAGCCTCATTTCAGGGCATACAGTCCAACTACAAGCCTCATTTCAGGGCATAGAGTCCAACTACAAGCTCCATTTCAGGGCATACAGTCCAACTACAAGCCTCATTTCAGGGCATAGAGTTTAACTACAAGCTTCATTTCAGGGCATACAGTCCAACTACAAGCCTCATTTCAGGGCATAGAGTCCAACTACAAGCCTCATTTCAGGGCATAGAGTCCAACTACAAGCCTCATTTCAGGGCATAGAGTTTAACTACAAGCCTCATTTCAGGGCATAGAGTTTAACTACAAGCTTCATTTCAGGGCATACAGTCCAACTACAAGCCTCATTTCAGGGCATAGAGTTTAACTACAAGCTTCATTTCAGGGCATACAGTCCAACTACAAGCCTCATTTCAGGGCATAGAGTCCAACTACAAGCCTCATTTCAGGGCATACAGTCCAACTACAAGCTTCATTTCAGGGCATACAGTCCAACTACAAGCTCCATTTCAGGGCATACAGTCCAACTACAAGCCTCATTTCAGGGCATAAAGTTTAACTACAAGCCTCATTTCAGGGCATACAGTCCAACTACAAGCCTCATTTCAGGGCATACAGTCCAACTACAAGCCTCATTTCAGGGCATACAGTCCAACTACAAGCTCCATTTCAGGGCATACAGTCCAACTACAAGCCTCATTTCAGGGCATAGAGTTTAACTACAAGCCTCATTTCAGGGCATACAGTCCAACTACAAGCCTCATTTCAGGGCATACAGTCCAACTACAAGCCTCATTTCAGGGCATACAGTCCAACTACAAGCCTCATTTCAGGGCATACAGTCCAACTACAAGCCTCATTTCAGGGCATACAGTCCAACTACAAGCCTCATTTCAGGGCATAGAGTTTAACTACAAGCTTCATTTCAGGGCATACAGTCCAACTACAAGCTCCATTTCAGGGCATACAGTCCAACTACAAGCCTCATTTCAGGGCATACAGTCCAACTACAAGCCTCATTTCAGGGCATACAGTCCAACTACAAGCCTCATTTCAGGGCATACAGTCCAACTACAAGCCTCATTTCAGGGCATACAGTCCAACTACAAGCCTCATTTCAGGGCATACAGTCCAACTACAAGCCTCATTTCAGGGCATACAGTCCAACTACAAGCCTCATTTCAGGGCATACAGTCCAACTACAAGCCTCATTTCAGGGCATAGAGTTTAACTACAAGCTTCATTTCAGGGCATACAGTCCAACTACAAGCCTCATTTCAGGGCATACAGTCCAACTACAAGCCTCATTTCAGGGCATACAGTCCAACTACAAGCCTCATTTCAGGGCATACAGTCCAACTACAAGCCTCATTTCAGGGCATAGAGTTTAACTACAAGCTTCATTTCAGGGCATACAGTCCAACTACAAGCTCCATTTCAGGGCATACAGTCCAACTACAAGCTCCATTTCAGGGCATACAGTCCAACTACAAGCCTCATTTCAGGGCATAGAGTTTAACTACAAGCTTCATTTCAGGGCATACAGTCCAACTACAAGCCTCATTTCAGGGCATACAGTCCAACTACAAGCTTCATTTCAGGGCATACAGTCCAACTACAAGCCTCATTTCAGGGCATACAGTCCAACTACAAGCCTCATTTCAGGGCATAGAGTCCAACTACAAGCCTCATTTCAGGGCATAGAGTTTAACTACAAGCCTCATTTCAGGGCATAGAGTTTAACTACAAGCTTCATTTCAGGGCATACAGTCCAACTACAAGCCTCATTTCAGGGCATAGAGTTTAACTACAAGCTTCATTTCAGGGCATACAGTCCAACTACAAGCCTCATTTCAGGGCATACAGTCCAACTACAAGCTCCATTTCAGGGCATACAGTCCAACTACAAGCCTCATTTCAGGGCATAGAGTTTAACTACAAGCCTCATTTCAGGGCATACAGTCCAACTACAAGCCTCATTTCAGGGCATACAGTCCAACTACAAGCCTCATTTCAGGGCATACAGTCCAACTACAAGCTCCATTTCAGGGCATACAGTCCAACTACAAGCCTCATTTCAGGGCATAGAGTTTAACTACAAGCTTCATTTCAAGGCATACAGTCCAACTACAAGCCTCATTTCAGGGCATACAGTCCAACTACAAGCCTCATTTCAGGGCATACAGTCCAACTACAAGCCTCATTTCAGGGCATACAGTCCAACTACAAGCCTCATTTCAGGGCATACAGTCCAACTACAAAGCCTCATTTCAGGGCATACAGTCCAACTACAAGCCTCATTTCAGGGCATACAGTCCAACTACAAGCCTCATTTCAGGGCATAGAGTTTAACTACAAGCCTCATTTCAGGGCATAGAGTTTAACTACAAGCTTCATTTCAGGGCATACAGTCCAACTACAAGCCTCATTTCAGGGCATACAGTCCAACTACAAGCCTCATTTCAGGGCATACAGTCCAACTACAAGCCTCATTTCAGGGCATACAGTCCAACTACAAGCCTCATTTCAGGGCATACAGTCCAACTACAAGCCTCATTTCAGGGCATACAGTCCAACTACAAGCCTCATTTCAGGGCATACAGTCCAACTACAAGCTTCATTTCAGGGCATACAGTCCAACTACAAGCCTCATTTCAGGGCATACAGTCCAACTACAAGCCTCATTTCAGGGCATACAGCCCAACTACAAGCCTCATTTCACATACTGTCCAACTTCAAGCCTTATTTCAGGGCATAGAGTCCAACTACAAGCCTCATTTCAGGGCATACAGTCCAAGTACAAGCCTCATTTCAGGGCATACAGTCCAACTACAAGCCTTATTTCAGGGCATACAGTCCAACTACAAGCCTCATTTCAGGGCATACAGTCCAACTACAAGCCTCATTTCACATACAGTCCAACTACAAGACTCATTTCAGGGCATACAGTCCAACTACAAGCCTCATTTCAGGGCATACAGTCCAACTACAAGCCTTATTTCAGGGCATAGAGTCCAACTTCAAGCCTCATTTCAGGGCATAGAGTCCAACTACAAGCCTCATTTCAGGGCTTACAGTCCAACTACAAGCCTCATTTCAGGGCATACAGTCCAACTACAAGCCTCATTTCACATACAGTCCAACTACAAGCCTCATTTCAGGGCATACAGTCCAACTACAAGCCTCACTTCACATACAGTCCAACTACAAGCCAGCCAATGAGACTAGAAACATCTCTTGATCAGCGATAGATTACAGCTTGACACCTTCTGGAAAGCACTGCAATTGGATCATCCACTTGAAACCTTCATATTTTAATTCATGAGAACGATCACCACTGTGTATAAAGAATCCATTACCTTTGAAAATTGACAAATTTGGGGTTCCTTTCTCTAGGGCAGGGCATCAATAATGGCCTTTCAACTACTTTTCTTTTTTAAATTGATAATTTTCCAGTAGAACATAATAGTTTTTCTGTTGCTTGCTGAACAGATTTGTCAGTAGTCACAAACTTCCCTGATAGAGTTAATGCTTTCCATAAGTTTCTGGTAAATTTCTGTTGTAACGAGATTCTAGTTCATATATCTAAGTAAGAAATGTAATTTTTCTCATTATGCACTATGTAAAATGTTACATTCTTCGTATTTTTCCTCATACTCAAAATTTAAACGATTGCTGACAAAATAGCACTGAGAAATCTTAAAGTGTATAAAATCAGTTAAAAATTAAAGTAATTGCTTTTAATTTTCACTATTGTGCATATCAGAATTTCACCAGAGCATATTTGAAGAAATCATTGAAGTGTGATTGAATTATTAGTCTTATCTTCATGTCTACTAAAATCAACAGAAGGCCTAAAATTATATCCTTGAGAAATTTACATCTCTTCCAATAAGGAACACAGACCAGATCTTGTGATTTTTTTATTTATTTATGGAACCATTTATCCTTCTGAGATTTATTGTTTGTTGAGTAAATGTTCCTTTAATTTTAGCAATCCTTAAAAGTTTAATTCTTATTATTCCCCAATGTTACCTACCGGCTGTGAAGAAAGCATGCAATGGGCAAGCTTAGCAATGGGTTAAATAAAATCATCTTGGTAAGGCAATTTTCACCCACTTATCGGGAGATGCCTGAAATATAACACATTTAGCGTAGAGAATTTGAATAGCAGTTTTATATGGGCAGACCTGGAAAAAACCTATGGTTCCAGCAGTTAAAAAAAACAGGAATTCGCTGGAACAATTTTTTTTTAAAAGATTACTTGAGTAAGCAACAGTATATGTGGTAAATATGTGCCATAAAAACACCCCCATTTTAATTGTGCCATGAATAGGACATCAAATTGGTGAAAGAGGGAAGCATACAAAGATGTATATTTCTGTCATGATTTTTCGTGTTAAGGTCTTTATTCGGAACAGTGGAAATTTTATAATTAATTCAAACACTGTATCTCAGATATCTCAGTAGTGTAAAAATGACTATTGTGCATTCTCCTGAATGCACTGCAAGTACTTTTAACTCATAAAAAGCAATAAAGAGAAATGGTGCATGGATGTAATCCAATTTAAAGTACTTTAACACAATTTGAAGAAAGAAAAAAAAAAACTGAAAACGCATAAATGAAAGAGCTTGTGACTAGTCTTGCTTATTGAACAGCACCAATGCCATGAACTTCCACTGCGTGAACACTTTACTTGGCAGATGAGATATGCATGTAGCAGAAGCAAGTTTCTGGGTCTTAATGTAAATACTCCAGTGGAGATATGTTGGGATATTATCAACCTTGGGAACCATAAACCTTTGTTTTTTACTTTTTTAATAGACTTGAGGTGTTTTCCCCACATAAATAAGATGTAAGTCATCAGTAATTGTGTTACTGATATGTGTGTATGTGAGTGATTTTTTATTTTTGGGGGGAAGGGGTGGGGGTAGGGTTGTTAAAAGGATTAGTTCAGTGGTCAAGCAAGTCTATCTTATATGAGAGAGGACTTCAAAAGAAACAGAATGGTGGAGAAAGCATTGCGAAATCTTTGTCTGTTAAGGAGATAATCAAGTTTAGAATTTGGTATCATTTCTGTATAAACGACTGAAATCAGACTAGTTGTGATGTCACAGCCTCAGATTCCTCAAAGTCTATGTATTTTAAAGAATTTTTTTTAAATGTTTTTAGTATTTTAAATTAATTTTCCTCAAACTTTCTTCAGGTGGTATATTATAAATACCCTTCCTAGATTCAGTTTTACTTCTTTTTTGACATATCCTATGGTTTTTAAGCCACAAAATTGGAGGACAAAATATGATAGAACTAATCCTTTAAGGAGTACAATATTTTCTTCAAGGGTAAGGAGTACAACCATTGCAAGAATTATACATAGGCTTCACTAGGTGGGTCAATGTGTCCAGTGCAAACCTGCAATGGTTCACTTGACGCGATTTAACTTTAATACGTGGAACCTCAGCATCTAGGAGTCCCATGTTACATACTGTCCATCCTTCAGTTATAATAGTGCTATCCTTGCTCTGTCCTATTCATTGACCTTCCATCAAAGCTTTAATAGAACTATACTATTTGGTTACCAAACAGTATAGATTTCTTTTTGGTATGCAACCATAATTTTCAATATTCTTCATTGTGTTGCTAATACTGATTTGTTACATATCTTGTTGATTAATATACACTTGCAAAGTGCTTTGATATTTGCAGTGGAATATCCTTATCAGATAAGTTACAGTTTTTAGTTGGTAATTTATTACTGTAGTTGGGAAGGTACTGTAGCCTCTGCTTCATCAATCTGTAATATACACAGCACTAATTCCCTTCATAGTTCTTATCTCAAAAACAGCCAGGGAAGCATGAAAAATCAATTCCTCTCAGGATATGAAAGGACTAAATTAGATTAGATTCACTGCAATCTTTACTCATTGTACTCCGCAAATGGTATTAATTGCTCAGCATGGCGGAGTGCTGAGAGCCTTCACAACTAAATGAATTTACTTTCTAATTTTATAACTCGGCGATGAAAGCCTAATGCAGCACCAAGGCTGTAATATACGATATATGACGCAGGACAACAAAATGTTCATGTACTGTATTGTAACGTGCACACTTTTGAAATTTGTTGACAACTTCTTTGGGGTGAAAATGAGCGGTAGCTAATTACATTTTAAAATTTGTTTCTAAACAAGGGATACACGCATGAACTTCGTTTGGTGTGAACATGGCTATGAACATATTCTTTATGTCAGGGAGCAATACTAACAGCTTGAGTTCACAGAACATAAGTCTGTTGAGATGGGAGTAGTTTTGAAATGCTGAACATGGTTTTAGATTACAATATGAAGTCACCTTTATGGAAACATTAAAAAGTGGAAGGTTTATCCAAATGTTTAGTATTCAATGTGAAGGTGAAATGATGAATTTTGTTGAATTAATGAATTTTGTCAAAGTAACAAATTTTGTTGAAGTAATGAATTTTGTTGAAGTAATGAATTTTGTTGAAGTAATGAATTTCAATGAAATGATAAATTTTGATATCTAGTTTCGTAGAAAATCCCAAGGTTTTTGTCATCCTTTATGTACTGAAAGAATGATATTGCCATTTCCTACCTACAGTATCTAGCAAGGTGAAGCCTCGCAAAGTCTTTGTTTTGAATTCATAAATAGTGAATTAAGTTTCTAGCTTTATGATTGGCTAATAGTGGTCTTGAATACATTGAGATTAGCAAGATGTATGTTAGGAGAATGATCTTGATCAACAATTTCCATATATTAACACACTTATTAAGCATAATAAATGTACATTATCCTAGGTCTCAAATGGCACAATTGAGATTAATCACATTTATCAGGCCTAGCCCAATTCGTAATTACTCTGTTTGGCTAATCGATAGTCTCGAATACATTCAAGACCAGACTGACCTGTATGGCAGTGCATATATGCCCTCCTTGGAAAAATAAAGGCCTATGTACATTGATAAAATAATGAAAAGTATATCCAAGGATAGGCAAAGAAATATAAACAAAAAATAAACCAACCACAACATTAGAGCCACAACAATCATGACTCTTAATCAACTGAACTCTGACTTTGATTTGAGTGCAATCCTTCATAGCAACCGATTGGGTACAATCCTTCATAGCAACCGTTTTAATTAATTAAGGCCCTAGGAAAAATTACAAATGAAAGAAGAATTATCAAAATTTGACACCATTCCTCTACTGACCAGAACAGAAATGTAAAGCCTTGCAAAGTCAATCTTCGGCCCCCAAGTGAATAACGCTGCAATGTTACTGACAATGTTATCAAAATACCTCAAACAGTAGATGTAACACTATGCATTGGATTTACAGTCCCACTGTGTGTACGTGTACATGTGTAATGTTACAGAATGAGGCTTTGCATTAACATCATTTGTGTAAGAATTTTGAGTCAAAAAACAAATGAGCAGCCAACTAACGTTAGCCCAATTAAGCCTAAACTCGATGTTCGCAAACTTTCTAAATTTCTTCAAAAGAGGCCTAAGAATAAACCTACTGTATGTTTATCACTCTTACCTTAATCCCTAATGTTATACTTTTCCAACACCTTGTTTTCAATTTTGTTTTAAATGTTCAGAGTGCTATCTAGCTGTTCAGTTTTGTGATTCAGTTTTAACTGTCTTCCAAAACTTCATACCCTCTGACCTGCCAATCTTAATGTATTTATTTATTATCCCCTCGCCAACAAAATTGGTGAAGAGGGAATATAGCATCTTTACCGTTCATCTGTCTGTCCGTCTGTATCTATTGTGTCTGTCTGTATCTATTGTGTCTGTCTGTATCTATTGTGTCTGTCTGTATCTATTGTGTCTGTCTGTATCTATTGTGTCTGTCTGTATCTATTGTGTCTGTCTGTATCTATTGTGTCTGTCTGTATCTATTGTGTTTGTCTGTATCTATTGTGTCTGTCTGTATCTATTGTGTCTGTCTGTATCTATTGTGTCTGTCTGTATCTATTGTGTCTGTCTGTATCTATTGTGTCTGTCTGTATCTATTGTGTCTGTCTGTATCTATTGTGTCTGTCTGTATCTATTGTGTCTGTCTGTATCTATTGTGTCTGTCTGTATCTATTGTGTCTGTCTGTATCTATTGTGTCCGTCTGTATCTATTGTGTCCGTCTGTATCTATTGTGTCCGTCTGTATCTATTGTGTCCGTCTGTATCTATTGTGTCCGTCTGTATCTATTGTGTCCGTCTGTATCTATTGTGTCCGTCTGTATCTATTGTGTCCGTCTGTATCTATTGTGTCCGTCTGTATCTATTGTGTCCGTCTGTATCTATTGTGTCCGTCTGTATCTATTGTGTCCGTCTGTATCTATTGTGTCCGTCTGTATCTATTGTGTCCGTCTGTATCTATTGTGTCCGTCTGTATCTATTGTGTCCGTCTGTATCTATTGTGTCCGTCTGTATCTATTGTGTCCGTCTGTATCTATTGTGTCCGTCTGTATCTATTGTGTCCGTCTGTATCTATTGTGTCCGTCTGTATCTATTGTGTCCGTCTGTATCTATTGTGTCCGTCTGTATCTATTGTGTCCGTCTGTATCTATTGTGTCCGTCTGTATCTATTGTGTCCGTCTGTATCTATTGTGTCCGTCTGTATCTATTGTGTCCGTCTGTATCTATTGTGTCTGTCTGTATCTATTGTGTCTGTCTGTATCTATTGTGTCTGTCTGTATCTATTGTGTCTGTCTGTATCTATTGTGTCCGTCCGTCTGGCCAGCCTTATGCATTGTTCAGCTACTATAGAACAAAAGATTGCTACCCTAGGAAAGGAATTCCAACTATTTTTATGAAAAGAGATTTATATAAAGGAGAACAAATGCATTCTAGACTTCAATAGCAGCAATTAAAGGATTTGTTCTGGGATGGAAAAAAAGTTAAATAATAGATGTGACGACTGAAAGGAATTCATAACGAAGTGTCTTGCGAATGAATATCATCAAAACAAAAGGACTTTGTTGAATAGAGTGGACACATAATAGACTTATGATAATCTGCAAATTAATCTGTAATGAATTTTCATTCTGATTTGGTAGATAGATCAGGGAGGTTATAGTGAAGGTTGGAATGATGGAGTTGGTTAAGAGTTTACTTGGTAGATGAGTGAATGGCAAAAGGTGGATGGAATAGTAGGTGAAGGAATGATGGTAGTAGAATGGGGCGATGGTAGGTGAATGGGGATGGTAGGTGAATGGGGAATAGTAGATGAATGGGGATGGTAGGTGAATGGGGATGTTGGGGAATGGATGATGGTAGGTGAATGGGGATGGTAGGTGAATGGGGATGGTAGGTGAATGGAGGATGGTAGAGAACGGGGATGGCAGGTGAAGGGGATGATAGCTGAAGGGGATGATAGCTGAAGGGGATGATAGGTGAAGGGGATGATAGGTGAAGGGGATGATAGGTGAAGGGGATGATAGGTGAAGGGGATGATAGGTGAAGGGGATGATAGGTGATGGGGATGATAGGTGAAGGGGATGATAGGTGAAGGGGATGATAGGTTAAGGGAAATGATAGGTTAAGGGGAATGAAAGGTAAAGGGGGATGATAGGTTAATGGGGATGATAGGTGAATGGGGCATGTTGAGTTGATAGAAGTGAGGGGATGGGAGTTAAAGGAAAGAATGTTGGGTGGAAGATGGTAGAATGATAGATAGATGTAGGAATTGGGATGAAGGTGCGATGGCATGGGGGACAGGATGGGATGAAATATGGGACAGGGTGAGATGGCATGTAAGACAGGGTGGCATGTGGGATATTTGGCATGTGGAAAAGGGTGTTGAGGAATGTGGGACAGGATGTCATGGATTGAGGGCAGGGTGGGATAACATGTGGGACAGAGTGGCATGCATGTGGGAAAGGATGGCATGTAATGGAAGTCATCTGAATTTCAGGTGGGGTTGCATGTGGAACAGGTTGGGATTGCATGGAATGGCCTGTGGGACAGGGTGGGATGGCACTTAGTGCAAGGAGGGATAGCATGTGGGACATGGTGGAATGGCACTTTGTACGGCGCATGGTACAAGAGGGATGGCATGTGGGACAGGTGGCATGGTATATGAAATGGGGTGGCAAGTCATATGGTAGGATGTCATCTTGATTACAGGTGTGATGACATATGGGTCATGTGGTGGAATGGCATCTGAATTTTCATGTATGATTTCCTGTAGGGAGGGAAGTAGTATGGTATGGCATGTGGAAAATGAGAGTGGGATGGCAGGTGTGACAGAGGCTGGGACGCATGTTATTAGCAGCGAGGATTTGTATCATTTGCGATGTCTGCTTATTGCTTGAAAATCGACGAGCAGCTTCTTGCGGTCGTACGAAAGTGATTTTAAAAAGGTGTTTGAGAACAAAAATGTGTTTTGTTTTATTAAATTTGGTGAGTAACTTAAATATTACATCGGTATGGTCAGACGAGTTCTGGAGTTGGTCGTCGCAATAAAAATTAAAGAAATATTCAACTAAATGACGTCACAAGGAGAGTTAGGAGAATATGAAAAGTGATCAAAATAAATTGCCTTTCTTTCTCTCTATATTTCCACCTAAAAAGATTGAATATTTATGAATGGGGATATGAATGGGGATAAAAGCGAGGGTCACCGGTCTCAAATGACATTTGATACCCGGATGACGTCATTGTAGGGCCAGCGGACCTTGGCTATCGCCTCGGACAGCTCAACCGCTGCGATGACGTCATCCTTGGTCTCAAATGGCATTTGACACCGGCCACCCTCACATTTATCCCTAAATAAAGACTGACACTTTTATGTAGTAACTGTATAAAATTCAGTTTTTTTCGTAGCACAGGCCTCTTTTGGCTCAATTCCAGGCCTAAGATATAATTTACATTCAAATGACTTCTTAAACTGACTTAATTGATAAAGTGAAGATGATTATGGAATGCTGGATATAGGAACAGTAAATTTGTTACTCCAAAAAAGTAATGATTGATTAGTTTAATATAACACTGATTTGTTTGGAAGCTAATAGTAAAAGTGAGATTGTACCTAGTTGTATGACATAGTAATGCGTAATTCAGAGGATCAAAAACTAATTATGTAAATAAGTTTTAGGCCATATCTGGAACACAGGTTACAAAACTTACAGACTGTAATGCCAATGTTTGTATACCCTCAGCAGTTGAACAAGGGTCTGAACCAAGGACTTCACAACTCTTGTGGTGACCAATCCAAACCCATGACCAGTTCTTACTTGCTGGGCATGGTATTTTAGACCTCCTTTTTAAAATCTTCATGATATGTGTGCTGTTGTTGATCTCCAAACATACTGAAGTTTAGCTCTGAAGTTCTATTAATGGTTTGTGGGGGAAACAGGAAACACTTGCATGATTAGATATATAAATCAATCATTTAGAAATGCACACATGTATTCCTTTAGATAATTCGACGCCCCATTACTCGAAAATTTGCTAGTCTTGTGCGCTCTGTTTGTTGATAAAAATCTGGGTCGCCTGAATAGAATTTTACAGCTGTACAAATTTTAGAGATTTCAGTTGTCAAGTTGCTTTTGATGAATGGAAAATTATCATGTGTGCTTTTGTTTACATCCCATCCCTTCATTTAAGTGAAATCGATTGTGTGGTATCACTTTGACAGGTAATGTATTCTGGAGATTTTTTTGCACATAAATACTTGAATTTGGTTGATACATTACATGTGCTTCAGGTGACCTGAAGAGCTTTTTTTAAATTAAGATGTTGAATAAAAATTGGCAAGATTCTGGTGATAATTTGAGGTCTATCATTCAGGAACAGTTTGGTGAACAATGTTTTACACACAGAGCTTCCAAATTTTTATTTTAGTGTATAACAGTCATTCTGTTATTTCAAATGGGGAAGTGGGTTTCGGAGGTACCACCAGGTATGTACTGGCAATAGTAGCTCTGGCAAATAGTAGAAGTGTTGGCGGTTTTTGCACCTTTGTGGACGAGTAAGAAATAATCACCATTATTTATCAACACTAATATATTTTGTTCCTTGTTATATTTCTTTGGTTTGATTTCCAACAATTTGTATTTAAGTTTTCATCACATTTTTGATCATGGATTCTGGTGAAACGTCAGCAACTCATTATGTTTTAGTTTGACACTATATCCCATAAATGTGCCTTCTCGACCAGCATGTGGGGTGTGTGCATGTTAATGGCAACAAATGATGATCACGATGGAAATGACTTAGGGCCAACTTAGTCTTATTAAAGTGTTAATAGTCCCACATCACCAACACACAATAATTGTTTGTAATAAAGAGTTTATACTGTATGGTTCACAATTGTGCCTGATATTTACAAATGATCTTCAAGCAGAATTTTTGATAGTGTTAATACAATTTTTTTATTATCGTGTGTTACAGTGTTTGCAAACCTTTATGGGTATATCTCTTTAATTGACAAAACCCCTATACATTAAGTAAAGACAAAACCACCCTTTAAAGGTGTTGTTTGCTGCAACCCCTTCCACCCCAATCAATATAATTCCTCTTCTCAAATATTATTTTGCATTCATGAAAAAATTCTTATAGAAAAGCTTTTATCTGACCGAAATTGCTTATTCCTTTATTTTCTATGCACGTTGTGTAACAGCAAACTAACACTATTTCAAAGATGGCCTTTAACCTGCTTGCTTGCCCCCTGTACAACCTTCCCAGCGCTTCCCTTGCTCCCCACAATTCTATTGCCGAGTTCTTTCAGAAAAACCCTCTGGATAAAATTATTTACTTCCTTCATATTGCTTCCCTCTACAACCATATTTAGTCCTCCTCTTCTACCCCCCCCCCCTCCCCTGCCACCTCCTTCCGCCCCCGCCCCGCCTCCTCTCTCTACTTTGTTTTTTCCACCCATGCACCTCTCTCGATCCCAGCTTTCTGACTTTATGTTCTCGTATTTCTCTTAACCTCCCCCTGTTTACTCTCCTTCCTACCTCTAGAATGATCTAACCTCTCAGGCACAATTTGACTCTGCTTGTGGTTGTGGTGCAGTTAAGCTCTTATCAAACAAACATTATCCTGTTATCTTTGTTACTGAAACAATAACAAAGATAAAAATCAAGATAATATTTATAGGTTTCATCCTTGGTGCAGTATGCACTGAAGAAAACACCTTGGATCATAAACAAATCTGATGTTGTAAAAATCATATTTTGGGGATTCAGTCTGAAAATACAGTTAAAAGAAAGGATTTGCCTGAATCAAGAGAAATTAAAATCATATTGTGTTGTGGAAATATGTCAACCACATTGGGTAATACTTTTCAGTACAGGTATGCTTTTTCATCCAAAAAGAAAATTAATTATGCAGAATTGGTAACTGCTTGCGACTTTGTCGCTCTGGTGACCACACTCATCAATTCAAGCACCATGCATCACCACGCATGCATAGCAGAATTGCTTGATTCATGAGTCCTGGATGAATCCATGAATCCATGGCTTATATAAACTTAAGAATATTTCAAAATGTTTCTGTTTCTCGTAGTTTGTTTTGCTGCTGTGAAATGAAAAAAATACCAGTAGAAAAGCAGTGTACAGTAATAACCGTATTCCAAGGATGCTGTGAACTCAGTGTACCTGCACAAATCAGCTTTATTCTAATCGTTCTTGATACATTTTTATTGCTCTTCTTTGTACAATTTCTTTCATTAAGCTTTGTACGAACTATACTCTTCGAGCATCTATGTATCTCTTTACAAACTCTCTCCAGATAGCAAGCTAAAATTAATTCTGCTTATTGATCCCAACAGACGTACCATGCCGCAGTTGTAAATACCTCTTCATTTTCTCTTTGCATTTTAGAGGAAGGAGCGTAAGTCCCCTCAAATGATTAGATTAGTCCTGATTCACGTTCACTCAATCAACATAACGAGGAGGCATTTTTCAATCTCTTTTGCTGTCGTCATCACTGCCTGCTCAGGAGACAAGTGAGAAAGAGCCGACTCAACAACAATTCTCCCCACACAATCTTGTATAATCAGCTGCAGTGTTAAGGAAGCTGTAGGTTTTCCTGTCTTTTATTACTTTTGCATCGTAGGAATCGAACGAGTCTGTTTGCGAGGAAATTTTTATTGTCTCACAAGTTGTGGAGAGGAATTTGTGAATGTGGAATTTTTCCTCTGAGAGGTAACAAGGTATGTGTAACAATATTTCTTTCTAATATCTGTGAAAACCTTAGGAATTGTGAGATTGTAAGCATGATAACAAGAAGTGTTAACCTTCAGTGTTATACTCCATGAACCTTAACTTGTATTGCTGATTAAGATTTGTACAGTATGAGCGTGAAACTGTTCATCTAGTGTAGTAGATTGTTCTCCCATTGAAAAATTGTGCTCTTTTTGAAGCGAAGAAAATATACTTGATTCAGTGTACATCATAACAGCAGTAATGATAGCTTGGGATATTATACATCATCCAAAATTTGAATGGAGACTTCCATGATCTTCATTTAAGTGTATATTTTTGCTGAATTTGATTTTTGAAAAGTTATTTGTCAGTTTAGTATCTATTTTGACAGTTTGATGTTCGTCATTTTGGGAAAGCTGTTTGAGTGGAGTGTATTTGCTCAGTGCAAATGTAAGCCTGGTTTCTTAAGATTCTCTATGGAATCTTTCTGCATCCTTGAGGAACTTCTTCCATTTTGTGAAGAGGCACTTGAAACCTCTGACACAGATGAAGATTGTTCAGTGACTTACCTTCATTTGCATACCACTTCAGAGATATACGAATATTAGAAAAGTGCACAATGGAAAGCAGTTTAAGAATTTCAAATAATTAAACTCTGATTGTCAATTTCTGATTGTCAATTTCTGATTGTCAATTTCTGATTGTCAATTTCTGATTGTCAATTTCTGATTGTCAATTTCTGATTGTCAATTTCTGATCGTCAATTTCTGATTGTCAATTTCTGATCGTCAATTTCTGATCGTCAATTTCTGATCGTCAATTTCTGATCGTCAATTTCTGATCGTCAATTTCTGATCGTCAATTTCTGATCGTCAATTTCTGATTGTCAATTTCTGCCTGAAAATGAACATCACTGAATATAAAAAGAAAAAATTGCTAGTGGATGCAAAACCAATTTCCATCCTCTTGTAATTCCTTTGTTGTAGATTCCTTTTATCCTCCTCAAAAATAAACAAAGATCTCATGATGAATTTTTGTTAATAAAAACTTGTGTATTATGGACAAATATACCAAGTCCAAAATTGGATGTGCGTATTGAAATTCTTAAAGAAGATAAACAAGTCAAGTTGTATCATTCATACATGCAAGTTTTGTCCTGTGTCAGTGCAATTTTAAAATGACACAAAATATTAAACTCTCAATAGAGTGATCTTATAATTCATGTTTAATAATCTATTAATATTCCTGTAAATTGCTAGAGACTAAAATCTGTTTGCTATGAAAGATTAATACAACCACTCAGGACAGCATGGCATTTGTGTACATGAAAGACCTAATTACAGTTCTTGAAAGATACTTTTTAGTGTTTATGAAGTGTTTACACAAAGTATTTACAACAAATATTTCCTTAAATTCCTATTTGTGGAAACCTTTGCAACATCATTCTGACTTCAGCAGTGTAAAGACAGTTATGTAATTGAAAGCCTTCTATCATTCCTCAAACCTTCACAGTGTGAACAACACACTGCCAGATTATGCAGATATTATCTTCATAGTATCTAAGATGCAGTATTGAAGATATGTAAATTTGAAAAGAGATGAACAAATTTGAAGCGTGATGGCATGTAAAGATGGAAAATCTGTGATTCAGATGAAAATGTAGGCCTGGCTATCTGTGTATATCCTCAGGAAGAGAAGCAATTAAGGCAGTAGAAAAAAAAAAAAAAAAAACAGACTTGTTTACAGGATTCTGAGCTGTATATGCCCTAAGGGTAAATAAATGAATTAGTTTTTTCTTTAAATAAAATTTAATATATTAGTTTTGGAGTATATGCAAGATACTGACAAGAAGGGTTATAATTCTTAATGAAAGAGTTAAAGGATTAGTTCAGTGGTCAAGCATGTTTATCTTATATGAAAGAGGACTTCAAAAGAAACAAAATGGTAAAGAAAGCATTACAAAATCATATTCCATTAAGGAGATATTTAAGTTTAAAGTTTGGTATCATTTGTGTAGAAATGATTGAAATCAGACTAGTTGTGATGTCATAGCCTCAGATTCCTCAAAGTCTTTATGTATTCTATCATATTTTGTGGCTTTAAACCATGGGATATGTCAAAAAAGTAGTAAAACTTAATCTAGGAAGGGTATTTATAATATACCACCTAAAGAAAGTTTGAGGAAAAATAATTTAAATAGTGAAAAATTTAAATAAACTTTCTTTAAAATACATAAAGACTGAGAAAACTGAGGTTGTGACATCACTACTAGTCTGATTCCAGTCGTTTTTACAGAAATGGTACCAAACTTTAAACTTAAATAGCTCCTTAACGGAATGAGATTTTTGAATGCCGTCTCACCATTTTGTTTCTTTTGAAGTCCTTCTCATATAAGATGGACATGCTTGACCACTGAACTAATCCTTTAAATGTTTCCTTTAAAAGTAATTCAGTATTGTGTGCTTTGCTTTATTAATCCGATATATAATAAGTTTTCATCACTAAACACTAGTAAACTTGGATATCCAGGGTGAAGTAAAGTCTATAATCATTAACAAATTAATCCCATTATGGTCAAAGTTCTGGTACATTAAAGGAATATTCCCATGGATTTTCATTTTATTTATATATGATAGAGAACAAATTACGTCCTGAAACTACGTGCTGAAAAAAAACTAAGTTTAGAAGTTACAAAATTTAAAATTATTTTTGAATTTGGACAAAAGTGACTGAGCGGCAACATCTGTGATGTCATAGAGACAATTTCAACTAAACGTCTTTTGTATTTGTTTAAAAATGATTTGGATTTTTTGTTCATTGTAAATGTTATGTACACTAAAAAAGTTATTTAAAAAAATGTTTTATTGTAAATGATATATTTCACCCTATCTCTATAATGAACCAAAAACGCTGTTCGATATTGTAAAAAAGTGTGATTAAATTTATGAAGAAATACATAAGAACTGTGCAGGAATTGCCTTGATGACATTACCAAGCTGAACGACATAACTGTATGAGGTGTTTTTTTAGAACATTTTTCTACTCT
The DNA here is from genome assembly GCA_020152595.1 of Chiridota heheva. Taxonomy (NCBI): domain Eukaryota; kingdom Metazoa; phylum Echinodermata; class Holothuroidea; order Apodida; family Chiridotidae; genus Chiridota; species Chiridota heheva. Next base: position 397,488 of record JAIGNY010002724.1, on the reverse strand, counting down.
TTAAATTGTTATAACTTCTAAATGAAAAAGATATTAACATAGTTTTTTAACCATTTTGTTTCTACTAATATTCTACCAAACTAGAACATCAATGATGTAGTAGCTCAACATATATTTTGGGGTGGTTTGAAGCTTGTCTTTTTTGGTGGGTAGTTAATTCGAGTAGGAAAGAAATACATGTTTGATGTTGATTTTATTTTTGGGAATTGCCAGCGGGAACTATAATATTGTTGTGATCAGTAATGTCAATGTTCATCCTAATTTAGTCTTTTTTTGGGGCATCTAAAATTTGGAAAATGTGAGGTTTCCCCCCCACCATTTCCCCCCCATCCCCCCTTCCCCATATCAAACCCCTGGCGGCGCCACTGGTTGTGATGCTAAACATCAATGATGTAGTAGCTCAATATATGTTTTTGGAGTGGGTATAAGACTGGTTCCGACATCGCTGCAGAGACCAAAAACCCCAGGGGCCCCCAGGCATGCCAGGACTCATGTTGCCCCACTGCATATTGGAGTTTATTTATTGTTTGAAAATGTGAAAACTATTTTTCAAGTAAGCCTAAGAAACTTAAGCCTCAACTGTAATATGAAGTAAATTTTATTAACAAAATTTGCTTTTGAGTAAAATTGAAATCATAAACAGACAAACTGATAGCAAAATAATGCTGTATAAAATCAAGATGGATTTTGCATCCTTACAGCAAGACATGGTTTTAACTATGATGTATTTTTACTCATACTGCTAACTGGCTAATATATTGGCCATTTTAAGCAAATAGTCAATTATCACAATTAATGAAGCACAATTAATTAATGAAAGCATCCCACAAACATACTTCCTTTGGCAATCATAACAAAATATAACTAAAAATATTTCAGAGGATAATTTCTGGGTGAAGCAAGTATATCTTATATGAAAGAGGACTTCAAAAGAAACAAAATAGTGATGAAAGCATTCAAAAATCTTTTTTTCCTTACAGTGATATCTAAGTTTAAAGTTTGGCATCATTTGTGTAGAGACGACTGAAATCAGACCAGTTGTGATGTCATAGCCTTGTATTTTTCATTTAAAAAAAATATATTTCATCATATTTTGGTCTGCCATTTTGTGGCTTAAAAACCATGGGATATGTCAAAAAGTAGTAAAACTGAATTAATAACATACCGCCTGAAGAAAGCGAGGAAAGATGATTTAAATAGTGAAAAAAATAAATACAAATACATTAACAATTGCTAAGAATGTGAGATTGCATATGCCAACTTAGACTTGCTACACCAGTAATTTCTACACAGATATGACAGAGCTTTAAACTTGAATATCTCCTTAGCAGAATAAGATTTTGAATGCTTTTTTCACCATTTTGTTTCTGTTAAAGTCCTCTTTCATATAAGATGGATGCATGCTTGACCACTAAACTAATCCTTTAAAAGAAATTTTGTAGTTAAAGATGGACCACTTACTTGACCCTGAACAAATACACATCAAGAATAAACTCACGATTTTATGCATCAACTATACACAAACAAATAATTTCTCAAGAATATGCAAGTTATTGTGGATAATATTACTGCAGGCCAACTCATGGGTGTAATGTGGTAGTGGACTCAATGTGGTTTTGGTTGTTTATACTTTGGTGATTTTATAGTCCCAATTCTGGTATATGCATGATAGATAGCCTATTCAGTATGCATGATAGGATAGCCTATTCAGGGTAGGCCCTATTTAATATTTTAACCCCAAGTTTACAGCCCAAACGAGCTATCAACTACTTCAATTTAGCTATACTGTGGGACAAATCCCAACAGGATATAAGTCCAATTAGCGCATGTGTCAAACTATAGTTTAAGGCTTGAACCATTGAAAGCAGAGTTTTCTTTCCATCGAGGTATTCGGTGGTATTTTCTGAGCCAATGTTATTATATATGCTAAATTAACTCGGGACTGTGTCGAGCGAAATCCAAGTAATTGAAAACATGTTTAGCTAATTTTGGAATGCAAAAGTCGTTAAAACTACCCAACAATATGCACTGTTATCATACTGCATCAACATATCGATCTATTTAAGACGAACATAGCAACACAGAAAAATATTCAAAAGACGCTTAGGATATGATAAATGCTGCAAAAATCCGAATGTATTTGGGCAAGAACCTGGCTCTTAAGTTAGCTCAATCCATTAAAAGGGATGTTAAGCTAAAAAAAAATCCATGGGAATATTCATTTAAGATAAACATTTGAGGATTTTTGAAAAAGGATATTTTGGTGTCAAAGATATGTACATTGCTCTTGAAAATACCCATGGGTAGAGTAGCTTTCTGCTATTTTCACAATCCCTGATTAGTCATCAGGGATAACATTCTGTTGCAAAAATAGAATCTGTTATGCATGAATTAGATATGGCAAATTTATGGAATTATCTCTATTGAAAAGTTCAGGTTGCTCTTAACTTAGTACTGCAAAATAGTGAAAACTTTGAATTGAAGCGATAGACCAAAATTTTGATAATAATACCTGTATGAATTGTGTATATGGGCTGTGTAGAGCCATTTCAGTTAATAGCTCCATGGTATAGCAAAGAGAAACTCTGCTAAGGAAAACCTTACAGATGTATAAGAATTGATAATACTGGATTGTTGGAAAGTGAGAAAATGGGAGAAGCAAGAGACAGTATGCTTTTTTTGCAAAATGAGGATGTCTTATTATGTAGATAACCTGCAACGTACTAAAAGCTTTGTAGTGTGTGTGTGTGTGTGTGTGTGTGTCAGATTTGTTGATCACCTCAGTAAATCAGTCAACCATAGATCTCTCCAAAGTCTAGCAATAAAAATAACTACTGCCTAATAATTACATGGCCCAAGGTTCATATCCAGGGAAGATGATGACTCACAATGATCCACAGCTAAATAAACAGTGAACAGTTAAGAGCCATCTTTTGTCTGTTTGTAACTGCAATGTTGGCCTATCCTGGATACCCATAATGTATGTATGTAACTGCAATGTTGGCCTATCCTGGATACCCATAATGTCTGTCTGTAACTGCAATGTTGGCCTATCCTGGATATCCATAATGTCTGTCTGTAACTGCAATGTTGGCCTATCCTGGATATCCATAATGTCTGTCTGTAACTGCAATGTTGGCCTATCCTGGATACCCATAATGTCTGTCTGTAACTGCAATGTTGGCCTATCCTGGATACCCATAATGTCTGTTTGTAACTGCAATGTTGGCCTATCCTGGATACCCATAATGTCTGTCTGTAACTGCAATGTTGGCCTATCCTGGATACCCATAATGTCTGTCTGTAACTGCAATGTTGGCCTATCCTGGATACCCATAATGTATGTCTGTAACTGCAATGTTGGCCTATCCTGGATACCCATAATGTCTGTTTTTAACTGCAATGTTGGCCTATCCTGGATACCCATAATGTCTGTTGTAACTGCAATGTTGGCCTATCCTGAATACCCATAATGTCTGTCTGTAACTGCAATGTTGGCCTATCCTGGATACCCATAATGTATGTCTGTAACTGCAATGTTGGCCTATCCTGGATATCCATAATGTCTGTCTGTAACTGCAATGTTGGCCTATCCTGGATACCCATAATGTCTGTTTGTAACTGCAATGTTGGCCTATCCTGGATACCCATAATGTATGTTTGTAACTGCAATGTTGGCCTATCCTGGATACCCATAATGTCTGTTTTTAACTGCAATGTTGGCCTGTCCTGGATACCCATAATGTATGTTTGTAACTGCAATGTTGGCCTATCCTGGATACCCATAATGTATGTTTGTAACTGCAATGTTGGCCTGTCCTGGATACCCATAATGTATGTTTGTAACTGCAATGTTGGCCTATCCTGGATACCCATAATGTATGTTTTTAACTGCAATGTTGGCCTGTCCTGGATACCCATAATGTATGTTTGTAACTGCAAGCTTTTGTTGCCCACCATGGATACCCATAATGGGACCCACAGTTTGTCATCCCAATGTTGGCCTGCTGAATACCCATAATGTATGTTTGTAACCAATGTTGGCCTAAAACTTGGAAATGACTTAAATTTTGAATCCCAGATTTGTAAAGTATCTTTGGCAATGTTGACTCTACAAAATCCTGTAAAGTACCCAAATGTCTGTTGTAAAGACCCTTTTAATTGGGGGTGGGGTGAGGAGGAAGGGGGAAGGGAGGGGAAGGGAAGGGAAGGGGGTAAATGGCAAATTTTCACAAAAGAGTTTGGGCCCTCAAAATGTCAAAAATTTTAAAAAGTAAAAGAAAAAAAAAGTCAACAGTCCAAAATTGCAGAATGAGTGCCAAAATATTTATGTTTTTAATCTGTTTGATAAAGTTTTCATTGTCTTTGATGGAAGTGTTATTGACGCGGACCTTGATTTACCGACAGGTCTTCAATTTTACCGACAGCTTTACCGAAAGTGGGAACATCCCCCACATTCCACCCCTCCTGGTATTTGGGCCCCTGTGCCCTAGTTTTAATTTGTATAGAATTGTCCTGGGTGAATTGTTTCCTTATTAATTGCTTTAATGATTACATTCTCCTTTGGTCAGAGACTATAATTTATAAGTTAAGCTCCTTGAATCTTTCACATCCAGGCATGCACCACTTCTTGATGAGAAGATGCGATGTTTCTTCATTGTGAATTACTCCCAAGTGCTTTTTCAGATGTATATTTAAGCTGATTGATAATCAGGTTTGCGTTGCATGATAAAGAGTAATAAGACACCATCCTGGCATTTGTCCTAATTTTCATTCATTTTGGCCTGAAACTGTTGAGCAATTTATCTTAATGACTCTTCTGTTGTTTTTCACAAATTTTGGACACTTTTAACTGGCCTTTCTTGCCCACAAATAAGACCACCATCAGTGTATTTCAAATTTTGAGGGGTGGTGGGTATTTGTCTCCTGTCTTGTGTATCATATAAGAGAAAGAAACTGGTGAAGAAAGTAGCATGAAGGATATATTCAAGTCTAAACCTCACCCACACAGTAACGGTGCCAGGGTGTTGTCGGGGAGCACAGGACCCCCTGTCAGGGAGGCTTGGGCCAGGATTGGAAAACCACTCCCCTGCTCGCCATAGGCGAGCAAAAAGGAATTGTGGCAATAAGAAATATTATGATATAATGTGGAACTTGCCACACATGGTTAAGACTCGCCAAGTTGTATAAATGATTGCATGGTAAGTGAAATTTTTTGTATTTTCTAACCCTGGCCTGGGGATGTCATGGTAATATTTGTCGGAGAACCACAAGTTAAAAAAGAGGGTACGTCAATTTCCCTGATAATTAGCAATGCAGTAAATACCATTCATTTAACCTTTAACTTATCGTGTAACTTATTGTGTCTAATATAGCCCAAAAAGCTTGCAAATACCGCCAAAGCGAAGGGACCTTCTAGGGGTTGGGAGGTGGCACTCCCCATGTACTTCTTCAAACTTCTCCCCCCCCCTCCTTCGTATCAGAGACCCACTGTTACCACTGCACCCATATTGTCTCGGAATGACCAGTGTTGCAAATTTACATTTAAAGGACCAGTAACATATATTTGATTGCCATATAAGAAAGAGCATTGAGTTATTGAATTCCATAAAAAGTATTCGAGCTTTGACCAGGCATAATTTGTTAATGTTCCGTGTTTACTGTACAAGTCCTGATAATCGACATACAACCTTCACAAGTAAATTGCATTAGATATGACTGACAATAGAAATCTACATTCCTTGAGATTCTTGGTGTATTGGATTTCTCAAAAGTCTATGCCTTCTGATTTCTGAATACCCTAACAGAAACGGAATGTAACTATTATTACCTTGGAAAAGATGCAAGAAAATTTCAAAATGAATTTTCAATGAAAAGTTAACATCTGTATGTCAAAATCTTTCACATTTCATTATTTAAATCCAAAGTTTTGAGATACTCCATTACGATTACTGTACTTGGTTTTCTTTCCGTGCCTGTTTGTTTGTATCACACTCTATGCAATATTTTCTCTTTTAGAGGGGGTGGGGAGGATGCATACTAAGGGCAGTTTCACATGTTTTTTCGAAACTTTTCATAAGAAAAGAAAATTTTTGGAAACAATTTAGTACATGTTGATATTTTTTCCTACCAGGAGATATTCAAATTTTAAGGTTTACAAAAAATGGCAGTAAACGAATAGGAAAAGGCTCAGTATGACATCACAGCAACAACATTCTCCCACAAAGTTTATTTATTTCATTAAAATGTATCATCCTTTTTTTATTAGTAAAACCTTCTAGAAAAATAAATTGATGAAAGTTAGGTATTTTTATACATTGCCAAATATACCCTACTTCAATAACTTTTGGAAAATTGTTTCTAATCATACAGAAACAACCAATTAACCTTCAAAGAAATACATAAACATTTGCAATGGAATTTCCTCTATGACATCATCAAACATAAATTCATCATACTGTACAAAAACTTTTAAATGCAATTGGAAAATCTTTAAAATCTATATCTCCTGAACAAATTTAATATCAACTTGATTTTTGTACCAAATTGGCTCTAAATAGAATATGCTCTTTTAAATAAAATTTTACAAAAACCATGGGAATATTCCTTTAAATTCTTTCAGCATTGATTTTTTTTTTTTCATTAAAAGGAGTACTTACCAGTCTTTGGTCATATTTTCATAATATCTTCTTTATGAGGAAAATATTCATGAAATAGTGATAATATAACATATCAGTAAATATCTTGCAGTTTTTCAGATCTTTTAAAAATTTGCCGTCACTGCCCATCTGCTGGTTTGTAATGCATTTATTAGCCGATCATTCTGAAAAAAAAAGACGAATACACAGTCATAAATGGAATGTACTGTAGGTATCTATCAAAGGTTAAATTCTTACTGGGAAGAGTTTTTCAAGTGCTTGATAAATATTTTTATGGAATAAATATTGGATCCATTATTGTGTGTACATATACGAGGCCATCCTGATAAAAGGGATGAGTTGAGAATGTTCAGAGTGATTTGTTTATCTTGGTAAAAGGATTCAGTTCTGTTTTCTCAGAGGAGTCACTGCATTTTGGATCTATATGCTTGTATCATTCCTAGTGTTTAGATGTTAAGGGATTGAATTTCATAATTTCTCAGAAATTGCTGTTTAAAAAGCGGACTGTAAACTTGTAGTAATGATGCTTGTTCCGAGCACGTACCTAGTGATAACCTGTGTTTAATTTTCCTTGTTCACAAACAGATTTAAATCATTCTGAATAATTCTCACATAGTTATGGTTTGTCACGCTCTATATGTGATACTACCTTAAGCAATTAACAATCAAGTGCTAATTAAACTTTGGAGACTATTCTTTACTGTAATTTAATTATCTGTTCATTATGGAAAAAAAAACTTATTTTAGGTGTTAATAGACCAATTTAGTTAATTTAATACTCCACAATAGTCTTGCATAAATGCTTAGTTAATTGAGTACTCCATAACAGTCTTGCATAAATGCTTAGTTAATTTAGTACTCCATAATAGTCTTGCATAAATGCTTTGTTAATTTAGTCCTCCATAATAGTCTTGCATAATTGCTTAGTTAATTTAGTCCTCCATAACAGTCTTGAATAAATTCTTAGTTAATTTAGTACTCCATAACAGACTTGCATAAATGCTTAGTTAATTTAGTACTCCATAACAGTCTTGTATTAATGCTTAGTTAATTTAGTACTCCATAACAGTCTTGCAGAAATGCTTAGATAATTTAGTACTCCATAACAGTCTTGCATAAATGCTTAGTTGATTTAGTACTCCATAACAGTCTTGCATAAATGCTTGGTTTATTTAGTACTCCATAACAGTCTTGCATATATGCTTAGTTAATTTAGTACTCCATAACAGTCTTGCATAAATGCTTAGGTAATTTAGTACTCCATAACAGTCTTGCCTTAATGCTCAGTTAATTTAGTACTCCACAACAAACTTGCATAAATGCTTAGTTAATTTAGTACTCCATAACAGTCTTGCATAAATGCTTAGTTAATTTAGTACTCTATAACAGTCTTGTATTATTGCTTAGTTAATTTCTTTTATGATCAACAAAGTTCTGTTGAGGATCCTATTTGAGAAGTATTTATTGCTATCTGTGAGAGGGCATTGTTGTATCAATTTCAAATAATTTGAGTTTAGAATAATGTATATCAGCTTAGATTTAAGTACATTGACTGACTCCATTATAAGCTTGGGGGGTATACTGGTATTTCAGTATTTTTCGGTACTTAGCCATACCGAAATGGTCAGTATTGAACATCTTAGTGATACCAAAATATGTTTATAACCAGCCCAAAATTGAGTGATTTTCTTAATTAATTTTTTGATTGCTCATGATAATCCACGGAATATTTCAAAAGCATGTCAAGTAAAAGGTTAGCAAAACTATTTTCCAACCTTAAAAGACCAAATTCCTTAAACAAGATAGAAAAACATCCAGGGTAGATGGGTTTTTGTTTTTTATATTTTGTACAAAAGTGAATAAAGGTCTAGAGCATAAACTCTGGTCATCATTCAAATGTAGCAAGACTCTGCAAAACAATAGGGAATAATGATTTGTAAGTACACATTGATATCGATGATAATGGTGTTAGTCATAGATAGTTAATTGATGTATAACTTCAATAGCTTGGTATAGCTGTGACTTACGTATTTTTAATATAAGTATACATACATACAACCAGGGTTGAAAAAAATTCAAAAAATAACTCATTTATTCAACTTTATAAAAATTAGTAAATTTGATCAAACCAGTTCCACTTGCCAAGTATTTTCAACTTCTCGCCAACACTTTTAATTGAAATTTGACAATTTTCACGTAACTAGTATGCCTCTGTATTGCCCTTTTTCTGAGCTTGGAATTCATGACTGTACGTACTTAAAAACATGTCGAGACATCTCACATGCACGATAAAAGAAAAAAGGTACTAGAAATTGCCGTTCCAACCCTGCATAATAATTACCACTAAACTATCAGGGAGCAGTAAAAAACTGAAATGAAGATATTCAGGAGCCTAATGTCTACTCCTGACCACCTCCATTTTGCTCTATATTGGATTTCAAGCCAACATTCAACTCATTAATGTTTGATCGATAATGATCCTCTTCAATATGGAGGATGAGTGAGACATTATTTTCCGGCTGAGCATCATTGTCAGACCAAGCAAGCCTGTTGGTGCATCTTTAGCAATCAACCACTGGGTGTGACCACTTCCTCTGTATGCTAGAGCATTACAAAATAAAGAAATCTGTTGTAATGCAATAAGAGAATGAGGCTTAGCCTTCTGAGAACATTTCAGTAGTTAAATGTTATATTCATGTCTCCAATGCTCATCTCACAGGAATAAGTTGATGTTCTTATCAAACATTGAATAAGATTTAGTTTTTGACTGGTGAAATTAATAGAGAGCTCAGAGAGACTAGTGTTTATGGGCACAGCACAGCAAGAATAAAAAAAAAAATCCAAGGGCAGATCCAGAAAAATTATTGAGGAGGGGGAGGGCGGTGGGGGCACTTAAATTGATTATAATAATTATGTGTCGGAAGAAATATGTATGCCGCCTATGGCGGCATTGCGCACGTGCAGCGTGCGCCTAACAGCGTAAGGTTTAGGGACCTGCTTAAAAGTCCCTAGTAGGGCCCAGGGATGAAACCCCAGTACAGGTCTAAGGGATGAAGCCCCAGTAGAGGTCCAAGGGATGGAGCTCTGAAGATTCTGTATTTTTGATGCCTCCAAGTGGCATAAAATGATACACAGTTTTTCAGTGATGATCCACACTAAATGAGGACATGTGGTTCATTTGACAAGAAAAATGAAATCAGTCCAGGAAATTAGCTTTTTGCTGGGTTTTATAGCTCTAAACAAAGATCTGTAGGAGAAATTTTCCTAAGTCGTTTTTCTTATGGGATTCACATTGAGGGGCAACCTCTAACTTATTTCTTATTTATTGAGAAGAGACATGACAACACACTGCCTATTTAAAACTAAAGATATATTATCTGTACAGGTCTTTACAAAATACAAAAACATCAATTTGAATTGTATTGATTGGGGGAAAAGGAGAGTCCAATCAAACTCAAGGTCCAAATGGTGAACTATCCAGTCTTACCATGCATGTATACGTGCTACCATGAGTTATTGATCCTATCTAACAACTCTGTACACCAAACCAAGAATCTGAGAATCTGAGATCTCGAACTGAATATCACCCAAAGAGTCCATCTGTTTCTTGATCATATCTTCACCTGTTCAATGAAACAAATTTATGATGCATAAATCGCTTATTGTTTAACTTATGGGAATAACATAAAAAAAAAAAAATATATATATATATATATATATATATATATATATATATATGTATATATATGTATATATATATATATATATATATATATATATATATATATATATATATATTATATATATATATATATATATATATATATATATATATATATATATATATATATATATATATATATATATATATATATATATATATATATATATATATATATATATATATATATATATATATATATATATACATACATACATACATACATACATACATACATACATACATACATACATACATACATACATACATACATACATACATACATACATACATACATACATACATATCGCCTCGAGCATCATAAAATTATTTCCAAATAAAACTTCACCTACTTTGAGAGCCTCATGAACAAGCTTTGATGTATACCTGTACACCATTTGTAGGATAATTAAGTCTTTGATACATTTAGTGCTGTGTGATTTTCATGACTTTTCCGAGTTCATGAAGGGATCAAGCCACATGATGACTGACACCCTAAGCTACTACATGTACTGTACTATAGGCAGGCATACGGTTGAATAATATTAAAACCTATTTCTGGTTTACACAATTGTAATTATTGAGAAGTATTACGAGGGGTAAAGTCAGTCCGGTCACAACAACATTTCCATGATTGCACCAACAAAAATGTGTGTGTGGGGGGAGGGGTGGGGGGTAGGAGAATTGTGGATTCACCCCCTCTGCATCCACCTTAGTCCTTTTCCCATAGAGTTAAATGCGAACAAGCAAAGAAAAGGTTTTGAAACAAAAAAAAAAAAAAACATTTAAACGTCTTTTGATCAGTTCATTACTCTGTATTCAAGGAAGCAGATCTGTAAACTCACAGATGCTAACAGTTTAACCATTATGTTAGAATTATGGTATCATATTTGCCCAAAAACAACATGGGCAAAAATTTAGAGTTTTGCAAGTTCTTCCAACTTTTAATAAAGTATAGTCAATTTATTTTCATTGAAATGTGAACAGAGTTAAGCTTTTCATTTCTATACCTGCATGGATCAGGAATTCTTTGAGATGGTAATTAAAAAAACAAAAAAAAACAATTGATTTGAATCAATTGAAAGAATTGAATAAATCAATTTATTAACTGAGTTTGATGGGGTTTTTCTTCTTCTTGCCATGATATTGAATTGATTATGTTACCATGTAGGGGTCGAATTTCCCACTGTTTTGAGAACAGTGCTTTTTCAATTGTAGATTAGCTGATTGATAATCTTGTTGATACAGAGCAATATGAGACCGTCCTGGCATTTGTCTTAATTTTCATTCATTTTGGCATGAAATCGACTAGCAATTTATCCTAATGACCCCATCTGTTGTTTTGCAATTCACAATTTATGGAAACTTTCAACTGCCTTTCTTGCCTAAATATGACCATCAGTGTATTCCAATATCATTTTGCCAAAATCGAGGGGTGGGGGACATTTGTCTCCAGACTCCTGTCTTGTGTATCATCTAAGAGAAATAAACTGATGAAGAAAGTAGCATGAAGGATATATTTAAGTCTAAATCTCACCCACACAATGGCGGCACCAGGGTTGGGTTGAGGGCATAGGACCGCCTGTCGGGGAGGCCAGGCCTGGACCAGGGTTAAAAAAGCCACTCGCCTGCTAGCTATAGGCAAGCAAAAAAATAAACAGTGGTAAGTAAAAATATTATAATATACTGTGGTACTCGCCAACCTTAATTAAGCCTCGCCAAGTTGTATAAATGATCGGCGAGTGACAATTTTTTACATTTTTTCAACCCTAGCCTGGACCCCTGTCGAGGACGTCGTGTTTAATTCGTCGGATAATTACAAGTTCTTCTGCTTCTTGCCATAGAATTGTATGGATTATGTTACCATGCAGGGGTCAAATATCTTTTTGTTCCGAGAACTGCTTTTTATGCAGGAACAGTGAATTTTTAAAACATCACTGTTCCGGCGGAACAGTGCTCTTTTCAGAAGCATGTGGCATCAATAATCCATCAATTTGATTTCTGCTTAAAAAAATGCATCTGCCCCCTGTACAACCTTCCCAGAGCTTCTCTCGCTCCCCACAACTCAATTGCTGAGTTCTTCCAAAAAAATCCTCCAGATAAAATAGTCTCCTTCCTTCAGCATGCATCCCTCTACAACCATATTTAATCCTCCTCTTCCACCCCCTCTCTACTCTGTTTTTAGTTTTCCCATGCACCTCCTCTCTCGATCACAGCTTTCTGGCTTTTGTTCTTGAATTTCTCTCATTCTTCCCCTGGTCTCTTTCCTTACTACCTCTAAAATGATCTGACCTCTCAGGCACAATTTGACCTTCGTTGTCGTGGTGCCGTTAAGACCTCATCAAACAAACAAACAAACTTGTCAAACAAAATTATTATAAAAATATTTTTTTATTTAAGAAAAGCTTTTTCCACCTTGCCTGACACATTTAATCATGAATACATCCCACCTTGCCTGACACATTTAATCATGAATACATATATGCAAGGCTGCTTGCATTGTGTATGACTGTACGCAACTGGATACTACATCATGTAAATATTAATGACCGACATACATATTTGCAACATATTAACCAATAAAGTAGTTTTAAATTTACCCATTTTGAGGTCCTGTTATCGGCAAAAAGGTTGGAACAGTGAAATCTGATCCAGAACAGTATTATTTGAGAAAGTATACTGTTCCGTGGAACAGTGGCGAAACAATCTTTATATTTCAACCCCTGCCATGTTATATTAAAGTAACTCTCAAGTTGCTTCTTTTATTCATCTATAGCTTTTGAACAAAATCACTAAACTGAAAGACAATCAGCAGTTCCTCCTCCGGGTGCTTCCAGTGTTGTGCCCTTTGCAAAACACCTAGGGAAGTGTGACTTACAAAATGGATGCGAGTGGAGATGGATAGTAGTGGGATTCAAAATTAAGTCAATTCTCAAGTTTTAAGGCCTCTCTGGTGGCTGCATACACATTATGCGGAATTCAGCACCTGACTGGGAAGAAACGAAAGAAACTGTAGGTCCCCCTTATGGGTTGCATGGTGGGCGACAAAAGCTGTGGGTCGCCATTATGGGTATCCAGGATAGGCTAACATTGCAGTTACAAACAGACAAAAGATGGCTCTTAAGAGTTCAGTTTATTTAGCTGTGGATCATTGTGAGTCATCATCTTCCCTGGATATGAACCTTGGGCCATGTAATCATTGAGCAGTAGTTATTTTTATTGCTAGACTTTGGAGAGATCTATGGTTGACTGATTTACTGAGGTGATCAAACAAATTTGACACACAGACACACACACACACACTGCCCACAAAGCTTTTAGTACATTGCAGGTCATCTACATAATTAGGCATCTTTATTTTACACAAAAAAGCACACCTGTCTCTTGCTTCTACCATTTTCTCACTTTTCAACATTCCAGTATTATCAATTATTATACATCTGTAAGGTTTCCCTTAACACAGTGTATAACTGTATGCAACTGGATACTACAGTACATCATGTAAATATTAATGACCGACGTACATATTTGCACATATTAACCATTAAAGTAGTTGTAAATTTACCCATTTTGAGGAAAGGTTGTGCTGTTATAAGCAAAAATGTTAAAACAGTGAAATCTCATCCAGAACAGTATTATTTGAGAAAGTATACTACTGTTCTGTGAACAGTGGCAAACAATTCTATAAATTTCAACCCCTGCCATGTTATAGTAGAGTAACTCTCAAGTTGCTTCTTTTATTCATCAATAGCTTTTGGACAAAATCACAGAACTAAAAGAAGGAAAAAAAAAGAAAACAAAATCAGCAGCAGCATTTTCCTCCTCCAGGTGCTTCCAGTGTTGTGCCTTTGGAAGACACTAGGGAAGTGTGACTTACAAAATGGACGGGAGTGGAGGGGTTTGTCCCTACTCTACTGTTGGCTATGGATGTACATTAGGTGTGTCTTGTAGTAAAGCAATAATAATGAACTGCTTTAAGAATTAGTGATCTACTTTATGTTGGTTTTTGTGTTGGAAATTCAAAATCAAACTTGCTCTTTGTCTCAGTCGTGACAGCATATTGAGAGCCAGTTCATTTCTACATTCTTTTAGTGACCGCTGGCAAACCTTATGGAACTTCCAAATTGATAACAAACTCCATGTTATCCAGCCCACAATCCCGATCAAATCCACCATTAACAACCTTTCTCAGATCGACAACGTTCATATTACCCGTCCTTAGAATTGGTCACACCCACCTCACTCACTCCCACCTCCTTATTGGTTCCCCCAACCCCTCTGTAACAATTGCCACTGCATCCTTACAATCCAACACGTTCTCCTTGCTTGCCCCCTGTACAACCTTCCCAGAGCTTCTCTCGCTCCCCACAACTCAATTGCTGAGTTCTTCCAAAAATCCTCCAGATAAAATAGTCTCCTTCCTCCAGCATGCATCCCTCTACAACCATATTTAATCCTCCTCTTCCACCCCCCTCTACTCTGTTTTTAGTTTTACCCATGCACCTCCTCTCTCGCTTCACAGCTTTCTGGCTTTTGTTCTTGAATTTCTCTCATTCTTCCCCTGGTCTCTTTCCTTACTACCTCTAAAATGATCTGACCTCTCAGGCACAATTTGACCTTCGTTGTCGTGGTGCCGTTAAGACCTCATCAAACAAACAAACAAACATCTTTTAATTTATATTCACATTAGTCATCAGAAGTAAAACTCAATAGAAGTGTTCAACTTCATTCATTTTAAACCTTGGTCTTTCACTGTTAAGAGGTGAATCATATTTTAATGGACTTAGTCTGGGTTTCGAGTATCCATGAAAGTTATATTTACATTCAGGAAGGCATCATTCTGCGGTAGGGTTGATAATACATCATTGCTTCTGAACTGCTTGGCACTCCTTTACATCTATTACAGATGTTGATATACAATTTGACTGAAAAAGTCTTAAAGTTTTTAATCAATTAATCTTAATTAATCTTACAGTTTTGTTGAACTGGCTTGAAGAAATATCTGATCACATATTATAGAGAGTTGAAATAGCCAAGTTAAATGTAAACAACTTAAACAAGTTTTAACTACAATCCTAAAAAACTTTGTTCCATTTTGAATAGTAGAAGAACCTTTACTTGTACAATATTCTCATCATGTCAATTTATTACAGTGATTGGAGCCATGGTTTAAGGCTTTTGTTAACACGTAGTGCTTCATTCCTTTGTAAAAGATTAATTTTAAGAATCTATTGAGAAAGTTAATCTTTAAAAGAAAGGTGGAGGGATGCCGGTTTGAGCAGGTGATCTTTCTCAGCCTAGTGTTGGTTTGCTGTGTTACATTCTTGCAAGTTACTAAGGAGGTATTTCTGGATAGAGCATATATAATATTACTTCACTTTGTAGAAAAGCATTGCATGATTGATTGATGGTCCAAACCTCACTTATATTTGTTTTTTGTTATAAACAATAAGGTCCAGTCTTAACAAGCATGACCCTTCTCTCTGCGTATTAACTGTTCTTACACTTGTGTACGTTTCTGACTGATGACCCTCAAAAAGGAGTAACATTGTTTTTTTGGAAATGTTTACAAATTGTGTATTTTCATGAATAGTAGACACTTTATTAGATCAACAGTTTCAGTAAAAAAAACAATCAACAATGTAATTTCAAGACATGATATTTAAAATTAAATCACAAGAAAATGTGCTGAAGAATTGATCTTTTTGCTTAATATACAAAGCTCAAGTGTATGCAAGCTGTTCTATGCTTGCTCACTCTTTAAGCATCTCAGGATTTTCAGATTTGTTGATTTTGAATTATATTTTCAACCAACTGACCGGCCCCTTCAGATTGAACATATTCCATTTCGTTCTTCACATCTGTCGTGATCAGAATAATTCATGGTGTGTTGTAACAGTGGATTTCTGTAATAAAATCACAGATATTTTGATGGCTGTCAAGAAGGAATCTTAGGACTTGTAGTGGGTGTATTATTGAAACCATACAACACAGCTAGTCCAAGAATTTTCAGGATAATTTGAGTCCAATAATTGTTATGTGGAGACAACAAGTGTAGATTACAAGTGAAAAACAGGACAAGAGCTATGAGGGTATCTTACCTTACACTGGTACCAAGGGGGGGTTGTCAATCCTGGTGCTAATTAGTCAAACTAAGGGAGCTGCCATATAGATACAATGCTCTGAAATTAACTGGAAAAGATATGCACCCGCTAGGAACTTGGGGAAACTTGACCATTACATTGATTGGAAAGTATTGACCCCCCAGCTTATGTTTCACTTCCATGATCTACATTATGTAGAGCACTTTTAGAAGCATTGTAACAAAGTAATATTGCCATGGAGTCAGCTAGTGCTCTTCAGATGCTGTAGTTACCAATTCATTTTAGCACAGAACTTTTAAAGAGAGAATCTCATCTCAAGAAAATTGTTTCACCTGTCACCAATAAATCTAAACAACCAGTGAATGTCCCTTCGGTAGCTTGTCGGTGATTGTGTAAACATTTGAACCAATCAGAAATGTTGGATTGTATATGTTTATCTCCATGTTAACACAATATCTGGCCTTCAAATGAAAAATAATAATTTGCACACTATTTTTGGGGAAATAATTTGGCCTCCCCTCCAACACTTACGAAAAGTCTAGATTTGTTTCTCTCCTCTCTTCATTTTTTTAACGAAAAGTCTAGATTTGTCTCTCCCCTCTCTTCATTTTTTTTTAATTCCTCTCTCACTCAGTCCTATATGATTTATTAGCAACATGGACATTCTTTATCAACAAATCTTACTGTTAAATACATATATGATCATCTTTATTACATATGTTATTGACATTGAAAAGCAATTTAATGGTTTACACTTTAATGTCTCCCCTTTTCAAGCTCTAAATAGTTCAAATCATGTTATTGAAATATCAAACATGCAATAATTCCAAGAAGCAACTGCCAATATTTCTGCTTGTGTGTGATACACACCATGTTCTACATGCTGTTGTGACATTTCCTACAACGTCCGCTTTGTGAGCTGAATTCATTTTGCTGTTTTATGTGTCATAGAGAGCTCCGCATGATCTGTATATTATTATCATAGCAGTGATGAAATTTGAAAAGCTTTTATCTCTTTTGAGTATGAAAAACACAATTACTGTTAGAGTATGAAGAAATGTTGTTTATATCTCATGGATATATTGTTTAATACAGCGAGGTTTTTTACTTAGCCTTGAATGTCTCCGAGATGATATTGATGAAATGGTATTAATAAAGTGTTAAATCTATATTTCTCACTTGTGTAAGATTATCTTGCTGCAGTGCAAATGAAATGTAGGATTTTTTTCTGTTTATTGAATATTATGCATCAAGGATGTGTACATGGAATTTGTTGCCCATTTGAGTAGAATGCCTTCAGGGGAAAGATGAAAGTAGAAGCCTCGAGTTTTTTTATTCATATTTACACAGGGCTTTGAGAAAAATGACACATTTAAAGATTTGGGTTTTTGCAATTGTTTAGTATCAACTAGCAAAAATATTTGTGGGTTTCTTTCCGTGTTCATTTGTTTTCTCAAACAATTTAACATTGAGTCCTGAATAGTTTTTCCTTAATGCCTTCAGAGCTTATTATCATTTTCAATGAATTGTAGGGCTGTCATGGGTAAATGAGATATCGATTATCATGGACAAAAATATTGCGATATATTATAAATGTTTATTAATTTTGGATGGTTTTCAACATGCTGATCTTATTTATCCCAAAAAACCTAAGAGCTAAGGAAAGGAAGTATACAAAATTCAGATACCCAGCAATTATGTAGTTCAAATCTCATTCATTTGAAAGGTTTCTGAATTCTTGTTTCCCAAAATTTTGCTTTAGTATGCAGTTTACATGTGAAAATGGCATATCATGATATGTTGGTCTGATACAGCTTTTATTTTTTTAAATGGATGTCTATTGTTATAATAGACTGGAATAAAGCCTTCACATTACCATTATACTCCTTTTTTGTTACTTTATAAACCATGTACCAGAATAGCAAACAAGAATTTTGTTAGCTTCTCTGGTACAGAGTTTTTTAAGTACCGAAAAAGGAATATAATGTAATTTGAAGGCTTTATTCCAGTCCCTTTTGACATTAGAAATCCATTTTGAAAATAAAAGCTGTTGTCAGGAGATTTTTGATATCATGGAGAAAAAAAACAATGTCATGATTATCGATATTGTGACAGCCTTAATGATTTGTAGATATAATTGTTCTCCCTGTCACTTGAAATTGTGGATATCATTTGTGTATTTGGGGAATTCTTCGTTTATTATTTCTTTTTCTTTCTTAATTTTATTTTTTGTTCTTTTCTGTATATTTTGCAAACTAATTCATGCTTCATGAATTGTTCGAGGTGCTCAAACAAACCTGTTTAATATGTTTCATGGGGAAAATAAAATTGCTGCAGGTTGTGAAGCTTTATTGTACCAAAAAATATGGCCCCTCATTTGTAATTTGGTGAACCTTTTTTAAATGTCTGTAAAGCTGTGGTTCTTCCCATGGAATTTTTTCACCTTTATTACCAGAGTTATGTGAAAAGGAAATTTAGATATTTAAACAACAGTTCTTGTACATGTAGATCTGGCTTTTCAGTTCTGTCCAATATGTTCCTGATCAATGTAGTTTTGTAATAAAAGTGATTTAAGCACAGCATCTCTTTACAATTTTTTTTTTTAGCTCATTGCACAGATGGTAGGGTAAAATGGATCAATATTGTTTTATGCATTTCAAAGATTGTTGTTGTGAAAAGGCATGTACTGGACTAAAGAATGTGTCACCATATTTTCATGCAATATTTTAATTAGCAAACGGTTGGAAGTGTGAGAGAGTTTGTGAATGGAGGGTGTGCATGAGTAGAATCAATATTTACCACCTTTTGTAAGCAAGTGTGCTTTTTCTGGTACTGTTGTTTAACAGCTGCTGGATAAATCTTATTGCTTTGTTTGCTGGCTTTGTTGGAAGCAATTATTGTAGTGGAATTTCAACCAAAGCAGACAAGTGTCTTGTAAAAATTTGTCAGTGGCATTTGAGGATAAAGATTTGTTAAGAACAAGTGCAGTAAAACAACTGAATGTGCTGTGATTGCTTATTGTGGAATTTTTTGCATTAGAAAACCATTTAAACTTTGTGTAACCCTTCTAGAGATTTTCCAAAGACTGCCTACAGGATATATTTCATCTTCTATTTGAAATTAGGTCAGGATGAATAGACAAAGTAGCACAGTAAGTTGAATTTTATGACTTTCTGGTGTGTCATATTTCACAAAGTTGTGTCAGACATTCATTACCTTCTTGTTGATTTTACTACCTTCAGTATGATCTACAGTATACATTCAGCGATGCAGAAAGGTGAGAACGAACGTTAAAGAGCCATTTCCTTTTTACGGTCACAAATTTCATATTCATACACAAATTTGTATTATTTTGCTAAACATGCAGGACTTTGTAATTGCTAGGTAAAATGTGAACTGTGTTTGATCATCATGTTAAGTTAACTTGATGATAAATATTAAACATAAAGATTAAGTGTTTAGCAACAACTGAATGTACCGCTACTGTAAATTTGGTTTGCCCTTTGCATGATGTCTATAATCTACAGAGTATCTGCGCTGACGTCATCTTTACAAGTTCGCGTGTTATAAATAATCCTCCAATAACTAGTTGATTAATTTTAAACGTAAAAACAAAGCATGGAGGTATCTTGCTTCCACATGTGTCTCTTATTAGAACCTGGCATTTAAAAATCATTTATGGATGTTAAGTCACAAAAAATGCTATTTTTGCTGTCTTGTTGTAGATTACTGAAGTTGTCTTATTATCATCTGCTTTGTCATTAGCGTAGTTTGTGTGGGAATACAACAAAAACTTTCTTCCAGAGACCACTTCAGCCTCAGGAGGGCGCTGTTTATGTGCTTATGACATCACATGGACATGCTCGATTACTTTATCTTAAGCTTCTCAATACATAAAATGCTTAAGGTACTCTTTAAAGTTCGTTTTACTTTTTGAGTATGGTCTGTATTCTTCACTGAAGCTATTCAAACCTAGTCAAACTAAAAGTGTTTTATTATTTTCATCATTACAAATAAAAGCACTTGTGCTTGTTACAGAGCATGTTGATGAAATGTGTAAGTATCCTAGGATAAAAACGATGCAAAATAGCCAGAAGATACACATGCTGTAAGTCCCTTAGCTTTCCCCGAAAGCTGTCCTTCCATATGTAGAGCTTGCTGTAGAAGTATTTTTTCTTGCCGTTTTTCTTGTTTTGCATCAATCTCCTCATTTTGCCTATTCAGTATAATTGCCCTTGGGGGATATCTCAAGCTGTAACTATTAGAAGTATCATAGAAATAAACCCTCTGTTAGTGAACACATCCATCATATATGGGAAAATTTGTGACCAGAGGGTATATATATATAGTGCTTTAAAATACATTTCATAACTACAATCATTTTGCCATTAAGTTAATAAGGGTTCGTTGGATATAAAATATGGAAATTCATATATGTGGAGGAATTTGTAGGATGAATAAGTTGGGTTGCAGTTTGCATATGAATTTCTTATTCAGAGAGTGAAAAACACACTTTACAGGGCGGGATTTGCAGACCGAAAGTGTGGGGGAGGGGAGGGGGTCAGAAGTAGGGGGTATGCTAAAATGCAAAAAAAATTACCATACAAAAGATACAAATTCAGAAAAAAGTGGGGGAGGGAGGACTTGCTCCCTCTGCCCCCTCAAATCCTACCCATGACACTTTAGGTATTTTCTGTTAAAAACCCATTTTAATTATCATCTGATATTTAAGTTTCATAAAAGAATGAAAATGGAATTTAGAAAGTGAAGTGTAAGAGGACCTCTTACAGTTAAATGTAGCATTTGTATGTGAATATCATTACTAACTGGAACACTGAGCTGCTCATGTCAGTTTTCCCAGTTAGTCTCAGTGTTAATGGAAACAGACCACTGCCCTCATCCAGTCTACTGGAGAAATAAGGCCATATGAAAATTTGAAACATGAATTGCTACAAGAGATGTTGGGGTTTATATTCTATTTGCTGCAATGTGTATAAGCTTCTGGACTGGCGATGGTGAGCACATCTGTATGTGGTATCGTGTCATTCCATTATATGGCAATAATAATGCCTCTATAGTAAAATTAGCTGGATTGTTTAAAATCCATTGTAAATTATGAAAATAAGTCTTTTCTTAGTCTTTAGAATGTTTTGAACAATTGCTCTAATATTTTCTTTTGTGAAATTGCATTTTACCTAATTAAAGAAGGCAAGAAATATTTTACTTGCAAGTAGGGAACACAATTTTTGAACAGCTTTTCTATGGATTAATGGAATAAGATTTTTCATATTTTGTTAACGTATAGTAACAAAAGGTATAAGTTAGAAGGGTCTTATCATTATATTTTTTCACCCATGGCACCATATAAAATTTAAATATATTTTAATATAATTTTAATATGTGACTACGTAGCCTTACTAGGAGAGTGATGTCATGTAATAGAATGTTGAGAAGTTGTAAGGATACATAGTTTCCTTGAAGCATAATGGCCACATTGACATATACCCATATCATAAACTGCACCAATTGCCCAAAACAGTAAATCAAATCTTGTGATTGGCGCAGAGAGCGAACTACTCATTCTTTCCTTTGGTCTTGTGCCAAGTGAACATTGTAGGGATTCCTAAGCATTACGGTAATGGGCCTATTGGGCTGCATTTATTTTTGTAGCCCTCTGATTGATATTTTTGTATTTTGATGTCAGGCGCTTGCTGTTAATGTATCGGCTTCTGTTGGAAGTATGCTTAGTATGCAGAAACATGGTTTGGGGTTGGATAATAAAAGATTTGTTGATAGGAAATTAATCACTCTCAGTAGTGTACAACTGAGGTGATCATTCCAACATTCATAATCAAGGTCTCATGTATAGTCGTGTAGGATATTCCAGGTGAAAATAAAATGAAAAATAAAGAAACATTGCTTATTGATGACAGAGATCGTTATTTTATTGATGTCATGACTGACACATCAAAACATTGTGCACTCTACTATTTGAATTATTTTGTCTTAATTTAGAGAACAGATTGCATGATATATCAGCACTTTTAATTTTACTTTGAATTCCATTTACCCTTTAAGACAGTAGGGTTGGAGGCAGGACAATAATTCTCCTTCATAGTGGAAAAGGGGCTGGGGAGACAACAGCACTACAATTTGTATTTTTGAAATCCTTACTAAAAGTGGATGAAGTCCCACCTCTACCCTGGGATACACCTTATTATCTCCTAAGCCCACCCTTGACTTCATTTTTGGGTATACATATTTGCATTCCTATCCTTCCCTCCCCCCTCCCCATCCTTCCCCTCCACCACCACACCCATGCAACAACAGTGTTACCGAATGACTGCAAACTTATTTTTAAACAAATAGATTATTATTATTATTTAAATCCTGATGGTTTAATTCGATTTCTAATGTGTCAATATTACGTTGCTCTATATTGCCATGCATGGGCGGGATTTGCATACTGAAAGTGGCAAAGTCAAAAGTGTGTGTGTGTGTGTGTGCGGGGGGGGGGGGGGGCTCATGCTAAGATACAAAAAAAATACACCATACAGAAAAAAACATTTGAAAAAAAATTAGGGGGGGGGGCAGGGAAGTGCCCCCTTTTCCCCTTCAAATCCCACGTAGGTTGCCATGGCATAAATTCTAGCTTGCAAGCTCTCTGTGATAAAAACTCAAGATTGATGGGATCCCAAACCTTTCAGAACTCCCCTTATGAGATGCAATTTACCTCCTTTGTCAATATCATTAGTGTATTACTGGAACACTAATCCTGCTTTATTGTCAGTTATACCAGGGAGTTGCCATGGCAACTCCCTGGTTATACAGCCTCTTAACTTCATTTTGTAGGAAGTTAAACCCAGGCGATGTTTGCCGGGAAACTTGAATGGCATGTAGGCAATGTTTGGTGCAGTCTCTTATTAATTATTTGCTGCGTGTGTGTTGTTTTCAATATTGATGTTAAATCATGTAAATGGGTTTTTTAATTTAATTTGGGATTCAATCTTTGGTAATTGCTTTCACTGGTTTATGATAATCTTCTTAGCGGTGTGTCACACAGTGGGAAGGATAAAGGAGCGATTCAAACTGAGGATTATTTCTAGCTTTCAGAGTTTAGTTTAAACAAGGAGGAGTGGAGTGCTTTGTGTGAGAGAATTTGCAGTGGATGTATATCTAGGTAAGCTTTGTACTAAATGACTTCTGCTTCTCAGTATTTGATTAAACATTCAGAATGTTATGCTTGGTATGACAGAAAACAGTAAAAAGTCATATTCTAATATAAACGAAGTTAATGCTTTCTTTTCACTATTAATGAACTTGTTGGTGATGAAAAGTTCTACAGCCTATTTAACTAGTGGGCCTATTGATTTATTTTGTCTTTGAAACTCAAGTGTTGGATTTAGCCTTACAGAGACCCAAAGTACTGGAATGATTCTGGTGCTTCTGTACAGTATAATTCAAAATTAAAACAATAAATACTAAAGTGTTAAGTAATTTTTGTCTTTCCAAATAAAACAAAACTTATATATGCTTGAATTAAAGTTACAGAACTGAAAAAGAAACAAAAAAATGAGATAAGAGCTAGTGTGTAGTGGAGTGTTTTTAATGTCGTCGAGCAAATTTTGTCTTTCCCATGATGATGACTACTTTCATGCTCTCTATCAAATATCAATTTCTTTTAAAAAAGACATTCTTATTTTTTGGTGCTGATACTTTGCTTGTGTCCTAAGGATTAGTGTACATAACTTAAACTCTTATTTATTATCATGTGGAACTTTTTGATCAAAAACTTTTGAAGATTGAATTGACATTAAAACATTTAAAGGCTGGAATTTGTTTAGGAGGGGAAATTGTTGACATTAAGCTTTTAATTTAGATTGGCAATGTCCAGCTTGTTAGTGTAA
Source organism: Chiridota heheva (assembly GCA_020152595.1). Taxonomy (NCBI): domain Eukaryota; kingdom Metazoa; phylum Echinodermata; class Holothuroidea; order Apodida; family Chiridotidae; genus Chiridota; species Chiridota heheva. The sequence continues at coordinate 373,097 of JAIGNY010002724.1, read as the reverse complement.
ATCATCATGGGATTCCAGCTAGGCATTTAATCAAAAGTTAAGTTGAAAATAAGACATCACATTCACCACAGAAAGTACTATTGAAAGTTCTTCAATTTTGTGTTTTGAGCTGCAGACATTCCCTGGTCTGTAACCCTAGGTTGTCATTGTCTATCCATTCCACTGTTGTATATTTCAGTGCAGTAAAAGAAATCAAACTGACATCATGCAAAATTATATTTGATTACTGAATATATTTTCTTCAAGATGTGTGTATTGATTTTTAGCGGCAGGTCATTGTTATGAACGCTTGCGTAAGTTTAAGTGCATTGCCGAAGGGTAAACAATAAATCAATCTTTCCAGAGTTTTTACATTCGTGTATGGTCATGTTATATGATGCTGGCATATTAAATAAGTAGCAGAGCATGCTAGCGTAAAAAATATGAAAGGCTATAGGACCATTTCCCTTTTCACCGTTAAACTTAACAAGAATGTAGAAATACATGATGTTGATCTCAAATTTGTGATGATTTTTTAAATATAATTAGTCGGCAAACTTTTATATTTAAACCTTTTGGTTCATATTGCAATTCCCCCCCCCCTTCCCTCCATTCCCCCTCTTGCTCATATCTGCCTTTTCTGACTATAGTCGTCATGATTTTTGCAAATGTAAATTGCAGCAGCCTGGCAGAGTACATCCCAGCTTTGTAGAAAAGATTTTTTCAAATTGACTTCATACATATCATATTTATAAGAAAATGGCTATGAGTTCAATGCCATTTTATTCATTTTGCAATAAAACTTTATATGTGAGATAGCAGTATTATGAGCAGAAGACACTGTGGAGACTGTTCCAACATTTAACCTCCCCCCAGACTGTTCCAAACATTTAACCCACCCTTTCTCCTCCCTCCTGCTTATATCTGATAGTCATGATTTTTGCAAATGTAAATTGCAGTAGCCTGGCAAAGCACATCCCATCTTTGTAGGAAGTATTTTTTCAAATTGACTACATACATATCATATTTAAAAGAAAATGGCTATGAGGTCAATTTTTTTGGCAATAAAACTTCAGATGTGATATAGCAGCATTATGAGCAGAAGACGTTGTGGAGACGGTTCCAAACATTTAAAAGAAAACATCTTGACTATTAGGAAGTTCTCTGGAGTGCTTGTTTTGCTATATTGATGAGGCATTTTGTCATTGGAGGATATTTTTGGTTGCATAAATTATGGCATATTGCCTTGAGCACATAAAATATGCCTTTGCTTAGATCCCTTACACATGTGTCCATTAAAACATTTAGCAGATTTTCAATGCCTTCAGTTCATAAACTTGTTTATATGAATTTAACTCATTTGCTGTGTTGTCTATTACTGTAGCAAAGAAAAGAACTAATATCAGCCATTGGAATTTTAAGAAAATTTGAGTGATTGTTAAGGTATTTGCAAAAGGATGATTTCCTTCTCAGATGAAATAAAAATAAAAAGATGATAAAATAAGCTACAGTCCAATTGAATGTCCATATGCAAATTCAGCAGTGTTTCTTTCAACTTGTCTTTAGAAGTTTCAAAGAATAGAAACTCCAAAGCATAGAATCTATTCCTGATGTGAGTTAGGTATTAGGGATTTCATGACCTCATACAGTTTCAGTTGACTATTTTTTAGATAATCATGTAGCCTCTAGTCAGGCACACTTAGTACATTCACACTTTAAGACTCTCCCTCTGGTCACAGAAACACTTAAAATGGTCCCTCGATATAGATCTTGCAGAAAGTAAAAGAACCATCTCATCCATATTGCCTTGAGTTAAACATAAGGGTATTTTATTAGCTGTAGTTCTCCCAGAATAGCGAAATGTGGGTGACCTAAATATGATATTTGTACCATGTATACCATGTAATGGCAGTGTATTATCAGGCAGGTCTGAATACCTCTTTTTCATGTCGTCACACCCAACCTGTCAGAAACACTCTCCCTGACCAATTATACTCCCTATTTTTACACCATCAATCCGCATTCCTGCTAATTTGATATTTTTTGTGTACACTTTCCTTTTTTATACAAATTTGACCTGTAAGTTGGCACACAGAGGGTTATGGACGTACAGTGACTATTTAAACACCTTGGTACAACACAGAGGTAACGAACTACCTTCTTTAAATTGGGTGTGAATTGATTTTATGTTAATTTGGAAGGTTTTGTTCAATTTTGTTTGATCAACAATGATTTGTTTGATGATTTGTGCTTATTTTAGGATGGTTTGTTTAGTGCTAAAATTATGTTTGATCTCAAATTTGACATTTGGTGTAATACAAGTTAATTATTATTCTTGTACAATGAACTATATTTACCTTGGCTTCAACAGGGCAACAAGGCATTATATTATTTTGCTGAGGCATTATCTGAAGGTATGGAAGTAGGTTATTGGCCTACTTATTTGCCTGTAAGTCTCATTGATGATTTATTGTGAGTTATCGCTATACTAAAAATACCTTTTTTTGGACTTTAAATAAAAGTTACAAGTTTAGATCATGGCCCAAAGGTAGAGAAGGAATTGGGGGCCTTAGGGAAAAACAAAGGTAAAGAAACTTGCTTAAATTTACCCATTTTACAATTGCTCAGAAACCACTTAAAATTGTCCAAACGACAAGAAAATTTACTACTAAATAATGATTATGAATTTGCAATATGTGCAATTTGACCCTTTTGAACTCTCGGCAGATTTATTTGGATATGAACACTGAAAGGTTTATTTACATCAAACCAGAGCTCCTTGATCTTGGATTGTATCAGTTGGATACTTTATTAAAAATTAAGTTTTTTGTTTGTTTTGTTTTTGATTTTCAAAACAGTTTTTGTGTATCATTTTTAAATCACCACTTGTTTGAATCCTGTGAAACTAACAACATCCAACCATTTGATCTAAGCCAACGAGTTCAATGTGTAAGTTTCACATGGATATGTGCTCGTTTATAGGTCCGTAAAATGGGGCAGAAAATAACTTTTTATTCCTATAAACCTGTTCTGGTTTACAAAATCACAAGATCTCATGTTACATACTTAATAATTGTGTGTGGCCTCTGTGATTTCTCAGGTTGTGAAATAATTGTGTTTGAAATCATTTTGCAGACCCCAAATCAATAAAATTAGGGTTTTACTTCCTTTTACATGTTGTAAGGTAGACTATTGTACTCATTAACACATACAGAGCCTACACCTTTATTGGATCTGCAGATGAGAGCTCTGATCAGGTGTGACAGATTATTTGCAAATTGGCATCAATTTGGAATGGCAGCAAAAATGGAGATTTATTTAGCTCCTGATATAAAATCAGTTGTTTTCGGCATGAGTTGGCTGTGGATTATTGGATTGTTTTTACATTATCAGCAAAATCTTTTGAGAAGTTTGGAGTCTGGTTTTCTTAAACTGTATGAAATATGTTATTTTTGAGGTGATTTGTTATCTACGGTAGAAATGTTGCACGTATTGCATGAAAATTCTTAGCCTTGGTTTGTGAACAAACAGGATTACAGAAAGACAAATTGGAATCTGTATTCTTTATAATAAAAGTTAGATTGCAAGTTTGTATTCTTTTTACAGTTAATATAGTATTAAGAGCGGTAGTGAGGGGGCTGGTCGTTACCATCAATGGCAACTAGAGCGAGTGAAAAAGTTTAAGAGGGATCTTGAAATATTTGTGTAATACATTTTCTAATGCACTAAGTGGGCAAATTTTGTCACTTCTCCATCTATTCTTTGGTTGTGTTGCTGTAGTTTGAAGGCCCCTGTAACTTTTGGGCTTTAAAATGTGGGGGCTGGGCCCCCTCTAAATCATTCCTGTTTGGAATTTTAAATCCATCGGAGCCATTAGGCTCATAGGGCTGGTGCTTTTCCCGGTTTATCCATGGTGCAAGTGAATAACTCCTCCTAGACCGGATGCCAGGCCATCACTGCTAGGCCAACTTCCCAGCAATGCTGGTACTCATTTTCACAGCCTCAGTGGAGCTGAGACAAGCAGATTAAAGTGCCTTGCCTAAGGGCACAACTCAGCTGCTCAGCAAGGAATTGAACCCAGTACTTTTCCTTTTGAACACAGACTATGAACCACTCAGCTGCTACATTCCCCGGGATGCTGGCATGGCATCTTACTTTTGTGTTCAATACTTTTTTACAGTGTGGATTTCTTATCAATTTCCTCTTGCAAAAACTTACATTCTGAAACATACTTATTCAATGTCTTATGCAAATTGATGATGTCATCAGAGGAATAGCTCAACATATTTCCCTATGTGAACTTTTTGTTTCTATTCCTTAAAGAAAAATGTTTGAACTCTTGTCTAGAATTTTGTTTGACTTAGTGGTATCTGTAATAGAGGTGGCACTTGACTAGGAAGAATCCTAAAAAGACTAAATTTGAAGAAGTATTCAATCTTTGTTGTCTTGTACTTACAATTTCTTAAATTCACATTTTCTTTATTGCTAGGCACACAAACCCTCCTACCCCACCTGGGTTATACCCCGCATGGGTTATACCTCCACCTGGGGTATACCCCCACCTGGGTTATACCCCACCCCCTCAAGTTTTTCTTGGTCTCGCCTCTTACATGAAAGCTCCTCATAACCCAACCTTAATTTTTCGCTCCAAATATTGTCAACTCAGTAGACACTTCCATGATTATTCCTCGTTTTTTTTGCACTCGCCTCTTACATGAAAGCTCCTCATAACCCAACCTTAATTTTTCGCTCTAAATATTGTCAACTCAGTAGACACTTCCATGATTATTCCTCGGTTTTTTGCACTGATGATTCACATGGGAAGGTTCCTGTAAAGCTGCAGCCGCCTGCCCCGGCCTTACACTATCTTCAAGATTGCCAGATGGAGCTTCTATCTATTCAGCTGAAGCAAAGGCTATCTTCCTAGCCTTAAACTTCATAGAACTCTTGTTCCGCTCCCGCTTCGTCATTTTCTCTCACTCCAAATCAGTTGTCGCAGGCATCTTAGTACAGCTAACAACACCTTGTCCAACCAAATTGCCTTAATCCCTATTCTGCACACTGATTTTCGCCTCGATATTTCCCACTTACCTTAAGATAACTTGGCAAAGCTGGAATATTGAGACTAGTAATAAACTTCACTTTATCAACCCCAAAGTCTTGAGTCAGCTCCCCCTAACACAGTCACTAACGTAGAAGATGTTGTCATCACCCGTTGATGATGTCATCACCCGTCGATGCTGTCATCACCCGTCGATGCTGTCATCACCCGTCGATGCTGTCATCACCCGTCGATGCTGTCATCACCCGTCGATGCTGTCATCACCCGTCGATGCTGTCATCACCCGTCGATGCTGTCATCACCCGTCGATGTTGTCATCACCCGTCGATGTTGTCATCACCCGTCGATGTGGTCATCACCCGTCGATGTTGTCATCACCCGTCGATGTTGTTATCACCCGTCGATGTTGTCATCACCCGTCGATGTTGTTATCACCCGTCGATGTTGTCATCACCCGTATTTGTCTTGGTCATTCCTTTCTCACCCACTCCTACCTTTATCAGGCTTCCCCAAACTATCTGCCTCACCTAAAATACTGAACTTTCGATCAATCATATCCCTTGAACCTGTCCTTAACACTTCCAACTTCAAATCTCCGACGACATCATTTACCTTCTTCCATAACAACAAGTTATTTCACTTGATTCTAATACCTAAGTCTTTTTTTTTTTAACCTAACACATCCCCTCTCCTTCTCTCAACCCTCCCTACTCCTTGATCAAATTTGTATTTTCTTCTTCCTCTTTTTACTCTGGCACCATAAATTTGTAATACCCTCCTGGCAGGTTTGACTGTAGCAGTTCAGTTAAACCTCAACAAAGAAACAAAATTCACACAGATTATACCTACAATTCAAAGTCTTAAGAATCTTTTTGGAAAAGAAACATTTTTCTTTCACCATTTTTGTACTTTTTACTCTGCAATCATACAAAACCTATTTTTGATACTGCTGCTGTTGTACTGTAACATGAAGAATACTCAGATACGATTTTTGTATCAGGAATTTTTACAACAACATCTTAATTGGATGTATATAAGTTGCAGTTAAGTGCTCCCTTTGAAATGCAACAAACAACAAACTGCTCAAAATTTGTTTAGAATAGAAGTAGAAGAATGTTTTGGTATAGATCTTGACATATGTCTGCATTACTGTTGTTACCTGTATCAGGCTGGAGGTGTCAGTTATGCAGAGCGATCAGTCTCTAAGGAGCTAAAATAAAGGTTACCAAGGGCAAAGATTCAAACGGTTCATTTGAAAAGCACTTAAAGACTTCTTCTTGCAAATGACTTTTTCAGACAGGAAACTATCATTGTTGAAAGATGAGATGAAAATGGACATAACTAACCATTAGAGTTGCTTTTGCGGATCAATTCGCTCACATTTGTGGGATATATTTCTTCTGAGCAGTCTTACAGCTTACAATACCTTGGATAGTGTTTTCTGTTAATGCTGTTGCTGTTGAGAGTGAGATGTGACATCAGACAATACAGGATAGGATATAGTACCTAATAATTTTTCATAAATTATCTTCAACTTTTGGGTGTTAGTGTTTATATTAAAGTTGTAGATTTCTCTGATATACATTTGAAAACTGTAAAGTTACTTAAATACAATTGCTAGGTTTATAGATTGGATTATCATTTATGATTATTTATTCCTTTGTTTGCTCTTCTTGTACATGTACAATGTGTGGTCAATGTCAGTTACCGTGTAGACCCCGAGCCACTTCAGTACCTAGTGTCAGGACATCCAGTGGTATAAGGATCGCAAAACAATTAATTGAAGTGGGATAGAGGTTTCTCCTGTTACATAACTGGCAATATTTCTCGAGTATTTATGATTTTTGGAAAATTGAAAGAAAAAAAACAACTGGAAAACGACAGTTATATTTGGGAACAATTTGTTTTGCTAAAAAGATTTTGCAATAATTTTAAAGCAGTTAACATTCATGTTGTTTAGTCTTCCTTTTTTCATGAAAATGAGAGATGATCTCATCATTTTCAGGGTTTATCTGATTTTCATTTTGAATATATGTAATAGAGATATACATGTATGCTCAGGGGTGCTGTAAATAGCAAAGTATCTAGAAATGAAAAAGAAATAAGTGAAAACCCTCAGCCATATTGGCTTCTGTGAACTTGTGCTTTCTCAGTATATCTTAATTAAATGTATGTGAAGTATCAAGGTAACATTCTGACCTCCATTTTTTTGTAAGTTGTTTTCTCCTGGGCTGAAATTCAATAGCAGAAAGGCTCCAAGAAATCTTTTAATTAAGGAAATTGCTTGAAACATGTAAACACATTGTGTATTACTTACTGGAAAAGAATGTATTTAGATAAGTTCATTCGGTGGGAATTTCCCTTGTTCTGATAGCTTTGCATGGTCTCATAGTTATTAATAGTTTATATTTGTTAAGTTAAGAATACAACCACAACAGAATTGCATGAAGGTTTACTGATTTTATTATTTTTGTTATTAAAGAAATGAATTTTTTTAACTTTTAAGTATGGTTTGGGCTCAGATCAATTAGCTACCTCACATAATGTTATCTCAAAGAATGAGCAAACATTTTGTGGTATTTATTCAAGATATCAGGTGAATATTGATACCGCCTTGATTTTTAATTTATGAACCGATTACATCATCATTGAACCTCCTTGTAGGTTTATATACAAGACATATTGATATGATTATCACCTGCATAAAAGATAACAACTGTCATTTTCTAAATTCATTCCTAACAATAACATGGCCCTTCAGACCTTCCATAATTTTCCAAGTGTGTTTCGGGGGTTAAACATGGTGACTGTCTACTGTTAAGTTTGATATTTCATAATTTTCAGATACCTTTGATTTAATCTGACCGTTCTTATCGATAGGGAGTGAAACACCACCTTCACCTGTACTCTCACTGTTTCAACTTTAACCTGTTTTCACTCTCAGTTTCCCACAATTTTCCATTTTGATTGGTAACAGCCAATTACGATGTTTTTCTGTAATATACATTATAAGGTTTAACCAGAACAGCCTTTTCTTTTCTTGTTTTCATCATGATTAAGAACAGTGTGGGGGAACTTTGCGGCACAGTGGGGCGTCCTGAATTGGCCCTTATTAAAACTGTAGTTGCGTTGAGAATGAGTTTGTGCCATGGAGTTCAACTCCTTAGTTAAATCAGGGAGTTGTGAAAGTAAGTATAATTCAAGCAAGCATTGGGAGTATTAGGACAAGTTTATATTAGTATTACATCTTGTCACAGGCATCAGGTGAAGGAATAAGATTATAGATATTTGACATTTCATTTAATTTTCATTTTGACCTAAAGGCTAAAAGCTTGAAGAAGTATAGCACCTGAGTGTACAATAACACTTTTTGCTCTGTATTGTTTCAGAATCAATAAACCTCTAAATTTCACTATAATAGACTCAATAAGACTGATATTTGTACAAAAAATAACATATGTTTAATGCAACAATTTGGGCAACAATTAAAATTTGAATATAAGCTTGCATGGTCTACCGGTTTTGTAACTAAAACAGGTTTCACGAAATAAACCGAAAACCGGAAATACCGAAAAAAACCAAATCACTGTAAAAAAATTCAAAAAGATGGTAAAAATCTGTTTGATTTCAATAAAAAGTAAGTTCATGCTTTGTGTAAGAATGTATTTTAAAGTATCTTTGGATATATTTGTGAAACTATGTGATATTTATGCAGAATTAAATTAATAATACGTTTGAGAAATGAGAATGTTTGGAAATGCAACGCATAGTCATAAATATTACATGTACCTGTAATAACAGGCTCGAATCTGCTTGATAATGTCTCTTCTTTCTGGGCTAATATTTCCACGAACACAACAACTGTACCTTCATTTCTTTAAAATCCCATTTATTTTAAGTCCTTAGCATTCTCTTCCAATCATTTTGTCTTCTCCGGCGATAACAAAATGAGTGTGACTGAGTGTGACCTCAGTGCCGTAATTTTATTCCCACTGTATGTAAATCAGTGCAAGGTGTGATTTTTTCTCACTTGCCCACCGATAAGCGATAAGGGCGATAATTTGTTCCTTGACGCTGTATATCATTTTCTCTAAAGTCTTTAAAGTTTGAATCTGGGAAAAATTGTCGCTATAAATAGCATGGTAAATTGCGTGATCGTTATGGAATAACACGATGCAAAACGAAGATAAATTATATTATCCCCATGCTATCAGCATCACACATTAGGAAGCTGGTTTATGATAATTATATAATTAGATTACAAGAGAAAATGACCACTCATCCCCTCAATTTTTTTTATATCATTCTTTTCATATCTCATTTTCATGTGTAAAATTTACTTTTAAACAACTGTCCTGGTCAAAATTGTTCAAGATTTAAAAGAACGAAGGATTGCATGCATTTATTTTGCTTTAAAAAATTTCTTCTGTTCTCTGTATGTTTACTCATAAAAGCACTAGTAGCGATGGAATCTTCCGTTCCAATCACGTGTGTACAGTATGTTATTGACCCATGGCACGTGTGATTCACTTGAGGGTATATTAGCTGAACTGATTTCCATTGGTTCGAAGTGGAGCAAGTTTATATATGTTTTTTGTAAACAAGTTAGGTGATAGCCTCTGTTGGTATGCATAAATTAATGATGATAATATCTCTGCATTCCGCTCTTCATATTATTTCACAAATAAAAAGAACAAACTGAATGTTCAAATACAGATGTGTTTTGCTGTTTTATATGATTCTGAGTGACCAAAAATATTGCTTATTATTGTTAAATGTTTGAAATCAATGTAGAACTAAAATTCTTATCTGCAGAGTGCCTGTCGAAGAATTGATTTTACTTGGGTACGCAGCCTGTGTAGTAAAAATTAAATGTTTTTATAGCTCCTTGCTAAAACAAGGTCCGGTTTATGTACGGAATACAATGTAATTCAGTTATAATTTTCAATCATGATTTAATCAAATCACGTATCATATTATTCGTATAGAGATTGCAGGTAATACACTTATTTTTTTATTTTGATGAAGAAAATACGAATTTGGTGGGGAGTGGGACACTACTTTTTGTCAGTGGGCCCTTTCTTTTCTGTACATTCCCGTTTGTGCAGTTTTGGCAAATACCATATAAGGCTATAGGGCGGACCCGTTGGTGGCTTAAGTATGATTGAAAATGCCACTGCAATGCATATATGGGTTAATTTAAAGTAAAAGCATAGCAAGAATGATTATTGAACTTGAAAAATAAGAGAGGTATGCATGATTAATGGTTTTTTGGGAGGAGGGGGGGGGGAGTGGGTTTGAACTTAAGATGCCTGTCCTTGTTAATGTTTTAAAGAAATGTTGAGTATTAAGTGGGTGATGGGATCTCAACTAAGATTTTCTCGCTGCAGGCTATATGCAAATCAGCAACATTTGTACTGCGTGATCAAGTAGACAAATTTCTTTTCTTTTTACATGAAAGAAAATTGAAATCAATACTATGAATAAAAATCGTGAGCAAATAAGGGCATATAGATGGCCTGTCGACACAGCCTTTTTCAAAACTTTTTTACGTGACTGTCTTGGGACATCAGGAACAGTTTAATGCCTTTTGGACCTAGACTGACAAACGGATAAAATCAGCATCATTTGAGGGGCAAATGGGATAAAAAAATCACTTTACACACAACCGACATTAAAGTTTATACATTTTATTTATGATTAGAAACAATTTTCCAAAGTTATTGAAGTAGGGTATATTTGGCAATGTATATAAATACCTAACATTCATCAATTCATTTTTCTAGCAGGTTTTACTAACAAAAAAGGATGGTAGATTTTAATGAAATACATAACCTTTGTGGGAGAATGTGTTGCTGTGATATCATACTGAGCTTCTTCCTATTTGTTTATTGGCATTTTTGTGAACCTTAAAATTTGAATATTTTCTGGTAGGAATAACATATCAACATGATTATTGTACTAAATTGTTTCTAAAATTTTCTCTTATGAAAGGTTATGCAAAAACATGGGATTATTTCTTTAAAAACATGGGAGCATTCCTATGAAAACATGGGAATATTCCTTTGAAAACATGGGAATCTTTCTTTAATTTGAAGGTAAACAGTATTCCAGTTTCTGTCGGTTGATCTAAAATGGCTCCTCTATTTTGTCAAAGATATTGTTATACCAGTCTTTCATAAAGTTTTAGAGTAATCGCCAGAAAAGGAAGTGTTTATTATTTTTATTTTGTGGAACTGGACACTCAAAAACTTTACTCAAAATTTAAAGGGTTGAGTGTCTACATCAGTGATGCTCTGGTAATTGTTAATTTGTGGGAACAATAAGCTTTCTCCTGAAGCAATCACATTATGTGCACGGCATTCATGTTTATCACAATGGCATATTCACTGGCAGAGATCATTACTTTATATGTTCATGAAAAATAGCCATGATGGAATTAAAGAAGCAGAGTTGGTTTGTAGAGACCTTTTTATTGCAGGGACCTTTTGTTTTCAGGGACCCTTTGTTTTCAGGGATCCTTTGTTTTCAGGAATCTTTTTTTTCAGAGATCTTTTGTTTTTAGGGACCTTTCTGTTTCGGGGACCCTTTTTATTTCAGGGATTCTTTGTTTCCAGGGACCTTTTTGTTTTTAGGGACCCTTTGTTTTTAGAGACCTTTTTATTTCAGGGACCCTTTGTTTTCAGGGATTCTTTGTTTTCAGGGATCCTTTGTTTTCAGGGATCCTCTGTTTTCAGAGACCTTTTTTGTTTCAGGGACTTTTTTGTTTCAGGGACCTTTTTTGTTTCAGGGACCCTTTGTTTTCAGAGATCCTTCGTTTTCAGGGATCCTTCGTTTTCAGGGATCCTTTGTTTTCAGGGACCTTTTTGTTTCAGAGACTCTTTGTTTTCAGGGACTTTTTACTCTTTAGGGACCCTTTTTTTTCAGGGATTCTTTGTTTTCAGGGACTTTTTTCTTTTTAAGGACCCTTTATTTTCAGAGACCCTTTGTTTTCAGAGACCTTTTTGTTTCCAGAGACCCTTTGTTTTCTCTATTGGAATAGTTTGGTACAACCCCCTTCATGAATTTATATTTCTTCATCTGTTAGCCTCAAACAGTATTTTGTTAGAAACAGCTGGGACACATATGGGTAGGGACAGTGGTGTAGCCAAATTAACAAAGTGAGGGGGTCCGAGAAGATCCTAGACCCCCTCCCAAGATGAAGTGTTCAAATTTAGCTCACTTATGAGAGTTTTTTTTTTTTCAAGCAATAAAACTATGTAAAAAGTAAAGTATTATCCCAGTTTTTGAAAATTTCCCAAAAAGTGTATGTGTGTGTGGGAAGAGGATGGGGGAGTCTGGAGCACCCCACCACACCCACCCCTGGCTATGCCACTGGGTGAGAAGATTTTTCACAAATTTGAAGCTCCATAAGGATCTGAAATCAAAATAAAAAAAAATTTCTTCAAAGAAAAGTGATATCCCATTGTAAAAGCAATTTTGATATCTCTGAACAGAAATGATATAAGATTATTTTGATGTAGGAACAATACAGAAAAATTAAGGGATGATTAGAGGAATCTTGATTTATAATCAAAAACGTTTCTATTAGCACATGTTTGAGAGAAATAAAAGCAAAATCAGAAAACTGCCTTTGAGCCTTTGTGCAGTATGTTCAGAGATATATTTCATTGTTATAATCCTACTACAGTATGTAGTTAAAATAATGAGCCTTGACTTTTGAATTAAAGTGTTGTGAAGCACCTTTTGAATACATTCTGTTAGTCATCGTTGCTTCATTTCAAAGTGTGTTCTATCTGCCAAACTGTTAAATTTATTTCAACTGTAAATAGAAACACTTTGTCAGTGACTGAGGCTTTTTTAGGTGACTTACCAGGGAAAATAAAAACATTTGTGTACATTCAGTATGCAGCTGGTAAACATGAATGAGAAGCACTTGGGTAGCGATTCTGTAGGAAATGCTTTTTCTTTCCACCAAAGAATAAAGATTAAGTTACTCATTTGAAAAATGTGGAGTTGTTTGCCCATTTAGTAATTATAACTTGTTTTATTCAAATTTTCCTCATTTCCTCAGAATTTAAACTTTGTTGTTTTGATGAAAGCCAATTCCTGATGATACCCACCTCAAATCCCCTGTCCTTATATCAAGAGGACTGAATCGATGGCAGTCAATAGCTCATTGATTTGACCTACTATTTAGACAGCTTGGATTGCTACTCCTTGGGAGTGTTTGACCAAAATAAAAGTTGCCAAGAAACTTCAGACTAGAATGATATAAATGACACTGCTATTTGAAATGCACCACTTTTGAAAAGTTTTTAACAAAACAGCAGGGTTATACATATCAGAAAAACGAATTTCTAGAGACTTTGCAATTAGACAATGAAATAAGATCAAGGAGGTACCACTCTAAAGTGGCACCTCCTTGATAAGATCATGGACAAGTCAAGCATTGAGAAAAGAAATGTTCAAACACTTGGCAGCATGTTTTCTTACCATGATAATCAGAGATGCACCTTTCAGAAAAAAATATTTTTTTTAAAGATATATTTGTAACAGTTTGTAGCCAGTTGATATAAGGTTTGCATTATTACATGTTTTCACCTGTGTTTGTTTGTTTGTTAAGATAGCTCAAGAACTGATAATTGGATTTGGATTAAATTTGGTGTGTGGTTTTGTTACTGCTTAAGGAATGAGTGGTTAAAATTTGAGACATATAGGAATAAGGGAAGGTTGTCATCATGATATCTCCAGAGCTGATGATTGGATTTTGATTAAATTTGTTGTGTGGTTTTGTTACTGTTTCATGAATAAGTGTTTATAGTTTGGGACTTATTGGCACAGGGGAAGGGCAGAAATTGAGGGGTGTGGATGTTTTAGGTTAAGATCTGTGAAGATTAAGTTTCAAGACTTAAGTTTAAACTTTTCAATGGAATGTGCTGTACAATGACTTTGTGCTCTGAATGAACATTCAAACAACCAATTTCCTGAACTCAAAGAGATCTACATCCAGTGTTCTCTGGAATAAAATAAAATAAAATAATTGGTTTCTGCCATGAATGGAAACTGATGGAATGTGAATCCTGGCTGAATAGAGCTCAAACAATGATGCTTCACTTGAATAAAACTGAAAACAATGGTATGGCCTTGGAAGAAATCCAGTCAGATGATAATCTTCAAGTGTTCAGATTGCAAATGTTCATTACAGATCAAAACTTGGAGATGGATTCTTGGTGGACCTAGTATTTCCGAGGTAGATTATATTGGGTATTGGGATCAAATGAAGTCTAAAATTATTCTAAGCATGTTGGATTTGCAACGGGTGGGGGTATACGCTCTAGAGAGTGCTAATATTTTAGTTACAAATCAAGACATGGGGATGAATATTGGTGAGGAAGGGCGGGGGGAGGTATACGCTCTAGAGAGTGCTTATATTCTAGTTACAGATCAAGACTTGGGGATGAATATTGGTGGGCCTAGGATTTCTGAGGTACATTATATTGGGTATGGGGATCGAATAAACTCTGAAGTTATTCTAGGCATGTCGAAATTGCAACTGGGCGGAAGTCTGCGCCCTAGAGAGTGCGAATATTCTAGTTAGCAATGTAAACATGTGTGGAGATTGTAACTGAGGAAACTTTGACCATTTGAGGAGGTTTTTCAGGTTTGGGTGGGGGGAGGGTGTATATGGGTTGGGGTGGGGGTGTTAGATGCTGAGCAATACATTTCTATCATGTACATAGATAATAGAAACCTGCATTCCCAAGTCTTCATAGCCTCAAGTAAGACTATGCCAGAAACTCTAGCATTTCATTTTTAGATCATCCTATGCTATGACTGATCACGATTTTATAGCCTCCTCCCCAATTTGTAATGTGATAAGAGACTCTTCACAGTGTCTTAATTTTTTTACATATATATCATTTGTTATTATCTGTTAGTTAAAAGTACTTATTAACTAAATTGTATAATCTTTTGGAGACCATTACAACAGTAAAATATCTCATCAAATTTAGTAGTTGTTTTTTTAAGCCTTCATGTGCATATTTCTAATGTATGACAATACAGAATGCCTTCTTTTTAAATGAGTTTTGGTCTGCCATTATTAGCAAATGCAACTCTGGAAATAATGGCATTGTTCTGCTTAAAAATTCAAGTTCTATATGTCTGTATGTAATCTGTGGGAGTGCAAAGGGGCCAGACCTGTAATGTTGATTATGTGTGGTCTCAGTGGCATAGCCATGGGTCATCGGACCTCCTCCTCCCCCTTAAACTTTTTTTGAGGATATTTTCAAATATTTGAATAATCTTTGTTTTTATATCTTCTTCTTTTTTGCTTTGAAATAAAATAAAAATGAAATTGCCTTTAGAAGTGGGTTATTTTTGAACACTTTGCCTTGGAAGGGGGTCTAGGACTTTCTCGGACCCCTCACTTTTTTTTCTTTTATTGTTACTCCACTGTGTGGTCTACTTTTTCTGAATTCTGTTTAGGTTAAAAAGTTTGATAATGCTTAAGTGCTTGTTTTAAATTCATTTTTATGTATTTCAAAAGTTATTTGTATCTCAAATGGGGTGCTTTTATTAGTTAAGCTCCCCTTCTGTTTAGTTGTTATATTCTCCCTACAGTCTTTTTCTCACAATCATATAATCTCTTATTTTGTTCACATGATTACTTCAGGCATCCAAAGAATTAAAACTCAAAGAATAATAGAAATTTGATATATGGTGTAATATTAACACCATTATACTTTGATAGTGATAATCGATAGGCAAGCTTACCAAAATGAGTGCAAACACCCAGAAGTAAAATCCTTCTCCACTAGATATAAAGTATCAACATGGCTTGATCAATAGCCCAAATCAATATCCACCCGCAGAATTGCCAATACTCCATTAAGGGCATGAAAATTCGATTAGAAACTAAGCAATTCCCCCCATCTGTTCACCAAACTAATCATTAGTATTACAAGTTCCAGTAATGTAGTGGCAATCCTAGATCTTGAATAGATTGGTTTACATCGAGAGAAATATATGTGTCTGTTTAACGAATGAAGAAACAACATGATAACTGGAGCTTTTGCAGGGGATTGCTTGACAGCATTTCGCCCTTCAATAATCAAACAAGCGTTCTAGTGTGATAAAAGAAAATTATTTGTACGGTACGTGTTCATTTTACTGTGAAATAGCTCTCAGATTTGGCAGGTAAAATCTTGTATTGTTGAAATATAGCATTGTGAGTTCATCTTTCCCAATAAAACCCTTACATAAAAATTTCCTAGTAAGAATTGTCACCAAAATTTTCCAGTGTAAGGAAGGGCTTTATATGTAGATACAAATTGTGACGTAAGTAATTCATAGATTTTGTGCTTCAGAATCAGCCATTAACAACTTCAAGAATTTGTTGTTTAGCTAAATGCTGATTGGGGCTTGACCAAGTTCCAGTTTTTTTCTTTTTTTTTCTTCGTCGATTTGTCACTTACTTTCCTTTAAAGCATTGGAGCAGAGGGTCATTAAGTATTGGATTTGCATCACAATGGTGATCAACATGTATTCCACTAAGACAACATACATTTACATATTTGATTAATTTCTTCTAAATAAAAAACAAATGTTAAAAAAAGCAGTAAAGTAAGCCAATCTTTAACTGATTCTAATGGGTGTTTGAATGCATTTCGTTACTATTATTCCTTTAGTGATCATAGCATAATTTGCTTGGCATGCTAGAGGTCCTGAGGTAATTTCCTGGTTGGTCATCATTCACCCATGCTTCACAACTGGTTTATCAAACGGGTCATAGATACATTGACATCTCTATCCCTATATAACCTTATAGCTGTTAAGAAAGGGATATAAAATTCCCTACATACCTAACTACCTACCTTAGGTTTCTCTAACTCATTCATTTTACATGACTTTTTGTTACATGCTTTTAAAAGTTGTAGATTGAGACATTTTAACTTTTAGTATGACCTTATTCATAAATACGATTGAAACAGTCAACATGCATAAGTTTCTTCCTGTTTTACACATCTCTTGGTAAAGAATGATAAGATTGTGTGGAGCAGAGGGAAATCACAAGGGCTCAGTGAGGTAATGCCTACGTGAGGCCTTGCTCATGGGGGTGCATTTACGTCATAGATTAACTCCCTAAGCAAATCATTTATTAAAAACATTCACCTTGTGAATATTGAAATAGAACGTTTAGTGATGATGCTAATAGAACATGGAAGTTACAAATTCATGTGACATGGTTTAGGATTAAGCAAACAGTGTATACGTATGTGTTTGATAGTTCACAGTGGCTAAGCATGGGTCATTAATGTTTTATCTCCAGAGATTGAATAACCCACAACTAATAATTTCAAGACATATTTGAATCTTTCTTGAAGACTGACAGCAATAGTGGCAAGCCCTCACTCTTTGAGAGCAAATCATGCTCCTGTGTGTCATATTTCAACCAGTTTAGGAATTTACATCATCAAGAAAACTTTCTCAATCAATCGTCATACATGCGTATTGCCAATCGTACCATTAAGCACACACGTCCCACAGTTTCGCCTTTGCGTTTATCTCTCGTTCTGTTCTGTGGTTAGGAACAGGCACATGAAACAGACAGACAGAAACTGTAAACAATAAAGAGATTGTTGATGCAATGGTGGAGAAAGTACTTGTTGTACTGAATTCGGCCTACTGCGAGACAGATAATATATTAAACTGTTTTAACTTCAATTTTCAAGGAGTCAAATTCAAGGAGATTTTGTATTGACTGACTGAAGTATTTTCAAGTTTTAACCAGCCCATTACAAATTGAAGGGTAACTTTTTGAATATGTTCAGCCGATAACAAATCCTTGAACTTTCATAGTAACACTCAGTCTGTCAGCTAACGGAGCCAGGTAGGGTTATAGTGCTTACATTGATAACATCCGAGAAGTCTCTATGTATATAATCTGTGCTGTGCTGGAAAAAGCAAGAAAAAAAGTCCAATTTACAAAATGTGTTGCGTCTTTTGATCCCCTCATGGGCTGGTGGCTGCACTCCCACTTCTCCAAATCCAACATCAACGTTTTCTCAATTACCAGATATGCCATCCCACCTACATCCACCTGGACTATTCACCCCCTCCCCCTCCCCCCAGGTATACCTTGGTCTTTCCTTGGTTTTTACGAAAGCTCTTCACAACCCAGCCTTCCACTCCAAATACTGCCAACTCAGTAGACATTTCCACAAGTACTCCTTCCTCTTCACTGATGGCTTCACACGGGAAGGCTCCTCTGCAGCCGCCGCCACCTGTCCCGGCCTCATCCTCTCCTCAAGGCTACCCAACGGCACCTCTATCTACTCTGCCGAGGTGAAAGCCCCTGTTTCGTCATCTTCTCTGACTCTAAATCTGTCCTCACTGGCATCCATGCTCTTGCTTAACCCTCTTATTCTACAAATCCTCAACAAACTCCACACTCTCTCCTCCTTAGGAAAGAATATTATCCTTTTCTAGATTCCCAGCCATGTTGGCATCCCTGGCAACGAGAGAGCCATCAGAGCCGCCAACAAAGCTCTGTTCAACATTGCCTCTCCATTTCCTATTCCACACTCAGACCTCCGTCTCTCCGTCTCCAACTACATACAAACTGGCAAAACTCCTGGAATCACAAAACCAGTAACGAACTCCACACCATCAAACCCAAAGTCGGGACCAATACCCCTCTGCACAGTCGCCACTGCAGGGAAAACATTGTTATCACCCGTTTTCACCTTAGCCACTCCCCTCTCACTCACTCCTATCTCTTATCCGACTCCCCTACCCCTCTCTGCCCCACTTGTCACACCGCTCTCTCCATCAAGCATATCTTCGTAACCTGTTCCCTATACCAGAACCCCAGATCTCTTCTCTCCTCACTATTCTCAATCTCGGACCTTTTGGAAAACAATTCTTCCTCAAACATCATCAACTTCCTCTGCAACAACAACCTCTTCCACCACACTTAACTCTCCCCTTCCTTTCTACATCTAACCTTACATACCCCTTTCTTTTCACCAAAAGTTTGTCTTTCTTTCTGCTTTTCCCCCTTATCTCCCTTACAAACCTTCCATCTCCTTACTATCCTAACTCTTACACCATAATTTATTAATACCCTCCGGGCACATTTGACTCTTGACTGTTGCGGTGTTGTTAAACATCAACAAACCAAACCAAATCAAACTTAGTGGGTAGGGATTCGACCCCAACACCCAGTGGAGATCTTAATAAGAATTATGCCCAGAAAACAATTTGCAGTTGGCATGAAATTAATTTTTCAAATAAAAATGAATTTATGGAAGGAAGAAAAAAATATGTCTGTGAAAATTCTCCTGTTGACTTAACACATTAAAAATCAAGAAAATGAATTCATTGGAGGAAAAAAAAAAAATTCTAACATTACTAAGGCTAGACTAAAATTCACAATCACAAAACTGAGAAGTCGCACTCTCAAATAATGTAGTAAATCTGTTGTCAAAATTATACACAATCTCCAATTTATTTCTTAAAATGAAATTATGATTTGTGTCCTTCAATAAAACTTAATTGAAGATGAAAATTATCACGTTGAAATAAATTAATACTCAATTAACATTGTTAAAATCACTGCTTGGTTCTCGCTATCACAGTCAGGTTTGTAATAATAGTATCACAGATATTTTTCCACACCTTAGAGACAGACTGGAACATATGAAAGGGACATGGATGAAATGTTTGTATGATAGCCACGCATAATCTTTGTAACATTTCAAGTTTCCCCTCATACATACAAAATTTCTGTGACCATTTTAAGTTGACCACTTACAGTATATATATGGCGAGGAAGTGTAGGATTGTGGGTAAACTTTAGAAAATGGCTGCCAATGGCAGCAAAAGTTCCTGAATCGAGGAACTTTAGGGTTCCTTGATGGAGGTAACCTTCCCACTGTCAATGAAATATTTGTTTAATTGGAAAAACATAAGAAATTTACAGTAATAGTAGTTTTCACTACTAGTTCTTGTTACCCTACTGCTGTAAGGCTCAGTTTATGTGATTGGCAAAGTGTTTGTATTTTTGAGGTCAAGATCTATCTTTCGTTTGTTAGCTTATTGACAACATCCCTTTAAGGGAATTTGAGCTTGAGCAATAAGTCAGATTCTCGCTCGGGTACGTTCGGATTTTTGCAATGTTTATATCGTTAGTGTTTTTTTTTTTCTGGATCTGGCATACATATTGTCACGAAAGTCCATGTGTTGTGAATACTTACGATACTTCCACTATAACTTACGGTTCCTATATGACAGCGACTTCAACCTTTATCGCTGGGCGAATTTTCGCCATATTTTGTGCTCTTCCTTGTTTTATCATTCCTAGTTTGTATCAAAGAATAACATATCCTGATTTTTATGATCAAATCGAACTTTACAGCAAGTCAGCGAGCCACCTCGAATCGTAACTGTTGTGTCATTGTGTGCATGTAATCTACACTAATAGTGCGTAATTATAGCAGTCGCCTGAAGAGCACAAGGAATATTACACTCGGACGCTAATAATTTTTAGTTTCATCTCTTGTGCCACTTCCATTACAAAGACAGACACTTTTTGTTGATATTTTTCAATGATGGAAGGTCCTGCATCTTACGATTTTGAAGCAGCTCGGAGGAGTGTACAAGACAATTCTGGCAGTGTCAGTAATGCTAACGTGAGTACTGAATCAGAAAGAAGGTGACGATACCAATGCTAATGCTAGACTTTCTAATATGGACTGATGTGACTTAGTCAACTTTGCAGTACTTGTGTTTGAAGCCTCATGTTTCTCTTGCTGGCCTCACAAATTCAACTACGAGCCATGCATAGACTATGGAAATTTAGCTTACCATTGATTGAACATTAGCGCATCTCAATTTTGTTCGCTGTTTCGGCAACTCCGTTTTCAAAGTATTTTTACACCTTGGAATTGGTAGACATTGGTGAGATATTGTTGAGAAAGTTTTGTTTGTTCATAAAGATACACTATATATTGGATTTAGGAGATTTCAAGGTACTAAATAATGATTTTGTTAGCAAAAGCATCTTTTCCAGGGCTAGTGTATATAAAGTCAACAACTCAGTGGGCACACTTAAAACTCCCGAAGAAAAAATTGGAGCCCATAGGAGGACGTGTTGAATAACTAGGTGTGACTACGGGAGATGTATACCAATGCCAACTTTAAGCAAATGTCTTTGTTGCTTAGAAATAACAGCTCGTAATTCGTTGTTGGACCAAATAAGTGATGATAATATTTGTACATCTTAATAAACAGCAAATGGTATAACTCCCTTAAGGAACTGTTTTCATACCCCACCCTCACTCTAAAAATTCACACAAACCTTTTATTTGCATCAAATTTTGTAGGATTAAATCTGTGTCATAAGGAGCATGACTAGTAAAGTAGAAATGAAAGTTTTAACTTGAATAATTTATTTTCCATCATGATGTACCTTATTTACCCCAATTGACAGTATAATGCAACTACTGTACCGAACCAAATTGCTTAATTCAACATTGTGTTTGTATTTTACATTGTTGTGGTGGAACATACTGTGTATAAAATTCAGGATCTAATACTTTACAATGTCCTGTGACATAATTAATATTTCATTTTTGTTATATGAATAAAAGCTTGCATTTGATGATTTAAAAATAGGCTTTGTTACCATTCAGAATTTTGGAAAGATTTTTACATTATTTTCTTTCATTGTTTATTTTTGTTGGTTCCGATGCGATAGCATCAGGAACCTGTGTGGTCATGATGGTGTGTGTGTGTGGGTGTGTATGTATCTGTATGTGACCGCCAGCTCATAAACGCGATATATCAAAAACTTTATAGTGGATTCATGTCATATGTTGTATACATACAGCCCATGGTCCATAGATGTGCCCTATTGTTTTTGGTATTGATGTTATGCATATTAATGAGTAGGCGGGGCTTATTGTAAAAAAATTGAAATGCCTATATTTCAACAACTGTATATGTATATATGTTTTGTTACATATTTGGTAGTTATGATGTTTGCTAGTGAGTACATGTTTATGGTATAAAAACTTTGATTTTCATTAATATGCATAGTGGGTGGTGCTTGACATGATTTTGCTGAAAAGAGATTGTAAACATGATATCTAAAGAACGATAAACTGGATTCAAGTCATATGTCATACACAGATTGCCCATGGTCCGTAGATGTGCCCTATTGTGATGTCATGCATATTAAAGTGTAGGCGAGGCTTAATGTAAAGGTTTTGAAATGCTTTTATTATAACAACTACATATATGTTTTCTTTCATATTTAGTACAGTTATGACGTTTGCTAATGTGTACATGTTCTTAGTATAAAAACATTGAAAACCATTAGTATGCATAGTGGGCGGGGTTTAATATGATTTTGCTGAAAAACGCTTGTAATCACGGCATCTAAAGAATGATAAACAGGATTCAAGTCATATGTGATACACAGAGAGCCCATGGTCTGTGGATGGCCTTATTGGTTTTGGTGGTGATAACATGCATATTAATGAGTAGGCAGGGCTTAACCTAAAATTCTTCAAATATGATACATGAGCTGTATGTCCGTTTTGCGTCATACTTGATATGCTAATATTTTTAATTATTATGCACATGCTAGTGTTGTCAATGAGGTATGTCTATTTTTTTTTTGCAGTTAAGCTCATCGCTGAGGAATGTGTTTTTCTCTTCTGAGATAATTGGTATCATGTTTAATAGTCAGTGCAAAAGCATTTTCGAGTTACTTGTTCCTTTTATAAACATAAATGATAAAACATAACTGTACTTGGCAAGTACAGCTGATAGAGTGGGCATGATAAATTATTCAGCTCACTGGTATTGTTGGACAAAATTGACAAATAAAAGTATTATGTATTTGATATTCTTCAGAAAGAATATTTTTTGATGGACTCCTGAACTAACCCTTTAAATTTTTTTTAAAAACCTAGGAAATATGAGTTTTTTCAACAATTTTATCACTCCCGGATACTTGGTTGTAATTACAAATCTTTATGTTGGCGAGATTGCACAATACCAGGATCCGGATCCGGCGGGACTTACTTACTTGACTGCAGGGATCCTAGGCAACGCTAGTTCTAAAAATCAAAAGAAAATTAAGTGGAAGTGAAGAAAAGTTACTGAAAATTAAATAATTTTTCAAATGTTTTGAGATTTTCCAATTAGGAACAACTTGGACATTGATAGAAAGTCAATTTGTAAGTGGGAATTTTTTTTTGGTTCCCCCCCTCCCCTTTCTTCCCCCTCCATGACCCGAAGAAATTTAGGTACTAATAAGGCAGCTATGGCTAAAGGCAATTTTTCAATATTTTGAAGCACCCTTTTTTAATTTTGCAATAAAAACTAATGATAATAATAAGGATGGTGGGGCAAGTCCCTGGGTTCCACCGCCTTTGGATGCTAGTGCATAATGCCTCTATGGCAGTATGGTGGGTCACCAGGCCGGGGAGCAGTTTGATTGATTTTCTTTGCAATGATGACAAGCAAAAACACTTCATCAATTTTTATTACAGGTCTCCAATTGCTGCCCCCCTCCCCCACCACTTCCTATGGCACTGACCTGCTGACATGTATTCCTAACAACCCCAGCCCACCCAAATTAATAAGCCATAGAAGGTGTGTCACTATTTTGATATGATGCAGGTTGGGTTCTGGTGCCAGAAAATATCACTACTACTTTCTTTTTTAAACTCTGAAAAAAAATATGGGTAAAAATCTTGATTCTTTCATCTCTTTGTGAATTTTTTGTGTCCCTGAGTTCATAGGAATGCGAGGGAAATCTTGCTATTAAATCTTCTAATATAGTATCTGTGAAATAAATCTTGATTTTTCGAAACTTTAACCTTATCATAGAATGATACTTCATACACACAGAAATGCTTTTAATCAAATAAACATCCAGTCATATTACGGATGTTTAAATTCAAAAATCTATCAATTCCCTAGTTAATAACTCATTATACAATATTCAGAATACTTTCCACTTTTAAGATTTAGCAGGCGTCAGCATTAACTCCTGTGGAGTATTAGGTATGATTTAATATATTTCTGTGAATTACCCCAGGGCACTCTCACACCAAGAAGCCAAAGACAGAATTATCATGTGTTACTGGTCCAGATTTGAAAAGGGCAAATACTGCTCAATTTTTGATGAGAGACGTCTCTTGGAGCTTGCATTGTCTGTATCTGATATGGAAGTTCTTGATTTGACAAGTTTTTATATTTGATAAGCTGACAGGATAAACATGAGGAGATTATTGCCATTTTGATTACTGATGGAATCAAAGTACTATTTGAATGAAGTTACATGTTTGAATTAGCTTTGAATGCCTGATATTCAGTATAAATGTTTAATGTTATTTAGTATATTGATATCTAAGATATTCAGCATAAACATAGTTAAAATATTCAGTATGAAAATATGTAAAGATATTAAGTATAATGATATTTAAAGTTATTCAGTAAATTTAAAGATTTTCAGTATGGTGTTCAGATATTCAGAAATATTCAATGTAAAGATGTTAAGAGATATTCAGTATAGATATCTAGTATAAAGATATGTAAAGATATTCAGTATAATTAAAAAAATATTTAACTTGTTCTGAAATCAGTCAGGAGTTTATTCTTTCTTAAGTAGGAAGTATGTAAACAGTGAACTCTGATCTTCACATACTGTAGACAAGTCATAAGCACACGCCTTTCATGCTGTATACAAATTAAATATTGATAAGAGTATGATTCATTCTGACATTTCCAGCATTTTGATTTTTAAGCATGTAGGGAGTCTTGTGTTAATTATGGCATATTCCTGAGATACATTGGAAAAATATTACTTTTTTTTGCAATGCGTCAAAATGAATATTTAAGGTCATTTTAAACATGGTTTTTGTCTTGATTATGTTGCGAAAAACCATCATATGATATGTTTGCTTGAAAGGCATATTTCGGAAAGTTTTAGTATTACATTGAGAAAATAAATATGACTGCACTTTCTGTATCATAGAGATCCCGAGTCCAGAGGCGTGTCTAGCTTTTTGTTTTTGAGGCGGCTTAAGCCCCCTTCCCCCACAAATAAAAAAGACATTACCCTTCCCCCCCAAAAAGTCATTGAGGCCGGTTTCAGATTATGGAGGACAGGCATAGAAAATTAGCCTCCCCCTCCTCTGCACTCCCCATTCCCCGTTAAGGGTTTTCTATTTCCTGGTTGCCAGCATGTTTTATTTTGATGACAAATTACGAAATTATTAACATAAAATTGAAGAAAAATGCATAAAATTGTTGGATTTTTCTTCTTCGATTATGGCAAATTCCTGAAAATTGATTACAATTGAAGAAAATTTCCCAAAATTGAATATTTCCCGAAAATAAAGGAAATTTCCCGAATAATGAAGGAGATTTCCTAAAAATTGACAAAGATTTCCTTAAATTTCATGAAAATTTTGTAGAAGTTAAAGAAAAGTTTCTTAAAATAATGAAAATTTCATGAAAATGAAGAAAACTTCCTGATAATTCAAGAAGAATTCCTCAAAATTTCCTCATTTTACCCAATTAGCTTGTATAAAAAAAGCCTATTTTAAAATTGTATTGTGTTGAAAATTATTGTGGGGTGGGGATCACGTGTATGGCTCTGATATTATAAGAACTTCACCTCCCTCCCTATCTAAAGGTTTTGGCTTCTATGTTGTAGATTGTGGTCCAAACTTGAAAGTTTTGGTCCAAAATTGAAGATTTTTGGTAAAAGCCTGAAGATTTGTTATCCAAAAGTAAGCTTATTTCCTCCCCCCCCCCCCTCTTCCCCACCCAGACATACTACTGCCTGAGTTATCTTTCAGGGAAGGGATCAAATCTGATCATTTAAAAGAGATAAGAAGAAAAGAAAAAAATGATTATAATATGAGATCTTAAAATTTATTGAAACATAAAAAATAAAATCTGCTACAGATTGATTATAAAGATCTGAGATCTTATAACATTTATTGAAACATAAAAAATTCCTTTAAAATCTGCTACAGATTGATGATATAGATTTCAGATATTCTGTATGTTAAGGTGATAGCGATGGTGTAATAACTAAAAGTTCACATTTTAGCTTAATGTTTGTTCTGAGCCTCTAAGATCAAATCATTTTTCTGTTTGACCAAGTTGTATTGTATAACTTTACCAAACCCCATTCATTGAGGCAATAACTGTTATGCACTTGTCAGTTGTATGACTCACCCCTACTACCCGGCAATGTCAGTCAAAGGTGAGTCATTGACATATGAAAAAGTGACTCACATGTGCGTCATTGTACCAAATTGTCAGTCACCAGAGTTACTCAGGGTTGAGTCAATTTACTTCAAACCCATTGACTTTGTACATAGGTTAGTGATTTTGGGTAAGTCATTTGCACAAGAAATGTCAGTCACCTAAGTGACTGAGGGGTGCGTCAATGTACATGTTTTGACCACCCACTTTGGTGCAATGACTCACCTTGTCCGGGGGTGTAGGGCGAGTCACACAATTGACAAGTGCATTAGATGAAGGCAACTATCATTACAAATTACATTGTATTGTCTTTTGTCTTGCTCCATACAAATCAATATTTTGTATATTTGTATACATTTTTACAAAATCTTTTTCAAAGAATCAACCATACCACAGAAAAATTTTTGCCTGATATTTAAGCCAGTCTTGAAATTAATTATTCATCCTCTTTGTTATTCTTATTGACTCAATTTGATGAGGTAATGAATTAAGGCTGTTGCTATGGCCACCAAATAAGCTTCTTTTACAGCTTTATTATAGATTTGCTTTGATTCTTCCAAACAACATAATGTTACTTTTACAATATTTGAAGAAACAAATTTAACAGATCAGGTTCATATGAAAAAGTCCTGAAAATATTAAAAGGAGACTTAATCAAATGAATTAATCTATATTACAATACAAAGATTCAACTTAATTTACAAGACATTTTTACTCTAACTTTAAACTCCCTTAAACATTTCTTTTACATAATTGTTAGTAAAACACATTTTATGGTCAATTACCTCAGCTGAGATTGTCTTAACACAATACACTTCAGCCCTTTTTATGAGAAAGATTTTTCAATTTATCTCACACATCAATTTTAATTTCTTGTTCTCATAAACAATATTTTGAACAGCCTTAGAAATGCCCATTGGTGCAAGTACTAATACTGTATGCTTGACATGTTTTCATATCTCTGCTCCGACCTCATCATATGAAATGCTTTGTTAATAGTTCATACCATTCCATCTCCTCTCGTAAATCTAATAATACAGGCTCCACGCTGAGATCCAAGTTCAAATCATTTTGAGTTCAAAGCTGTTTGGAAGTTTTTCTCCACACACTCACCACTGAATGAGAAGTACAAAGTTGTACTCACTTGCATTTCTCAGTAGGATGTGGAAGGAGTAAGGTCATATATATGCTCTGTTCAGATTGAAATAATTTCCAGTAGAGCATTAAGAATTGTATTGAACAGCCAACAGTAAATACTTGGTTTGGTTCCCAAGAGAGGTTACCTTAGCACCAGGTGAATCTGGTTGTTGTGTTTGTGTTCTTTTCTCAGTTCATTGTGCACTTTTAGGAAGTGATGCATTTGTGGCTCATTGTGTTCAAGTTTGTGGGATATAAAAATTTCATGTTTTTGTGAAGCTCTTGTTGGAGAGGTAGAATTTGAAACTGGTTGATTGTTGTTAGTGTGCGTTCAGTGAGTTAATGGACATTCTTTTTGAAAGTGATAAGCGGTGGGAATTTCAGTAATGTTTTGTTGTGTTACATGTATGTCAACCAGTTAAGGAGGAGTGTGTAGTGTTTCCCATTACTTTTATATTGCAGTTGAAACTTGTATATTTTAATCTTTAATATTATTACCATACAAGTAATCAGGATTTTAACATTATATTGAAAAGAAGTTGATCCAGAAATTACATGAAAAAAGAAGATTTGTTTTTTAAAGCTTTCTTGTTATCTTTCAAATTGATGTGAAAACTGATCATTAAAAATAGTATCTCATAGTATCTCTGTGCGATTGTTCACTTCAATCATATAAGATGGTGCTTGTGCATTTTCAGCATGGAATCAGCAGTGTTGTATTGTCTCTATAGGACTACTGTTTGCATACAGTATAGTGTGTCACTTGTATACACAGCGAAGTTCTTTCAATTATATGAGTGCTTGGTGGTTCTTTTCCACTTAAGTCTTGTTAATTTATCCTTCAGATCTGTAATTTGATACAAGATGAAAGTGCTCAATAGAAAATGAGAAAGGGTGAATTTAATTTGAAAAAAATAATGGTTATATAGAAACAAAGAACTTGAACTTTTTAAGCGTGGAACTACTGTAGGACTGTACCTTTTCATTTCAAGGATGTAGAGTTTGATCAACTTTTCTCAAAAACAATTTTGGGATGAAATAGTTTTATAATAGTCTGGTGGATGGAAAATGGTTTCTTTGTATTCTAAAAGGAAAATTTACAGTCTAGGTTATTGCTGCTTAAAGCTGTATTGTCTGATTCTCTAATACAATTGAGTGAGGACAAATCTGTAAAAATGACATTTCCCCCTATTAGTTGATTTGGGTTATGCTTGTAACACATTGTGTTAATGGATTATAAAGTCTTACTTCTTTTTATCTCTCTTTATTCACAGAAAGTTTGAAAGATTGAGTTTCCACCGCCACAATTAAAGATTCCCATCCCAGTACCTGGTCCCCTTTTGCTCCCCTACCATACCCCCTCATCGACCGCCAACATTCCTCACCAAGAAATGACCATGATGATGTCGTCAACCGACGACAATCATGTACAGATGTGTGGAGATGGACCGAATGTCACTCTCACCATACGCCTCCTGATGCAGGGGAAGGTAAGCCATACACAGTTTCTTTTAGAAAATAAGAAAAGTTAAGTTTCAGATTGTTTTCCACAATCAGTTTATTCTCCTTCAAAGTGGATTAAAAGACATTAAATGTGCATACCAATTGAGAGGTCTGCATATTTGACTAACTTGAAAATGTAACAATTTGTCAAATTTGTAGCATAGTTTTAAGGGATTTTGAGTTTAGTCTTTCATAAATGTGATATCTTTTTAACATAATTTAGCTATCATGCCTCTACATGTTCACAAACCTGTAAATCTGCTTCGATAGAAGTTTGCAAATTGATGAAAAGTGAAAATAAATTTGGGATCCAAATTGATTAGATGTTTGCCACATACCCAAAAAAGTATAAAAGTTCATATCAATCTCCATTGATACTCGACATGTATGGTAACTGCTTCAGGATTTTTCTTGCAGCTCACTGTTCAGATAAACCACAAACACTTTAAAGAATGAAACGAGTATGGCTGAAATTTTATTTGCCAATTTTAAATTGTTTTTGCTCTCCCAATCAATGCCTTACAGTGTACAGTAATGTGATGTCAACAAATTTGCAAGAATGGCACACAATTGTGTTTATGTCTTCATGATGCTCTCCATGTCATATACCAGATAGAGAAGATAAAAAAAAGTGAAGGAAGGGGCAGGGCTCTCCATGTCACATATTAGATAGAGAAGATAAAGAAGAGTGAAGGAAGGGGCAGGGTTCTCTTCCTAATTTCAGAAAGAACATTATAATGGCATTACCTTAGCTTAGAGTGGACTTTTAGGCTTGTGTAACAATGCTTTGAGCTGATACACTGACCTACTTCACTTTCACAGATTTGAAATACATTTGATTTATCATGCAAAAGCTTTCAAATCCTTCAAAAGGTGTTTTCCCATAAACACGGACTGCTGTAAACCCCATGCTATCAGTAAACCTGCCTATGTTATCAGCATGCCCTGGTACTATCATTTTACAAGTGGGATTAGGCAGTGTTAAAAGTGGGTTGGACTGTAAAATATACAGAAAATAATACGATATATTCAAGGCACCTACACTAACTTACTTGTTCAGTTAGATTTCAGAAATGTGAAGTAAAACAGATAAAATTTTAGTTGTTTTGAATGAATTTAATGTCGTTGAAAACTATATTGAATCATAAAGGCCTTCTCTGACCTGAATTCTATATTCACACCTAAATTTTTAGATCAGAAGTATGTATTATATATTATACACCTGAATTATATACTAGCACCTGAATTATGCACTGAGGCTGATCATGACATGAATTATATATACACACACCTGATTTATATTCTCAGACCCAAAATGTGTGAGGAACACTGAGGATAATCTTAAGTGACAAAACTTGACATTTGAGGGATTGGTAACAAATTCACAAATGTGTTTTTTCTTATCATACTGGTTGCTTGGCCATGGTTGATGTGCTCTCAGCATACCGTTACTAGGTACCCTGTTTGAATTGGTCAAGCTGAACAAACTTCCATTTCATTAATTACTCTTTGTCATGTACAAGTCGCCAGCACATCCTAGAGGCGACCAAGAAATGCTATTCTGGTGGAAGGAGCACTCAGCAAAAAAAAAAAAAAAAAAAAAAAAAAAAAAACGCCATTTTCCACAAATTTATATGAAGTTTGAATAACAGTTGTCTCAGTTTGACGAGCTGTACAAATTCAATTAAATGTCTGAACAAACTCGTGTTACTAAGGGTGTATTTGTTGAGATTATTATTCCTCTCTTTAGTATGAAGACTAGGCTCTTTAAAAATTATGATGCAATTAAACTTAGTCACGGAATGCATGAAAAATTTAACAGGAAAACAAATTACCAAATGCAAGTACCCAGGTCATGCATTTGATCAAATCTTGTGGTTTTAATCATTTTTAGCATGCCTTTATCTGTGTGGTTTGTAAAAGTACATTTAGTGGTTGGCTTTCGTGAGAAACATTTTGTGGGTATAGTACTATTCATGAAAAATATATTTAGATTTTTGTGGTAGAATCTTTAGGGGAAAAATAAGCAAAAACATGCTGTAACACTGCTCTATGATTTTCTTAAAAATATGTATGGTAATTTAACTTCTTTTGCCGAAAGTACAAATGATATTTAAAAGCTTTGTTCACAATGTGCTGAAGCTGTAAACATGGTTTCCTCTCCATCTAGATGCTTCTTTGTATCACACTCTTTAGATCAGATACAGCATTCTGTGGATTTCGGAACATTCATGTTACTATTGATAAAAGAAGAGGACAACAATGTCCATCGTTAATGCTAAAACATCAAATTAACAGATAATAATTCAGGATGTCATGAATAAGCAATTTATTCTTGTTCAGCAATGTTAAAATATGTCATAAGACTTTACATATTCTTTGCAATGTACTATTAGTAAGTTTAAAATCATAACATCCAAATGTTGATTTCATGACTATAGGAGAAAAGAATATACCTGTATCTTAAACAATATAATATTTTAGTTGATTTGCCCTACAGAAATGTCAGAAACTTCTACACAGGTGTTTTGGGGTCATACAAAATTGCATTTGCTTAATTGGGTTGTTATGCATAAATCACACACAGACTTAAATTGTGTTTATGTGTAAGGAAATATCAGACTGCCTCCTGTTGCATAGCTAAGAATATAATTATTTTGCAACATAATAGCAGTAATACCTTACTTGCTCAAGGGGGCACATGTCATTTTGAAATCCTTGTTGAGGTCACTAAAGGTCAATTTGACTGCAGAGTTACCATGGTTAAACGGTGTGAGGGAATGGAATTCTTTTCATTTTCTACAATCTTTGTACATACATAAATGACAAATTTTATTGAAATAAATGACATGGTGGATGGATGGATGATAAGGAATGGCACCCCTTATCACTAATTGAAGCTACAATGATGTAGAAGTCATGAAAAGGGAATGTTAAGGTTGGTAAATAACTTGGGGTTTGGGGCACAGCAGTTGTGAAGGAAAACGTGGGGTGGCACAAAAACCTACATGTACAATTAAGGTAATCAAAAAGTTCCATTTTTCATTTTGGGAGTACAGGGTATTTATATATAACATTTAAAGCAGTACTGATACAAGCAAGTAAAAACTAAATTGCTTTACCACAGTATAGGTTGCCAAACTGCATTTTTTTTACATGGTCAACATTTTCTTCAAATCAACAAAATGTTAAGGTCTTGAACTGCATAAAGGTCTTGGACCTACCTTAAACATATTATTTCATCACTTGTGCATTTATTAAATATCTTGGAAATTTTAATCAGCCATAACTTGGTAACAAGGAAACTTTAACAAAATTTCAAAGGTCATTTTATTGTGATTCTAACATTATTTTGCATATAATGTGGTGGTAGCTAAAGGGGTGGGGCCAAGGGGAAATAATGGAGAGGTGGCTAAAATTTTCCGAAAACTCTGAAAGTTTCAAAAAAAGCTTGGGTAAAAGGATCACAAAATTTGTGAATTTTTAAATTAGATGTATGAGCCAAATTTACCTTTTCCTCAAAATCTTTGAATTTTTTATTCAACATACCCCAACAACATTTTCCTTCAGAATTTCTTTTTCCCTCAAAATGTCTGGCTTTTTTGCTCAATATAGGCCTTTTCAAACATTTCCTCACAACCTGCTAATTTTTTGCTCCAAATATGCGGCCTTTTCCTCAAAATATCTGACTTTTCCCTCAAAATTTCCAAAATATTTTCGTAACACGACTGGGTGGAGGAAGGGGGAAGCTTTGATTCTGACATTTTAATGGTTTTATCCCCTGCAAAAAAGTCTTAGTTAACGCCACTGAAAGGCAGGGTTAGTGTAATCCTGTCCCAGGCTGTCAGTCTGTTTTCCTTCATACAATTGGCTCCTGATGTATAGAAGCTCTTTGCAAATTTCCCAACAAAGATATAACTCTTTTTCTTGCAATTCATGCATTCCATCCATTGTTCTACACTTTTTATCAATTTCTTAAAAAAATGTTAAGAATTCTGCAAAAGAGTGGTGAAAATAGGTTGATGAAAGATTGATGACTGTCTTTTTTTGTGATACCCAGAACTAAACTCAGAACATTTTTGAATTTAATCAACTGCACACAACACTCCTTTGTGATACCCATAATTGAAAACATGGAACAGGTAGGCTCCTGAAAATTTGAGTCTTAGAAAGTAGAGATTATGTGCTGTATTTGAAGCTCAGAAATGAAACTATAAAAAATATGTTTTAACATGTTCTCTATTCTACCCTTAAAGGCCAGCTATTGTGTTAACTTAGGGACAGATATGCAATACAATTTCAATATTTCTGATTGGACGAACATAGATAATGACAAGCCTATCAATAACTCCTGCGGAAGTGACCTCACTTGTATGTATCAGATTTATGGGTGACAATGTCAAGCAATTTTCTTGGGACAAGAATACTTCTTCAGCCAATTTATCTGTATTTTTTGCTGCTGCCTTTTTTGTAAAAATGTCTTGCTTCATTGTTTGATGAGGAAACAAGACATTGTGGCATTTTAGAAAGAAGTACATGAGGCTAAATCTTGAGAGCTGCTCTTTGTCAATGCAAACATGAGAATTGTTTATACTGATTATTTCTCTTTCTTTACCCCCTGTCTTCATAGCCAATATCATTGCACAGTATCGTTTATTGACACAATGGGTGAATTTGTTTATAGTATTTATTGCACAATCTTGACCTTACATACTTAAATGCAAGTACACCATATCAAGGAAACTGTCCCATAGGCAGAAAGTACTTTCATCTGACTTTTTGAACCTGAAGGATGGAGAATTTATGACCATAAAATATGCCAAAGGAAGCAGCCCATGACAGTCTCCTGTTAGTCTTGCAACCTCAGAGGCTACTAGGTTCTACCGAAGACCCCAAATAAAACCTCTTGGATGATTCCGAACACTTCCCTGTCCTCTTTTATGGTCCTACTATCATAAGAATAATTCATTTGGGTCAGATGGTCCAGCCACTATTATATTAGTATTTCTTGACTTTATTTATTATTTCATATTGTGTGTTTGGACAGTATTGTGTAATATCACTGTGTGAATGGTTAGCAGGGCATGTGTCATTATCTAGTAATTGTGAGAGGTATTCAAAGATCACGGTAAAGGAAACAAAGAGTGATGATGGATTGTGTCAGAGCAATGTATATTTTGCTTTTCTTCTGATTTGTGATTTTCTGTGAAATGTTTTTTTTTTTCCCCTTCATATTTCCTTCTTCAAGTCTAGAATGAGTTCTAGAAGTAGTTGCAGTAAAGTGTGTTTGTCACTAAATATAACGTATTAGGTGTGAGGTTATTCCCTCTTTGAAAGAGGTATGTTCTGAGCTGCCTCCTATGCAGACAAACATTGCAATGA
Organism: Chiridota heheva; assembly: GCA_020152595.1. Lineage (NCBI taxonomy): Eukaryota > Metazoa > Echinodermata > Holothuroidea > Apodida > Chiridotidae > Chiridota > Chiridota heheva. The sequence continues at coordinate 338,731 of JAIGNY010002724.1, read as the reverse complement.
ACAAAGCCATCTTTGGTAGATGTTTATAAGCGTTCATATTCTGTATAAGGTCAAAATATTTAATGAAGAAAACTGAAACAAGAGTTCATAATTTACCTATTGTTGCAAAGATAATAATAATAAAAAAGTTCATTTGTTTAATTGTATAGGACCCTAATATTTGGGGACAGTCCCCCTGCCTTTCCCCCACTTTTTGGAAGAGAATTACAACCCCAATAATGTAGGTATAGCCTACCTCAGTAATACATGTACTGTAGGTATGGATTATCCATACCTGCCCTTGCTCTTAAAGGAACATTCCCATGAATTTCCTTTTTATGTGTATGATAGGGAAAATTTTAAGAAATGGATCGGTAAATGGCAATGTTGGTATCTCATTTCGAGAAGAAGCTATTGAACTTGAAAGATTTTTCTTGCCTGCATAAGAATGACTTTTGTACTGAGTCTAAGTCATCATTATGATGTCATCATAGCACTTCCTGTACTAATCTTTATGTATTTCTTTGAAAATTAATCTCCAATTTTACATAAATAAAATGTTAAGTTACAAGAACAGATTCAAAAACGTTATTGTCAATTTTATTCTACACTATTCCTAATAATGTTTGAAGCAAAAAATGTTCCCAATCATGTAGAAAACACAAAATTAATTTTCAAAGAAATACAGAAAGAATAGTACAGAAGTGATAACATTATAATGATGACTTAGATTAGACTCGGACCAACAATCTCTTTTATGCAGGCAAGAAAAAAAAAAAAATCAAATTCAATAACTTCTTGTAGGAATAAGATATTAACTTGGTTTTTCGCCAATCTGTTTCTTTTATAGTCCTCCATCACATATAAAATTCCACGGGAATATTCCTTTAAGTGTGCAGTCCCTACCTAGCTATATGCTTAAATGTGTGTGTGTGTGCATATAGACATTGGAATTTGATTGCCATGGTCAATTGACAGGTGCATGCTTTCCTAAATGACCGCGCCATCAATCTTGCTGTGACATGGCAGCTCATGCTCCATTCTCAGGTCACTGGATCCCTGTAATAGTAATATCTCTTGGGGAGCTATAAAATCAATTTTGACATTTGCATATTCAAATTTGTTATGAGTAGCAAGTATGGTAGTGGATGTGGTTTCAGCTTGCCTTCCCAGTGGAATTTTGAGTGAGCCATATGCTGTAAAATTTATGAAGAAATTAGGTGGGACTTTACAAGGCAAAAGCATAATGTCAATATGATATCAATGTAGGATGTTGTTTTACCTACCTAAATTTAAACACACTGTTTTTTTTTAAATATGAAAAAGGTTTACTAGTATTTTGATTATAACATTCAGATTGTTGTTGAAAATGTTAATGTTCTTTACCGTAGAAATCTTAATGGTAATTAGCCTCCACATTGATGTATTGTAATAAGTTAGATCATGATCTCAGTTTAATGCGCAATCTCTCACAATTATATTCACGTACTGAAGATGTTGCCCTTCTTCACTGGAAAGTTTTTAGTGTAAATTTAAAGCTACACCCAATCAATTGAAATATAGTTTTTGAATTCCTAGGAAAACACTGACTACAACTACATTTCATAGTTTCTTGTTCAAAAGATGGCCTTGAAGCCTTGATCATGTAAATCGATAGGAAATTGAATTCACTTAACATATACGATGCAAGTTTACTTCATGATATTATGTGGCCCATATCTGTCTTTATCGTGACCATAAAAGCTTCTAACTCCATTGTGTGCGTGATTTTCCTCTTTACTATAAAAATTAGTTTAAAGTGACAATTATTGACGTAGATCAAAATTTGTTTTAACAGTGAAGGGACTGTTATTATTTCTTCAAATATCCTTTCATGTCAAGTTTCAGGTTGACCTCCATTTCTAATTAATCAAAATGCAGCCTTATGTCGGAAAATTGATTCTCTGGTTTTTTTTTATGTTGAAAACACAGGCATGCAAGTATGACCGTAGTTGTAAAGCGTGAAAATTGAAAGAGCTATTTACATTCTACTGATGCAATCACTTTGATTAAGACTTTTCACCCAGAGGTTTTTGTTCAAATCAATTTACAGAAGTATGCTAGTTGCATGTAGGAATGCAATGTTGGTCAACTAGTCAGGGATTCCTGGACAAAGTTATGGTGGCATGTCTTTTCTTCAGTAGTCTTTAAAGAGCAGAGGATTGTACTCGGCAATCTGTAAGCTTGTCCCACGAGACCGCAATGCCTCTTAATATCCATGAAATTGAACCTGAGCTCTACTGCTTAATGTTATAATGATTTCATGGGAAAAGTGTGGTTGTAAAGCGGTAAATAAGCAGTGCAAGATGCATTGACAATTTTTTTTAGAAAATACTAAGAAAGGATATAAAAAGCAAAGCAGATGTATCAAAAGTCGTAAGTTTGAAAAAGAAATGAGTTTGCAACAAGAGATTCATTTTTAGAATTGTCTGAATATAAAGAAGGATGGAAAAGTATGTGAGTTTGCATGATTCATGATTCCCGACAGTGACTATGTGTTATTTAGTACATGATACATGTAGAGTTCATGTTGAATAATGCTGTAGAAAATGTAACAAAATGCTGTGAATGTTGCTTTGATGAAAGATAGGCACTGGCATTAATGTGTCAAATTAATGGTATCTAAGATTCAAGACACTATTGTAAAATGTTTAAATAAAAGTAGTAAAGTAGAATGTGATTATGCAAATAAAACAAGCTGTGTTTATTAATGTATTTCTTCATTTCTGTTTTTCTTTTCAGGAGGTTGGAAGTATTATTGGAAAGGTAAGCATCTGGTGGCTTTTTACCATTCACTAAAGACTGTCCTACTTTCAAACATGTAAAATGAAATAGAGATTGTTGAATAAATTTCCTGTGTTGTTTATGGAAGGTAACCTTTTCTTCAACTTACTAGGGTTGTGAATGTTTCTTGCAGTAATTATGATTACCTCTGCCAACAAAGTTGGACAGAGGTTCAGTTTTCGCCTGTGTTTGTTTGTTTGTCTGTTTGTTTGTTGAGATATATCAAGAACTGATAATTGGATTTGGATTAAATTCGATGTCTGGTTTTGTTACTGCTTAAGGAAGACGTGAATACAATTTGAGACATATTGGAACAGGGGATGGGTGCAAATAGGGGGTGGGGACATGTTTTTGCCTCTGTTTGTCTGTCATCAAGATATTTCAAGATCTGATGATTGGATTTGGACTAAATATGGTGTGTGATTTTGTTACTGCGTAAGGGAAGAAGTGATTAAAATTTAAGACATATTGGAACAGGGGAAGGGTACAAATGGAGAGGTGGGGACATTTTAAGGTGAGTTTGTCTGTCATCAAGATATCTCCAGAACTGACAATTGGATTTTGACTGAATTTGGTGTGTGATTTTGTTACTGTTTCATGAAGAAGTGCTTACAATTTTGGACTGATTGAAATAGGGGAAGGCAGAGATTCAGGGGTGGGGATGTTTTAGGACGAGATCTGTCAAGATTAAGTTGCCAAGACTAAGTTTAAACTTTCCAATGGAATATGCTGAACAATGACTTTGTGCTCTAAATGAAGATGCAAACAATCAATTTTCTGGACACAAAGAGATTTACATCAAGTGTTCTCTGAAATCAATGAAACAATTGGTTTCTGCCATAAATGGAAAATGATGGAATGTTAATCCTGGTTGAATAAGCTGAAACAATGATGCTTCACTTGAATAAAACTGAAATCAATGGTATGGCCTTAGAAGAAATCCAGTCAGAAGATAATTTTTAAGTGTTGAGATCAAAACTTGGGCATGAATCTTGGTGGGCCATGTGCTCTAGAGAGAGCTAATATTCTAGTTGTATTTGTAAATTGGCAAATAAAGTTAACTGTTTAAGGTATTAAATGGAATTGAAAGTAAATTTATCGGTAAGACTTACAATTTATTAGTACCTTTCACATAATTTATTAGCTGAACTGTTCATAAATTTCAGAAAGCAATATACCAAGTAAATTAGTAAGGATGTCCCCATCAGTACCAAGAAATAGATTCTTCCTTTCAGAATGTGCCCAAGTGGTATTCAGCCTGTTTAGAGTCTTTGTGTAGAGTCAATCAACAACTTTTTACACCCCTCCTCACAAAATCCCTTTAACTGTTGTCGACTGAAAGTGGGTGATTCCCTTTCCTGTTTGGATGAGGAATAATAGTGGCTAAATAACCATCAACCATCTCTCCTTGGAGTAGGATGGCTCTGCCGACAGGAACACTATTCAAGGAACAAGGGGTAAAGAGGGTCATTCATTTAATCACACCCACTATAGATGGTCATTCATTAAATCACACCCGCTATAGATGGCAGGGATTATCGCCTTGATGTAATTAATTTAAGATGGTGGTGGCCAAGCTCCCACTGGCAAGAAACAACATTGAGGTTTCACTTTGGAAAATGTAAACAAATTAGCTTTCCACCCACTCTAGCAAATGTGAAGCAGACTCAAGGAACATTCCTAGCATTGTGAGTGATAAAATGAAAATCCTACAGCTTAATGATCTGTGGAGTATACTTTATTTTATCCCGGAAGATGTACATCCTCTTTTAGCCAGGCACTTGCACAGTAGGTGGATATATATATATTATGCAACTCGAACAACTGCTGTAATGCTTGGTTGCATATCTAGAGCAATGTGTAAGGCACATGAATCTGATACCTGAAGGTGTTTTAAGACAAAAATAGGTAGTCATTTATCCTAAAAGGTTATATTGAAAGAAAATAGAAAGGCTTTTGAAACTTGTACGCCTACTTTAATCATTTTAAGGCTCAAAAAATCTGACAGTATTGAATGCTTATATCTAGAAACATCAATTCATAGACCAAGTGTTATCCCCACCCATGCCGTGTTAAAGTTCTCACATGTCCAAAACTCAGTACATCTATTGCTCCGAATCAGTGAAGTGCCATGTGTAATATTACAAGGAAAAAGATGCGTCACATAACACTTAGCTGATTACTTGCAGCACCTTAGGACTGCTGTCTTAAGTTATGGTATATAGCCACTGTAAAGGCAAAGAACAACCAGAAACAATAAATCTCCCATCCAATTTCCCCGCGGAATTAGCACTGCAGGAATATGATGATTGAATTGAAAAGGGATTTAAGGCTGACATTTTGGCTATTTTTTTTTTGTTAATTCTTTTATGAATGTGTGTGGGTTTTTATATATTTTTTCATAAAAAGGACTTTATGGAAATCTTTAGAGCTCTGTTTGATCTTTTTGAGGAAAGCTTCTAGAGAGATGATGTCACACAAGATGTTGCTATCCAGGTTTTTACGGTTAATTTGATTAATGCTTTACTAAGGTGAAAGTGTTAACCTTAGGTATTTTATTCAATGTAGGTTACATATTATTTAATTTACTGCCAGAGAGCATGTACCACTGTTACATAAATGCCATCATAGCCTGCTTGACAGAAACCCTGTGACTCACACCTCTCCCCCCATCTTCTCGAGGATGAGGATCCCATGTCTAACTTCAGTAATATCCTTATCAACATCGCCACCTGCTCAATTCCCAAAACCTCCAAACCCCCAAATCATCCCCCCAACCCCTGGTTCTCAGATGACTGCAAAACCGCCATCAAGAACAGGAAAAGAGCCCTCAGGAACTATAAAACTAACCCGACCACCCATAACCTTAACCTCTTTCGCATCAGCCGTGCCAAGGCCAGACGCACTATCAAGGACAGTAAAACCAACACTTGGAACAACTTTATCTCTTCTCTCACCACCAACACCCCACTAAGAAGATTTGGAGAATGGTTAACAGCTTCCACGGCAGAGTAGGCAAATCTTCCATCTCCCATCTCTCTTGGAATGGAGACCTTCTCACCGCAAAAAAAGACATCGTTGACCACCTCGCCGCCTCTTTCAGCAACATCTCGGCCTCGACCAACTACTCCAATGCTTTCAAAATCAAAAAAGCTTGCGATGAAGCCCGGAGAATCACTTTTCCCTCTGACAACTCCGAAAGCTACAACACCCCTCTCACCCTTTCTGAATTAAACCAAGCCATCAGCGACGCTGGCTGCACCTCCAAGGGCCCAGATAACATCCCCTATCAGTTTCTGAAACACCTCCCCATCAAAGCCACCACTACCCTACTCACCATCTTCAACCACATTTGGTCCTCACACTCCTTTCCCCCCTATCTGGAGGACAGCTATCATCACCCCCGTCCCTAAACCGGGAAAGGACAGTACCAACCCCACCAGCTACCGACCCATCGCCCTTACTTGCTGTCTCTGTAAAATTATGGAAAAGATCATTAATCAGAGACTAAACTGGTTCCTCGAGACCAACAGAATCCTCTCTCCTCACCAAAGCGGCTTCCGAAAACGTCGCAATACCCTAGACCAGTTAATTACGCTCGACACCGCTATCCGGGAATCCTTTGCAAAAAGGAACACCTCATTGCCATATTTTTGACCTCGAGAAAGCTTTCGACACTACTTGGAAATACGGCATTACCCGGAAACTTCACACCATTGGCCTCAGAGGCCACCTCCCATCTTTATTCAAAACTTCCTCTCACCCAGGCAGTTCCAAGTTCGTATTGGCCACACCCTCTCCAAGCCATACCCCCAAGAAGAGGGCGTCCCCAAGGCAGCATCCTCTCCCCACTCTCTTCAACCTGAGCATTAATGACATCGGGAATGACCTTGGCCCCAGCATCAAACGTACCCTCTACGTGGATGACTTCACCATCTTCTACTCCTCCCCTAGCTTTCCTATTGTTGAAAATAGGCTTCAAACCAGCCTCAATCAGCTGCAAGTCTGGAGCAACAATAACGGTTTTAGATTCTCCAAAGACAAGACAGTCTGCATGCATTTTTGTCATTTCAACAACCTCCACCCCAACCCGAACTTTGTGCTCAATGGGAATCGCATCCCTAAAGTTGAAAACACAAAGTTCCTTGGTCTAAATCTAGACCCCAAGCTCACCTACAAGCCACACATCACCAACCTGAAACTAAAATGCAATAGCTCCCTCAACCTCCTCCGACTGCTCTCCAACACTACTTGGGGAGCGAACCGCTATGCTCTCCTCAAAATTTTCAGGCTCACCATTCGTGCCAAGCTTGACTATGGCAATATTGTTTACTGTGTCGCTCACAACTCATACCTCAACCACATTAACACCATCCAAAATGAAGCTTTCAGGCTTTGTCTAGGAGCCTACAGGACCTCCCCAATCACTAGCCTTCATGTTGAAGCCAACGAACCCCCCTTTCTACTTAGATGTAAAAAGCTTAGCCTCTCCTATGCTTTTAAAGTCCTCACCAACACCCAGAACCCTGTTTACAACCTCATTAGGTACCCCAATTTCTCCTCCCTCTTTGATAGGACTAAAACCCTATCGCCCCCCTTCAGCTTACGCATTAAATCAGACCTCTTTCAACTTGGCATCAACCCCGCCACTCTCGGCACCTATTCCTGGCCCACTTTTCCGCCTTGGGCCACCCCTTCCTTCTGTCCACCTTGACCTCTCCACTTATAACAAAACTCAAACTCACCCTAATCTCTTCATCAATCTCCACAACCAAATCAAAGACCAACTCTCAAATTACACCTCCATCTATACTGATGGCTCCAAGGAAGGCAACAAGACAGCTGCTGCTGCCATCATCCAAGACATCACCCTCAGTAGCAGACTTCCTGACCACTCATCCATCTTTCAGCCGAGGCTAAGGCCATTCTCCTCGCCCTCAACTCAACTTTATTGAGTACTCTCCTCTTAGTCACTTTGCCATTTTCTCTGACTCAAAGGCTGTTCTTACTTCATTACTCAATCTTAAATGGGATAACCTCACCTGCCACCTCCTCCTCCGGAAACTCTTTTCTCCCACCCTCTGCAGGAAAAGTGTTCTTTTCTTCTGGATACCCAGCCATGTTGGCATCCCTGGCAATGACAGGGCTGATACAGCCGCTAAGCTTGCCCTTAACCTCCTCCCTTCCCCTTTTCCCAAAACCCTCTCTGACATCAAACCGCTTATCGCTTCTCTTGTTCGTGACCGCTGGCAAACCTTATGGAACTTCCAAATTGATAACAAACTCCATGTTATCCAGCCCACAATCCCGATCAAATCCACCATCAACAACCTTTCTCGACGACAACGCTTCATATTACCCGTCTTAGAATTGGTCACACCCACCTCACTCACTCCCACCTCCTTATTGGTTCCCCAACCCCTCTGTAACAATTGCCACTGCATCCTTACAATCCAACACGTTCTCCTTGCTTGCCCCTGTACAACCTTCCCAGAGCTTCTCTCGCTCCCCACAACTCAATTGCTGAGTTCTTCCAAAAAAATCCTCCAGATAAAATAGTCTCCTTCCTTCAGCATGCATCCCTCTACAACCATATTTAATCCTCCTCTTCCACCCCCTCTCTACTCTGTTTTTAGTTTTACCCATGCACCTCCTCTCTCGATCACAGCTTTCTGGCTTTTGTTCTTGAATTTCTCTCATTCTTCCCCTGGTCTCTTTCCTTACTACCTCTAAAATGATCTGACCTCTCAGGCACAATTTGACCTTCGTTGTCGTGGTGCCGTTAGACCTCATCAAACAAACAAACAAATTGACAGAAATAAAAGTGACAAATTTAATCTGCAGTTTTATTTGACTGAGGATGACAAATTGTACATTTGGTATGTATAAAAATTAGGCAAGAATAAAAGTAGTTTCCTATTTGTTTTAATGACAATGTAATTTTAATGCAGAGTTTTTTTCTTGAAAGTATAAAAAAAAGAATTGTTTTAAGGGAGGGATTATAAATTTATTGATCTAATTAACTTTTCTTGATCACAATCAACTAAGATCTACAAAAAGGAGATAATTGTTATTTGCAATCAATTTAGATCATTATATTTCTAAGATATAAATATTTTGCCTGTGATTATAATACACTTCATTGCTGACTGGCATAATGCTACACAAAGCAAAGATACAAAAATGATGCATTCCTATGAGGAAGATAATTGTATAACATGTAGAAAGCAAAGGGAGATTCCCATTTAAATACAGTTTCCATTAATAATATATAGTTTCCATAACTAATAATACAGTTTCCATTAATAATCGTGTATGTATGTTGCCCTTGGTTGCTGTTAGGTCCATAAATCCATTTTAGGACATACCTTCATTGAATCATGGAAACTTAACCCGTATAGTTTGGAAAATGCACTTCTTGCTTAATTTTTGTTGTTTAAGTAATCTTATGGATTTTATTGGTTTTTGAAGTATAATATAAAATCTTATTACTATTTATTAATTTAAACTCATATATTTATACAGTAGCAAAAACAGTTAATCTATCAGTTGGTCATACTGGATATTACATATCTGGAATATATTCATTTTATCTTTACGGCCGCAACACACTGAACGCGACACAGGGAGCGATTTTTTAAGATAAAACTGGAGAAATTCGCTTTAGTGGGGTGCGATTTTTTGTCGTAATGCAAATTTTGCTTTAATGGGCGTAGAAAGGCCCTTTCAATCAATTTTCAGTTATCATTTAAATAGCGGCAATGACGATGCTGCTTCTCTGAAAACGAGAGGTTAAAATGTTTCTTTTCCTTTGTTTTATTCCATTTTGTATAAAAAAAATCGCTTGTCGCGTTCGGTGTGCAATGTCCTTTATACTGCACAAACTAAATGAAATCCATAAAATTACTCAAGAAATATAATAAAAAGTAGGTATGTCAGTTTACATTACATGTAGAAATTGCTGCGGTGGTTTAGAAGTAATATTTGCCATGTGCAATAATATTTACTCTTTTTGTTTCTGAAAGTGTACAATAAGAAATAATAGTAGTGCTGGTAGTTTGCCCTTTATATGCAAACACAAATGTTTCGTAGAGCTTTGTGGTTTACACATTTTCCACTGAGTTTTTTTTGCTCAGATTGAATCTAGGAAATATTAATAGAAAGAAATATTAATTTGAAAATATATTATGTGTGTTTGTCTTAATTTCATAAAGATAGTTATTTGTATTGGAATCTTTAACTATTAAGTGTCAATGACAAACTGAAAATCATGTGTAATGCATTCCTGTACTGTATCAGTCGGTATGAACTGAATCGCATGTAAAGATCATTTATCCTGCACAAAGGTGTTACATTGTGAGAAGTTGAACGCAGTTACCTATCACATGTCAAAATATTCATGCTTACAGTCACCACGAGTTAGATGGCGGGAGAAGGAAGTGCCAAAAACTGTTTCCCCGGGAGCTTGCTTGACAGATGTCATTTCTCGAATAGAAAGCGGATACTTAAAATATGACGGCTACAATCAGTGAATTTATAATGCGCATCATTAGTGCTTGTAGTAATACATCCTATACACAGTTTATTTTTTGAAAGAATTTCCTGTAATACTTTGAAATCTGGCAGCATTAATTGACTCTTTTCAAGTATGTAAGCACTGAATCAGTTTTGAAAGAAAAACAGATTTAGTGTATCATCTGTGTATGCAGGATTTTGCACTGAGTAACCTGCATAAAAAGGCACTGGCAGAGAGAACAAGTCGTGTCTGTTTATACATCTGAAAAATTTGGTTGAAATCTTCGTTTTAGAACTTATAGAGGGATGTAAAGCGAGAAATAGTTGTAAGATCGTGGTCTCTATGCATTATAATTTTTTGTTTTCTTTTTCGTATCATTTCAGAGAGGAGAAACAGTGAAGAAGTTCAGAGAAGTGGTAAGTTTAAGAATGAGAGGTATTTTCTCTGTTACCTGTGAAGGTATTATTTAGGGAATTTTCATTTTCGTGACCATGAAAGAGTTGGAACTAAGATTAGATACTTAAGCTACTGATGTCTCTATTAGACATACAGTCAAGGTTGGGTATCACTTCTGGAACTTTTTCTGTATTCAGATTTAAGTAACACAAGTAAATGCTATCCTAAATGTTTCATAGAAACAGTAAATCCAAATTTTATAGTTTTTTAACCCCTTGAACCGAATTTGCCAGGAATACAGTGTTTAAAATTGATAGTTACATGTACCTCCAAGTTGGACGTTTTATACTTATTTTGATTTTGCTGAGGCTCCAAACAATTCTGTAAAACCTTCGTGAGTAAAACCATTAAATGACCAACGCTAGATCTTGGCTAGAGCTGGTAAGCTGTATCCCATCCCCCTCCCTGATTCAGTAAAGAAATCTCCATAGTTTTAGCAGTCTCTTGCACCCTAGTAGAGTGACTAATTCTTACAATGTTGATACGGTGCATCCACACACACCTCCCAGTCTCAATTCATCTGGAACCTTGATAAAATAATGATTTTCATACCTGCACACTGATTGAATGCTACCTTGATATAGGGGTTAAATGTACCAGGTTTGCATCGATTCAGAATGTGAAAGCAGAATAGCCCAAATTAAATCACCCTTTAACATAATGCAATTACCTCATAAGGCAGCTGAGTATAGATTCCGTCTATACTAATTATACATCACATTGCGAGACAAGAAATATTATTGATTTGGATATCTCCTTGGATAATTTCAGGAATGAGTCATAAAGATAGGCTTGATTTACTCAAGGACTAGTCACACCTAAGGCAACATTGTGTCAGCAGAAAATTGCATATTCTCTGTAAAGACTAGACATAAAGATTCAAGTAGATGTACCATAAGGTTTCCTTTGAAATATGGACAGATCTAGAAATTAAATAGGTCGATTTCATAGCATGGTATAAAACTTGGATGTCTAATCAATCAAAATGATTAGATTAGATGATTATCAAGCAATTCACCACAGGAAATGTGTGTTTGAATGATCTCCAAATATACCTTTTTGCCATGTCTTCGCCAAAGAATTTTTTCAGCTGGTATATTTGCATTTTTATTTTTTTTTGCGTTTAAAAAACAGCATTAAAACTGAGCATGGAATTTTGTTAAACAATTTTTTAATTTTGTAATAGGCTCATTCAGTTTCTAAGTAACTACAGATCAAACTTACAGGATGAGGTCATTGATGTTTTTTTTGGTTTTTTCAGGCAAAAAGGTTGATTTGGAGTTTGACATAAGTTCAAAGTTTGTCAAAATTAACTGTATAGCTTTTAAACTATGGTGGCTATGAATGAGAGTATTAACATTGACAATTCAAGTAATCACATCAGTATTTATTCTGGAATAAGTTACCCTAAATAATTCCTCAAAGTTGAGGAATGACAAAATTTTAGTGAAATTTTGACCATTTCTTTCATGATTTTTGCAATTTTTGAAAACATTGTAGCTATCCCTGCTTTTGGATGTGAAACAATAGTTCGATAGATGATTATCATGAAAGTATTGGAGATGGTGAAAAGTAATATTTCTGAACTCCAAGCCCAAATTGAAGTCTCTCTTACTAACTGATAGTCAATATTTAGAAGCCGCAGGAAGGTTGATGAAATACAAACAGAAAATTACACTAAATTTCAAGGCCATTTTCATGAAACCTACACTGAATTCTTTTACCATTTCCCTTTATTTTGCCCCATCACATCGTCCACTTGTCTTCCTGAGGCTAAGGAAAATGCTAAGTAGTGTAGTTTTTGTACTATGTAAATGGATACGCCTTAGGTGTGATGAACTTGGTTAGTATCCACCCATGAGACTACAAAATGAAATAAACAAGCAAAAATACCATGAATAAACTATGAAACGATTTAATGGAGTTTTGCCCAATTTTAAGCTAATTTTAGGACTCATTGTGTCATGAAGGAAGAATTTGATGTTTTTAGATGCATTGAATAGATTATTCTTCAAACTCCAAAATTCACAGAATCTGCTTAAAGAGTTACATGTTGGCAAACGTGCACAGGATTGACCATTAAATAGTCTTTAAATTTCTTTGCTAATACTGTAGATAGTGTTGTTCTCTAGTGTGAAGTGCATAAGCATTAATGGCTATGAATTAATGAGTAAACATTAGTCTTGTCAAAAGGTTATTAAATGCTTATTGCCTCTGTGTCTATAATAGTACTTTCTGTGTTATGTATTCCCCTTAGAAGTTGAATCCTATCTGACCCAAGTACTGATGTTTGATGCATCTTAATGTATTTATTTTGTGAGCTAATGGAGCCATTTAATTGTAATTTAAAGGCAGAAGAATTAATTGTTACAAGAATATTCATATGCATCTGATGCAATGCAAACATAAATAGTATGACACTCGAATTGGGTTGTTAAACAAACAAGAAAAAAAATACCATCGCCACTCGCCAGACATTCATTTCAAATACCTCAAGCTCAGGAGTTTATACCTCCAAGTTGACCGTATATCTCACTCGGTAAACTTCAAGCTTTGTGTTTTAATCAGACTAAGTGCGACTAAAGTCTGCCGTGAAAGGCTTTTTAATCTTAATGAATCATAAAAAATATCTCCCGTAAATGAAAGTTGTGTGTTAAGTGGTTTTCTTTTTGATACCTATTTTGCATTTTGCTTCCATTTGAAACAGAAACTTTTGATATACACTCATATAGCTTGAATTCTTAGATAAGCTCTGTTATGGAAAGCTAGAGATAATAACATCCTTGAATGAACGTCTATTTTGATAGATATTAACCAGGAAAAGTAAAATTCACATTAATAAAGAAGCTCGGAAGTGAAGGCATTTCATTTTCCAGTCACTGTTTAATAGACATAGGTTATTTAAGTCATGGCTGTATTTGTTTTCCACTGTCTCCTAAAAGTCTCTACCTTCCATTAGTGCCATAAATTGCTGCCTAAGTGCAAAATGGATTTCATTGCCAGAAAATTGATTTCTTAAATACAGGAAAGAAAATGAAAATGGATATGATAGCTCTCAATGTTTGTCATATTTTCTTTTTCTTTAAAGCTATTTTGCCCGTGGAACTCTGTTTGTAATTATTATTATGAGTATTTATCCCACCGGCTATTATTGATTGGGGTTTGATAGATTGGTCCAAGCTATTTGCTAAGAGTGGGCATGAATGTAATGACGCGATGATGTAAAGAGTGTTTTTGCGTTATGGACACAATTTGTAAGATTTTCTTTCATTGTTTGAAGCAATAACCAATAACTGAATTTGAGGTCATTAGAATTCATAGAATATGAAGTTTTGAGAATTAGCAGGAAGGTGATTTACAAGAATTTATCTCAGGACTTAGATGTTTTCAGTTAGAAATATTTAAGTGTATGATGCAGATTGTTGTTACCTAAGAGTCCGCAATGGTTGGTAAGAGTTTGCGCAGCTTGAAGTTGAATGAAGTATCACTTTCTGCAACTTTGAAACACTATATAACATTATATTAAATTTGGAGCAAGCTATCCCTTGGACGGCCATAAATTGAATTAATGCTTTTGACACACCAACAGAAACCATGCTGTTAAATAGTATCATAACCGAGAAGCTTACTGAAGTTTCATTTTGTAATAAAGGTGTGGATACTTTGCCTGTATGATAACTTGGCACTCAGTGATCATGGTATTCCCGGTATTTCTTTTCTTGAATGATTTCCTTGATTGAAAAACTTGTTTGAAATATCATTTCATTTATTAAATCTGTGCACTAGGCCCTTGGCCCTTGTCACAAAATATGTACAAAAATATCAACAACATATATTAAAATAAGAATAGGATCGAGGATCGTCATAGACAGATAAACGATCAAAGAAATAACTAAGCATAGTATGTGCTGAACATACCTTACATTTTACGTAACTTAATGGCATGTATGATATAAATAGAAAGCGATTTACACAATTGTTCAGTGCATGGACACAATAAGCTCTTAAACTTTTGTCTCTCAGGGTACTTAACATAATAATCTGGTATGTACTTTGCACGCAATTCATGGAGGAAAGGGCAAATAAACACAAAGTGAAATTCATCATCATTTAAATTCAGAGAACAAAATTTACAAATTCTTTGATTGTATGTACGTTTAAATCTCAGCTCAAAAGATATTTGTTTAAGAAGTATTATTGATTTTTATTATAATTCAATTTAATCGTTTATTTACATTAACCTATCAATTTTATTGTATAAGCGCTTTGAGCATACTCCACAGTGTGGATTAAGCGCTATATAAATGTTCCTATTATTATTATTATTATTATTATTATTATGTTATCTTTTTCTTGCGTCCAACATTTACCTCAATTTCAAGGGTACCACAACGTAGTTTGGCAATAAGTTTTCTTAAATGAAAGTTATTGATGAGAAACGTATAAGGTTCTACACAACTTTCTGTCTTCAAAATGATATATGCCCGGAGACTATCCATAGAGTTTACATCACTGATCCAGTTTTGTCTATCCATATCTAAAATCCTTCACCTAAAAATATATAACAAATATTTTTCGTTACCAACACCCTGATTTTTCCAAACAAAACCAAAACAAGAAGAACAAAGTAAAGTTTTAATCCTTAAAACCTGCCAGAATGATTTTATGATTGAAAGAAACAAAAAACAGAAAACAACAAAATTCCTTTAAAAAGTGTTTAAAAATTGAGCAGATGTAGAGTGTTTATAGGTTTGTGATATAAGGATGGGAAATGATCTCTTGTAAAAACCTTTTCTCATTATTCTTTTCACAATCGTCTTTAAGAATTTGCAGTGGTCCTACAAAGTACTATAAAATATTTGTTTTAATATCGTCAAATGAAACATGCTGAAAAAGTTCCAACGGATTTGAGCCTGGATGCCACAAGTCTGTTAGAAATCATGGACACTGCCGTGCCTTCATGCATGGTCTGTAAACTTGTTCATCTTTGTTGTTAGATATCACCCATCCTCCTTTCTACATAAGATGCGTTTACATTTAGAGTTTACAATTGAAGCGCTACCAAAAGTTGCCCATATGATAACAATCATATATATTAACAACATATACCTTTAGATGCCACTTGAGATTACTAATAAATTTAAAGGCCAGCATGGGGAAAATCAAGTTCAGATGGTTGATAGCAGGGTTCCGTGTAGCTGTTGTTATAATCAAAAGGACAATTTTAAGTAGGAAGGTATCTTGTTAAGTGTTTGAAGTGGACATGATAAACTCTTCTTCTCTCATGATCTCAGGTTGTTTGAGTTCCACCAAGTTACAGGAGTAGAAAATTGATTCATGTTGGAATGTTTCTTCACAAGCAACACTTTGGGTTTATTTATACTTCTATTTTCTTTTATTCTTGTATTTAATACCAAGGCACTGGTGGATTGCAGCAATAAAAATAGGTGACATAGACTGAGAATTAAATTTGGGGGAATTTTATAGATGAATCATTTTAATCTCAACAAGTCTCCTTTAATATCACTGGTTTTCAGATAATAAGACTTCTTTTAAACTGTTCTTTCTTTCTGAGTTTTTGAAAACAAATTTATAGAATGTTTTATCTCAATACAGCTAGTTAAAATTGCTGCTAATGTTATTTGACAACTTGTGAACAACACTGTAAACTCATGCTTTGAGAAAACTAAACTTGAGCTTTAACTGTATTGTAGCATATTGTACATGTATGTCATGCAGTCAGATGCCAAACTGCAAAGCTATGATAGGGAAAAATTAATCTCAAACTAAGAGTTCATGCAAAGTAGGCCCCACTGTACATATGTGTAGCAGTATACTATTAGTGTGCATGCACTACCATACTACCTGTAACAGTGCTAGAAATTTGAGATTATAGGAAATGATAAACTTGAACTGTTTTTTGGCTATGTTGGTTAGTGAAATTATTTTTATTATTAATATTTTTTCTTTTTTTCTTTGTTGGATTGGATGAATCTACAGTAAGAAAGTAAAAGTACTGGTGATTGAATAGCTCTGAGACTGAATCATTGTAAATCATATCTAAAACACATTGTGACATTAGTTTGATCGTTCTCAACATCCAGGATTTCATGCTATGTAAACTCTCATCAATATTAATGGGTATCTTTGAAAGGCTTGTAGGTATCGAGATACATAAATAACAACAGTACTGTATTCAAAGTATTAATCGCCCCTGCTCTGCACTTACTCAACTTTTTTTGACTGATAACATAATTTATTTGATTAATTTGAAAACTAAAAATAACTTTCGTTACATTATTTGCTTATTTAGCATCTCATGCTAATGATGATTTGTGGTGGTTATTATGGGGCTAGTATTTAATCAGTTCACACAAGGTAGTTTGAATAGCACACTGTATGTGACCTTGGGGCATTTGTGCTTATTGGGAAAAAAACTTTGGGCCTAAAAAGTGGCACAATTCTATTTTGGTAAGTTTCCTGGGTGCTTATTACATCTAGTACGGTAGGTAATTAAAGTTTTTCATGTAATCACATTGTTTGACATGTCACTTAATTGATCTCCAGTCTATTGTCGTGCTTTGTATTGTTCATTACATTTCTGCACTTTGCAACAAATTTTCGAAAAACTATAAAATGCGAAAAAAGAGTTTTGTTGCTGACTCTTGCTGTTGTTTTACGCAATTTACTGAGAGCCAAGAAAATGTATCCAAATTAATAAATGGGATGTCAAGTTAGCGGTTGATGTAATTAATACATTGCGCGGTAGTTTCATATAAGTGAATAACTTCTGAAGAAACTGTCGCTCCTTAGACGAAACAGAATTAGGTGCCTCTACAAGTCATGGGAGGTTGTAAATTTCACAGATTAGCCTACTTTGTACCACGCACACCAGATCGGTAAATGCAATTAAAGAACATCACAACAGCCTTGATAAATATGAATCATGATTAGGACGTTGCATTGTGTTCCTGCAAGAAGGTGAAACATTCAGCTACTTCCGTAGCAAAAGTTGAACAACCTGTTCATGTTGCTTGTTTCAAGAAAGACATCTGCATAAAGATTTAATGGTCGGTTTTGTATTGTTTTATTTGCTTGTTTCACATCTTTTTTGTGGTTTAAGATTGCAAAAGAAGTTAGACCTTTTTTGCTGACATCTGCATTCTGTTTTACATATATTAAACAAAAGTATGTGTGGTGATGATACACTTGAACTAAAGTATGTGTGGTGATACACTATTGAACTAAAGTATGTGTGGTGATACTCTGTTGAACTAAAGTATGTGTGGTGATACACTATTGAACTGAAGTATTTGTGGTGATACACCAATGAACTAAAGTATGTGTGGTGATACACTATTGAACTAGTATATGTGGTGATACACTATTGAACTAAAGTATGTATGGTGATACACTATTGAACTAAAGTATGTGTGTTGATACACTTGAACTAAAGTATGTGGTGATACACTTGAACTAAAGTAGAAGTGGTGATACACTATTGAACTGAAGTACGTGTGGTGATACACTATTGAACTAACGTATGTGTGGTCATACACTATTGAACTAAAGTATGTGTCACTTGAACTAAAGTATGTGTGGTGATACACTATTGAACTAAAGTATGTGTGGTGATACACTATTGAACCAAAGTATGTGTGGTGATACACTATTGAACTAAAGTATGTATGGTGATACACTTGAACTAAAGTATGTGTGGTGTTACACTTCCAGGTATTATGTGTGTTTGTAATATAATCCATAAACTTATCAATGATAGCATTCAAATAAGTTTTTAGTATTGATAAAGACTAAATGGGCTGGTATGTGTGAAATGCAGCATTGTTGTTGGATGAAATGTAATGCTGAAAGTGAGGACTACTTTATATTCCGAATGGCGTATTCTAATTAGCTGTTTTGTTTTTATATCCATGACTTTTATCTATAAAGTTGGATTGAAAAAACTTGAAAGGAAATAAACATATGTATATATGTGTATGTATATATATATATATATATATATATATATATATATATATATATATATATATATATATATATATATATATATATATATATATATATATATAAAATATTGTATATATATATATATATGTATATATATATATATATGTATATATATATATATATATATATATATATATATATATATATATATATATATATATATATATATATATATATATATAATATATATATATATATATATATATATATATATATATATATATATATATATATATATATATATATATATATATATATATATATATATATATATATATATATATATATATATATATATATATATATATATATATATATATATATATATATATATATATATATATATATATATATATATATATATATATATATATATATATATATATATATATATAGATAGATTGAGATTGCATAGATGTGTTTTCTTGTGGTGAAAAACATTGTTTAGTTATTTTCTGTCCACAAGAAATCAGATGAGCATTCCATGATCAGGCTTGTTTGTTTGACAACATAATGCTTAAAAGAATTCTAGCATGTGGGTTGAAAGAGTTTTTTAAGCAAAACAGTCAAGGACAAGTTTTAAACGATGAGGTTTGTTCATGTTGTTTTATAATTTGCCTTAATAGTCTTAAAATTGTATGCATTAAACTCACAAAAAAAGTGTTCTCTTTAAGTTTTAAAAACTGAAATTTTACAAACAGCTTGTAAGAGAAACTACCCTTTCCAAACTCCATACATGTGAAACAACATGGATAGTGTATGAGTTTCCGATTGAAATGTATGTAAATTTGAATACGCTGCTTATGTTTTGAAACACTGGTGTGAATTAATGTCCTCCTGTTGCAAATTGAGTTTTAATTTTATTGACCATGAAGTCTACCAGCCAAATGGCATTCTCTCAATACCACATAGTTTGTTGCACCCAGGAGAATTTTCATTTCCGAAGTGCTAGTTTGTTCATTTGAAATACCAACTCCCAAAATGATCTATAGAGGGATTTCTTCACTTGATTGTAACTCATCTGGAAGCCAATTTGTAGGGAAAGCATCGTTGCGTTTTATGCATCTTCACACAGCTCAGTCACATCACACGTACAACAAACATACTGTATGCTAACCAACCTACCAGTTCAGCAAATTTTACTGATAGCAGTTTTTGTGTACATACCAGTTCAGCGAATTTTACTGATTGCAGTTTTGTTTGTTTGTTCCCTTCCAATTTTACTTCGAATTTTCCTTACGTTTTATATATTCATACGAAGAGTAACTTTTACGTAAATGCCATCTGATTGTTCGTTATACCTAGACAAAGCCCACATACCTGATATAAAGTGCTTGCTGCAAATCCTAGTGTGAACCATAGGTTACAAGCCGTTGCGTCGTATAGCAGAAACCCACTTCGAACGTCAATCAGGATCAGATGGAAATCAAGAAAACCTGAAAACATCTTTTTATTCCCCAGCACTTGTCTACTAGTGCAACCAACGGCACAACAAGATTCAAGCATAATTATTTTACAAAAATTATCTTATATAACAACATGCAGACGTTTGTAAGTCTAATTAAGTCTACAGCAGGCAAGTGTTCTTTTCCAACAAAATGGCGATGTAAACAAAATCACATGACCTCGTAACATCAGCTGAAACACCCTTATAGATATCCTAAGGTGTTAAAGATGAAATTCAAAAATCTCAAATTTTGAGTGAAAGTATAATCTGTGCTTAAAAACAGATATCAGTGAATGCAATGAAGTACACCATCAGTTCTTACTTAATGCATTGTCTTAGATATCTGTAAGGTTAAAGCTTACAGAATATTTAAGACGAATCTGGGTCATCTGAAAGGTTTCAGACTTAAGGTGGTTTGAGCAAATCTCAGTAGAGGGTGTATTATTTCCAGATTTAATTAAGTTTTTGGTTTAGAAAGTGGAACACCTGTGAACAAATGCATTGATTTTCACAGCATGATATGTCACCTATCTCGTATTGGAATTCTCATGTTTTTTTGGATGTGAAAATGCCAAAAGTTTGCTCTTTTGAAGCTATTTATTATTGATTTGAACTTGTTTTACTTATTCTCACTCCAATCCTGGATATGCCAGGGAAACAAAACTGTTCATGTAATTGATGAAAAGAATAATTTAGTTTCTAACATGGTAATTGAAAGTTATAATGAACCTACCAAATTGTTTCTTGGATAATTAGCAAGAAGCATCTCTTAGTGTCTTCGACATTTAGAAAAAAATATCGTTTAACAGTAATAGAGGACTGACTTCACGTAGCAGTCACTAACATGATTAGTAATGCAACAGTTATAGCCCTGATGCTCTAAACAAATAACAGATATTATTCGGAAGAAGTGAAAAGGCTCAATAGAAAGGAATTATTTGTATTGGAAAACTTATTTGTATTGTATAGGTGACAGGTGGGATTTGACAGTCAGTATATAGTGGGAGCAAAAGCAAATCAATATTTTTCAGCAAACTATAAAAAAATCATTAATCTTAGTATAACTCTTTCCTACCCTTGATATCCTATCTAAAGTAGATGTTATTCCAGTATCTGTATTTCATAACAAGCTTACTCAAAATGAACTGGTGGGGATTGACTTTGCAACTACTGAAAAGCCATAATAATAGTCTTGTCCTTGTAATGTGTAACATTATACATGCATGCTGCTGCTGTGACTCGGTGAAAAATCTTCAAAGTTTTGTTTCTCCCAGACCTTTCTTCTTCGTCTTTCAGCTTTCATTTTCCACAGTCAGATTAAATTGATATCCCGCATGATATGCAGTATTTCAGAAGGATTTATAGTTTGCAGCGTCACTGTAGGTCCGGATAATATTTTGCTCAATTAGACTTGTCTTCTTTCAGGTAAAGTGCTCTCAAAGTCAGCGTTCCTTTGTGACTGAAATTGAAAACCTGTGTCTCCTAACCTTTCACCGCAGCATCCCCCAGGGGGGTTTATTCTTTTTCTCTTGTAAGCACTGACAAATTTGATTAAACCCAAATGAAACCAAGCATACTAGAAGAAATTTCTTGGGGCAAGTCGTATAGAAATACTGGCATTTTAGCTACGTGGCAGCTTAACGTATTTTACAAGGCAGGCCTGATCTTGTACAGTTCATTAATAGGGGTATTTGTCATGCATAATGATAATTATGTATGCAAAGGCACAATTGTAAATATGATGGTACAGAACATAATCAGATTTTACTAGTAAATAGGACTTGTCCTTTTTTGTATAATTGATTTATTCAAGCTGGAAATGATTTTGTATCTCAAATTATTTGTTTTTCCAACTTTATGAAGAGTTCCATAATGACAGCATTTTCAATTTTGAAAATCATAGAACGATATGTAGGATTGCTCACAGAAAATGAGAGTTTTAGGGGAAAAAACATTATAATGTAGGTATATTATTGGTTCGCAAGCGAAGCCTAATGTGAACCTAAGCCGTTCACAGATTTGTCCTGAGATTTCCTCAGAAATCTTAAAGTTTTTTGAGAATTCCTTAGAAAATGTTAAGTTTCTTCAGAGTTCCTCGGAAAAGGTTAAAGTTTCTTCAGATATCCTTATGGAAGCTTAGAATTTCCTTACAAAATGTTTAAGTTTTTCAGAGACACTTAAGAATAGTTTCCTTAAAAAGTCTACAAAAGATTTGACATTTCTTAGAAGATAACTGTAAGTAAAATGATATAATTTTCCAATATTCTTCAGAGATCCTCAAGTCTCTCTTGTAGCACTTGAGATTTAAAATCATTAAAATTCTTTAAAATATTCAGGCACCAACAGTTGTATAAGGCATGATTATTAAACTCCACCTTCATTATTGTGGTCATTGGCATAAAGTTGCTACAGTATATGAACTGACCAGATTTTTTTTATATTTAGTATGCTTAGTCAGGGTGTGTGACAGGATATGAATGCATATGAACATAGGAAGGGATGCCATGTGGGACATGGGTGGGGGCCATGAGGGACATATGATATAATATTTACTATGTGGTATACACCAAGGGCTATATCAGGCATAATTATTTGACCGCACCTTTTTTTTCTTATTTAACAACTCATTTGCATATAAGTTATCATATGAACTGACACTTTCATACATAGTATGCTCAATCAGGGACTGTAATAGCTAGGATGAGACTTCTTATAGAGCCTATGGAATGTCATGTGAGACATAGGGTGGGATGCCATGTGGGACATGGGGTGGGATGCCATGTGGAACAGGGTGGAATACCATGTAGGATACATGGTGGAATGCCATGCAGGACATAAGGTGGAATGCCATGGGATGGAATGTCATTTGGGACATGGGATGGTATGGGATAGAATGTGGGACATGGCGTCCCACCCTATTTCAACAAGTCATTTGCATATAAGTTATTATATGAACTGACACCTTCATATATAATATGTTCAATCAGGGACTGTGATAGCTAGGATGAAACTTCTTATGGAGCCTATGGGATGTCATGTGGGACATGGGGTGGGATGCCATGTGGGATATGGGGTGGTATGCCATGTGGGACATAGGGTGGGATGCCATGTGGAACAGGGTAGAATGCTTTGTGGGACATGGTGGAATGCCACGAGTAACACAGAGTGTGACATAGGTTGGAATGCCATGTGTGACATAAGGTAGGATGCCATGTGTGACATAGAGTAGGGGTACATGGGATGTGATGCCAAGTAGGATGTCACTGGGGCATTGGGAGGGATACCATGTGGAACATATGGTGGGATGCCATGTGGGACATCAGGTGGGAAGCCACTGATGCGGGACAGGGAGGGATGCCATGTGGGACATAGAGAGGGATGTCATGTGGTACATATGGTTGGATTAATGTGGGACATGTAGGATGAGATCAATGTGGGTCGTAACGTGGGATGCCATGTGGGACACTATGGTGGAATGCCATGTGTGACACTGGTGGAATGCCATTTGGGAGATTTAGAGGAATGGCATGTGGGACAAGGCATGGGGTGTCATGTGGGACATGAGGTGGGATATCATTTGGGACATGGGATGTGATCCATGTGGGACATAGGGTGGAATGCCATGTGGGTCATAGGATGGGATGCCCTGTGGGACATATGATGGAATGCTACGTGGGACATCGGATGTCATGTGGGACATGGGGTGGGATGCCATGTGGGAGATATAGTGGAATGCCATGTGGGAGATATGGTGGAATGCCATGTGAGACATGGGGTGGGATGCGGTGTGGGACATGGGATGCCATGTGGGACTTAGTGTGAGATGCCATTTTTATAATTGGCCGGGTCATATGATATGGCTGTTAATTTGCATGGGCATGCGAACCATGACGGTATTTATAGTTCTAGTTATTTAATTGAAAAAGCAGAAAAATGGCCCAATAATATTTTGAGCAAGTTTTCTGATTTGACTGGTTGCCATTGTCTAAAGTGAGGGCTAGAAATTAAAATCATACCTATCAGCAACCACTGTGGACAAGTTCCAAATAGTAAGATACATTTGTTCATATGTGTATAAGATATACTATGTATATATGAAAGTTAAACTTTCATGAATCACACTATCCTGAAAGCATAGGAAGAACAAAATTTAATTTAAAACTCAAGAGAGCCTTTTAAGTGTTTTTCTTTTTGTTTTTCCTTGATCTGTGAGGTACACCATTTCTGTCTCGTGTTTTCAGAATGTCAAGGTACTGGAAAATCAATAAACATGAAGAAAATCATTACGGCCATGATAATTCAAGCTTTTGCCTGATTGCATCTTGATTTATAAAGAAAACGAATAAACCATAGATGAATAAGAACTGAGAATTATCCATTTTCTAAGGATTGAAATTTTGTGCTCATCAGCTGCATCAAGCAAGTTCTTTGCAAATAATTTTTAACAGCTTCAAATGACATGGGATGTTAGTATGGAAATAGCACTGCTACAGAAATCATGTGACGCTATTTGCCAATCTCGGTTAGATAACTGAGTGAAGATGATTCTGAGCTGCAGTCTGTCACGGGTCAGGATATGGATACAAATTTAGTATTGCAAATCTGTATTTCATTACTCTAGGGACCACCCATTTTATGTGTCCATGTCTTAACATAATTCCTTTTCTTTTGCTTTGGGAATATATTCATCAAACTATCTTGTGTAACTGATTTCTTTCCATAGTAATACTGGGCACAAAATAGGTCCCCTTCCAGTTACCATCTTCAATATTGGACACTCCAACCCGTAACTAATATACTGTGCTTTGTGAGGCTTCATCTTTCCATATAATATTTTATGAATTTTTGTGAAAATATCATTAAATGAATATTCCCTAATTGAAATGGTGACGTGTAGATGCCATATTTTCAATTCATGAAACTCTAGAGGGAACCCCAACAGAACACGAATCTTCAATAAGAGAAAATTAATTAACTTTTTTTTTCTAGATCAGTCACACATCACAGTTACTATTTTTGACTCAAAAGACTTTTGTCAAAAGATAAAATCCCCCTTTATGTGCGCAAATATACATTGATTTTCAATTTAGTTTTCAAATCTTAATTTGTTTATCCTCCTAAAATACACATTTATAAAAGCCATTGTGAGATTATTTTATATCTTATATATCTAACATGTATTGCTAAAACTCATTTTCTATTAATCCTACCCCGTCTCTCAAGGGCATTATGAAATCAGCGACTGGAAACAATTTCATTTCTCACTGGTCTGTGAAGTTGCATTGAGATCAGCCACCCGACAAATATTGTCAGGAAAAGTGATGAACATGGCTGAATATTTCATCAGACTTTAGCCACAGAAAATTGTACTTAAGTTTCACAATAATTTTTCAGTCTTCAGTTTGTTTTGTATCTTCTTAAGCAATTTATGAAGGATATCTGTAGAGGTTGGTGTTGGTGTGATGTCAGGGGTAGAGGAAGAGTGGAAATGCTAGAAGATGGATTGAAGTCTACACATATTCAATTCATGCTTGGTTGTTTCTATAACAAAACTGGTTTCTATAACAAATTATACTGATTAGTTACCCCAGTTTTAACGGGCAGTTTTGATATGACAAAGTCTATCACTGAAACTTTCCACAGTGTTTATACTTCAATTGGTATTGTGTCTTGAACAATTAAGGGATGATAATATGTTTGTATTGGTGTGATTTATGCCAGGGGTATAAGTAGGTTAATGAAGGGAAGCTTTGCTATAAGCTGTGAGCCCCTGTTCTACTCAGTGCATACTAGTTTCCGCAAATTAGATATCCATTGGAAGTGACTAAAATAATGATCATGAAAAACAAGTTGACACTGTTCTACAGCATTTTTCTGTTGCCAGATTTATATGAGAAGGTTATTAAAAATGAAGTACATATATATATTGCAATCTAAAATGATTATGAAATTACTTTTTAAATAACTGGCATCTAGTTTTTCACTCTTTTCATTCATACTGAGTATTCACGTGACGACTGAATTGAGTATTTATGTTAAACAGGATCGCTTGATTTGACATTCATATGAAAGAGTATCAGTACAGTCCTATGCAAGAAAAATGTTTGAAAATTCCCAGAATAATATGTCCTCACCTTTGGACCAAATGCTTCTTTGAATGACCTACCTAGTATCCTGACCTTAGGACCAAATGCTCCTTTGAATGACCTACCTCGGAGCCTCACCTTTGAACCAAATGCTGCTTTGAATGACCTACCTCCTTTAGACCAAATGCTCATTTGAATGACCTACCTCACATCCTCACCTTAGACCAAATGCTCCTTTGAATGACCGACCTCACATCCTCACCTTTAGACCAACTGCTGCTTTGAATGACCTACCTCGCATCCTCATATTTGGACCAAATGCTCTGAATGTTATACCTCGCATCCTCACCTTAGGACGAAATGCTTCTTTAAATGACCTACCTCTCATGGTCTACATACTCCTAAGCATTGGATTCCGTCATTGGTATCTGAGCTGCTGTGAACATTTTTAACTCCAGCAACTTAAGGACAATATAAACAGCCCCAACATTAAGGTGACCTTATGCATTCATCAAGAAATCACATCAAGTATTTACCAAGCTTAATTACCAGTGTGAGCGGGTCAGTGATATATTAGCAATTTATTTTGACAAGATTATCTGCAAAAGCAATTATCTGCTAGTGTTGGTAGGTTTTGAAGGTAGATGGCCTTTCGAAGTACCATATATCTATCCATCATTATAGTAGCCAGAGCAGGCTGAAGCCAAAAGAGGCAAGCATTTTGTATGAATGAAACCTAGATAACAACCCCCTGAAATCCCTCAGACTTAATTTCCATCTGGGAGTTGATTTAAAAACCACATTTTGCCTTTACTGCAGTGTTTTGAATCACCAAGATGAAGACTGGTATGGGAAGCATTTTGTAAAATATGAGAAGAAATAAAACGTGTAAATCATACGTTTTGGGCTAGGGAAGGGTTGGTGAGTTACAGAGCTTTGACTGTTTTACAACTGATTTGAGAATGTGTAAAAAGTGGTCCCCAAAGTGCATAATCTGGCTACCTGAAAGTGAAAAGTGAGATTTGTTCTACTATCAAGATTCCATTTCCCAATATGTTGTTATTGCAATTGTTTGCATCGTGTCTGTCAACAATTTGGAAGGGTTTATCTTTGTTAAGCTGATTGAAATTGGGTCAGTTATTGTTTTGGAGCAACATGTACTATAGTTGCCTCCCAAGGGATTCCTTTTCAGAGGGGTGATGAAGATTTAAAATGTCTCTTGATTTGTTTTAAGATCCTCCAGAGGTCAGGTCATATATTTAAGTCTCTTTCATCACATGTACAAGGTAGTTATCGCTTCATTGTGTACCTGTAAAAAGAAAGAACAAATCTTGTTTTTCAGAATTCCCCTTTCCCCCCCCCCTTTTTTTATCAAAGTTTTTTAATTGTTTATATGCCATGCAAAGAAGCTTAATTACATTTTTGACATGTGTTAAATTTCTATGATCATTATTATTAATTTGACCAACATTTTGATTTTCCTCTCTGTTCTGCAATTTGTTTATCACATTCATTTTATTAATGGGATGCTTTTTATGCAGAGACAGAGTGATCTGAGGGAAACAGATGCCAGGAAGTTTTCTTTGCGACATTCAGTCTTCCCCTCGTCACTTGTTGGGTCATTAATTGCCATTGATTATTAGAGTTCATTTGCAGGCAAATGTGTTTGGGTTGATTAAGAGGGTAATATGTAATCATCAGCTTCTGTTTACAATCACTCATTTTGTTTCTTACTCACTGTAGGCGCTTATTTGTTTTATTTACTGTGCAGATTTAAACAAGACTCCCCGTTTAATTCTAGCAGATGAAGAATTTTGTATATTATTTATATCTTTTTCTTGTCTTCCGACTGAGATGTGGGCCCCTTCCTGACATGGCTCGGTGCATATCTTTCACATTGCTAGAAAATTGTGTATTCATCACTTGCATGGTATATGTATAACATAGACACTGTCATTATAAAGAGCAAAGTGACCATGAATGCTTTTTTCTTTGATTTTTCAGAGCCAAGCAAAAATTAACATCTCTGACTGCTCATGCCCAGAGAGGATAGTGACAGTAACTGGTTCACCAGACTCTATCCACAAGGCTTTCCAGATGATTACAGACAAATTTGAAGAGGTATTTAAAATGTTTCTGTGATTTGTTTACTTTTGTTTATTTGTTTTAAATTGTCTGCTAGATGAAGGCCCACATTTTGTAATGCAAAATTTTAAGCTTGTGAGAACAGTTCTTTTTAGAAAATTATCAAGATGATGAGGTAAGTTTGCTGTAGATTCCTGCATTGTGCAAAATATCATATTTATTGTTTTACCTGAAGCAAGAATGAACATTAACAACTTATCAAATTATGAATCATAATCAATTGGCTTAATTTTAATCTTTAGCAAAACCAGCTTTATTTTGAGGAGAAGAACACCTTTGGAAATAACAACATTTAGGAAAGCTTTCATGGGCATGACTTAGCTGCTAAAACTTTATTATCTGCAATACCACATTTTCTGATTTGTGAGGCTTAATGTAAAAGTGTTCAACGTAAAGACCCGCTGGTACCTTACATTTGTAATTGCGTATAAAGATGTTTAATGGAAGGTTAACCTCGACATCACTTCCTGCTGAGGAGGTATCAACTGAAGTCATTTCAAAGTATTTATTTCTTAAATTCTTAAAACAGAATGAGAATTATGAATACTTTCTTTGCCCAATTATTTTTGCTTTTCACCCCCGATAATTGCAATGGCATCCAGCGTGATCCAAGCTAACTGCCTAATACAATGCATGAAAGAATGGTGACAGATGGAGCTGGTCGTGTATATTAGATTGGTTGTACATGCTTATCAACAGTGGATCTGGAAAAGCAATGTGCTCTGATCCCCAAAAAATATTTTACAAAGTCAAGTACAGCCCTTCCAAAAGTCCCTAATATTTATATAGCCAAGTGTTTTGAAAAGTTGAATGCCATACTTTCCACATTGCATGGGGTAATATTTTACACAGCAAAACATGTCAAACTCCATTGCTATCCCTCTTGAAATTGTTATCTTAAACTTATTTTGTGAGAGAAGGCTCTGTTATATAAGGTTGGGATTTATTTCTACGAGATTGTTGATTAAATCATCCTTTGTGTTCATGATAGATCCGGAAAAACAAGAGCACTAGAATAAATCACAATTCTGTAAGCTTATAGATTAAATGTTTGAGAATGGAGGCAGTAATTTTCTCCGAGGACAGTTGTGTTAATATATACCATTCTTTTAAACATGATTGGAGAAATTCTTCAGTGAGGTTAGCAGTAACTTTTTAATTTTATTCTTTGATTTGTGGCAAAATAAGTTTTATATCAGATTTATGCTATATGTGGTACACAGATGGGTCATGGGTCTGTACATATGTTCTAATGTCATGGTAGTGATGTCATGAATGCTAATGAGTAGACGGGGCTTACTGACAAATTCTTGAAATAGGATTAATGAGCATTCGTTTTTGCATCATACTTGCATTGACGATGTTGTTGTCATCAAATACTAATGTTGTCAACATTTTGATTGATCTGCATGGCGGGTGTGGCTTATAAATAAATATCATGGAACAAGTATTTCATGATATGCAATAACATAACAGTCAATACAAATTTTGCAAATCAATCAGCTGATGAAAAAGCATCGGAACCACAAAACGTTTTGGTTTAGGTCCCTTTGATTTGTGGCAAAAATAAGTTTTATTGAGGGTCTTAAATTAGTAGCTATTAACAGCCAACATCAAAGGGAGTCAAGTATTTAAGCTAATAGGGAAATATTCTATATGGAAACGCTTTTTGCTTTAGTTATCCTACTAAATTATCCTGGCTGCTTGTTGACAGTATTGAATTATATGGAAGAGTGAAAAATATGAAGATGCTTGATAGATTGAAGTATGTATCACAACTTAATCTAGACCGAGGAATGGATCAATTGAAAACAGTGTTTTTAAAAGTTATATCTAAGTGGGCTCTCTTTATTTAATGTGCAGTTTGCATTGTC
This sequence comes from Chiridota heheva, assembly GCA_020152595.1. Taxonomy (NCBI): domain Eukaryota; kingdom Metazoa; phylum Echinodermata; class Holothuroidea; order Apodida; family Chiridotidae; genus Chiridota; species Chiridota heheva. Next base: position 308,377 of record JAIGNY010002724.1, on the reverse strand, counting down.
ATTACTTTGAATGGTTGAAATGAAAAGTAGAACAGCTCCCTGACCTTATAAGTAAATTGGTCAAAAATTATGTAGCTAGTGAGATCAATTTCCATCAGCAATGCTAGGGGATTATGTCCTCCCGAACCCATCTTAAACACCTCTGGATATAAGTAAAAACAGAAACTCAAAAGTTACATAGTCAATTTTTATTCTGAGGCTTCTGCAGTGCTTCGTAATGATGATTTCTCATCATTGGGAGTGGTTGTCATTTAAAAATGATAATTAGATAATACCAAGTTTTCTTAGGTCATTCATCATACTATTCATAGACAGTAGAATTTCCTTATCACAAGAACAGGTATAGGAAAACAACACTTCTTTTCCTGTGGAAGCAAATCAAGTGTTTGAGAGCGTCGTGATGAATTGGTCATCATTTTTGTCAGAATGTTATTTCTCTGAAGGGTTGTATGGCCAAGCATCTGATTGTAGGCTTGTTTTGGAACTGTGAAGTATTCTCATCAGGAGAGGCCTTAGTAGGTGCTTCATTGTCAAGTGTCATCTCTGTAATCGGCCTTTAAGGTTCAGCTTGAAGTTGGTCATTTGTAAATGGGGATACTTGCTGCATCTTGGTATGTTTTATAACGCAGAGCGTTTTTGTGCAAGTGCAACGGGATAATTATTTGCCACGTTGCATGCATTATGAACCCTTTGACTAGAAGGAGACGGTTTGATACAAAATGAGTTACACATAGTTTATTGATAAATGAAAGTTTTCCAGCAGAGAAAATTCATTAGTCCAAAATATATTAAAGTAGATTTAATGTTGATTAAGACGGACACTGAGGAAAAAAAAAATATTTTAAGTTTTAAATGAGGATGTTAAAAGGGGACTTACTGTATAAAAATTGTCCGGTAAAAGTTTCAAACATTATTGAAGTTGGGGTAAAGATATTATTCAAATAAAAAAGCACTTTGCTTACAATGCTAGTCCTAATTGGCACGAACCTTGTAAATATTCAGTGATTTGATTCCTAATTAGAGATGTTATGTTTGGTTTCAAGTTTGCCATGTAAAAGTCACTTGTACACTGTTAAGCTGTATTTTATTGTGAACTTGGGTGCATCATCTTTACCTGCGCTTTATTTGGACAAAAGGCACAGTTTATGAATGCCAGAATGTATGTATGCTCCTATGAGCAACATTCCCAAGACCTTTGTTGAGATAATGCATGAAATTAATGTATGTACCGCATCAGCTAAGTTTATCAACGCATGCTCTCATGTCTTTTCTAAATTACTTCATAGCCAATTTCTGCAGTTAAAGGATTATTAGTTCAGTGGTCAAGCGTGTTTATCTTGTATGAAAGACGACTTCAAAAGAAAGAAAATAATGAAGAAAGCATTCAAAAATCTTATTCCGTAAAGGCGATATTTAAGTTTAAAGTTTGGTATCATTTATGTGGAAATTACTGAAATCAGACTACTTGTGATGTCATAGCCTCAGATTCCTGTCTTTATGTATTATATCATATTTTGTCCTGCAATTTTGAGGCTTAAAAACCATGAGATATGTCAAAAAAGTAGTAATACTGAATCTAGGAAAGGTATTTATTATATACCCACCTGAAGAAAATTTGAGGGAAAATGATTTAAATAGTGAGGAAAAAAAAAAAAAAACATTTATTTAAAATACAGAAAGATTTTGAGGAATCTGATGCTGTGACATCACAAGTAGTCTGATTTCAGTCGTTGCTACAGAAATGATACCAAACTTTAAACTTGAATATCTCCTTAACAGAATAAGTTTTTGCAATGCTTCCTGCACCGTTTTGTTTCTTTTGAAGTCCTCTTTCATATAAGGTGGACATGCCGGACCACTAAACTAATCCTTTAATCAAAAGGAGAGGTTGCTCTAATGTATAATGACAGTTCTTTGGTATCCTGTTCTGTTCCTCAAGCAAGTTTGTCCTTGCATGAAAATGAAGATTTTATTATCTGCTTACAAACATTCGAGCAGCAGAGATATTTAAAATGTCAATGCCTTGCCCACATATATATATTGGGACATTTCCTTTCAATTGCAATAAAATGGGCATTACATTCACATATTTCCTCTCTACTTACTGATAGTACATTTGCATGGGATAAACTAATTCTGAACATCAATCAAAAATGTGTCATTGAAAACCTCTATTTCTGTAGATGTGAATGTAAACGCAGCTGAAATAACACCAGCTAATCCAGATCCTGGTGTAATTGGCAAGTGATTATTTGTATTTGTAAAGACAATAATCACTTTGGAGTGGAGGTTCACTTACTTTGCAATTAATGTGATGAACAATTAAAATAATGGATTTCATTTCATTGTTTTGATGGATCATTATTGTGTATTTACACTCGATTCATGTGGATTTATTGTTCCTTTCATTGTGGATTCATTAAGCTTTGCTTTTGTTAATTTTATAGTATCATAATGTGCTTTTTAGTGTAAAACAAGGAATGTTACCAAATGTATATATGTAACCATATGTTCAACACAAATAAATGTTAATATTCAATGGTCATTGCCCACTGCTACCAACTTAACAGTTTAAGTGACTTGCTCTTTACTATTGCACAAATTGTGATCTTGTTCCCCGGGATATATCACACTGATTTACATGTGGATTTTTTTTCTTCCCTTTCCCCACCCCCACCCCACCCCTCTCCCTACCCCTATTTTTGGTGTGGGGAGGGTAGTATGTAAATTCTATCGTTTTTCACCAGAATAATGTTCTCATGCAAACCTTCTGGCAATGAGTGCTTCTGCAATTATTGGTTCTGATGCAATAGCACCAGGAACCTATGCATTCATGATGGCATATGTGTGTGTGCGTGTGATGCCGAGCTCGTAAACACGATATCTCAGAACAGTATGGTGGATTCATATTATATGTGGTACAGAGATAGCCCATGGTCCGTAGATGTGCCCTATTGATTTTGTTGGTGATGTCATGCATATTAATGAGTTAGTGGGACTCAATGTAAACATCTTTAAATGCTCATATTTTAACAACCGCATATCTGTTTTGTTTTGTATTTAGTACAGTTATGATGTTAGCTAGTGTGTACATGTTCATGGCATGAAAACGTTGAACTTCATTAATATGCATAGTGGGTGGGGCTTAACATGATTTTGCTGAAAAGAGATTGTAATCATGATATCTCAAGAATGATAAACTGGATTCACGTCATATGTAGTTCACAGATTGCCCATGGTCTGTGGATGTGCCTGATTGGTTTTGGTGGTGATACCATGCATGTTAATGAGTAGGCGGGGCATAATGTAAATTTCTTTAAATCTGATACATGAGCGACTGTATGTCTGTTTTGCATCACATTTGCTTTGATAATGTTGTTGATTATTGTGCACATGCTGGTGTTGTCAATAGGTACATGTATTTTATTGATCTGCTTCTTGGTCGTGGCTTATTACTAAATATCATGGAACAAATATTTTGTGATATGCAATGACCTAACAGTTAATACAAAACTTGCAAATCAATCAGCAAATGAAAATAGCATTGGAACGACAAAACCTTTTGGTTCTGGTTTTTGAATAGAGTGAATGTTCAATGTATTACTGGCCAGACAATTAGTAGGTCTGCTTACAAATGAAAGAATATGCTGATTTTCAAGGGATTTCACCAGAAATTCTCTTCAGCAGGTGTACTTTAGGTCACTTGTATGTGGTATAAAATCTCTTCTTCCTTTCGTATCCAGATTGAATAAGAATTTACATAAGAAATCAGTTTTTATGAGTGAGTGATGTATGCCATCAATGAAAAGAAGTGGACTGAAATATCCCCTTTGAGGTTTGGCACTGATGTCAGCTTATGCAGGTCCCAATGTGCTTTTCCTGGGATTGTTCATCATTACTCATTTGTCCCAGGTGCCATTTATTGCAGCTTCACATACTTTCATCATCCCAGGACAGAACCAGGCTGATCATTTCAAATGAAAAATTGAAAAGACTGGTTTTAAAGAAGATCCTTTTTAATTCATGATTGATTACAGCTTTGTCCACATTCATCATTCTTATACAAATATTGCAATGGATGTAAATGGTGTAGCATCATGAGTAAAAGTTACAGCAATTTAATGAAAAGGTTTGAAAGATACTGGAGTTCATTGATCTCCTGAAGACAGCAGTGTTAACTCACAACCTAGACAAATTTACAGTTTTTGAAAATTCAAGTTTATTTCCAAAAGTGTATGCTCAGATTTTAATAGCTCTCTTTCACAACTATTGAAAATGAATCTATTGTGCCTATTTACTAAAACGATTAAATTCAATGCAATGCAATTCAATTCTGTCTAAAATGCGGTATGAAATGATGATTATTGTTACAGGAAATGATAGGTGTCATTAATTGTACTTGTACACATTTGATAAAGTAAGAATCATTTATTTCATTACAGAAAAATCTTAAAGATTTTTTGTTGCATTTCAGATCAAAGGTTTTTTGGTTTTGCATAATTTAAGGTTCCGTAACACTTAGCATATCCTGTGTGATTGTTTTTTTACATTCTGATTAAATTGATTACAATTCTATTCATCCGGCAATGTGTGAAGAAGTTGTTGTTGGTATGCGGTATTGCAATATCTTTCTTCTACCAACAAAGCTATATAAGTGATGGCGCATACAGTAGCTCCTATTAGATGTGATCGAGATAACCATTGATTTCAATATCAGCATCACGACTTCATGCAAGCCAATTGAATTCTTTCTTTAAAACGTTAGAGCAAAAAGGTCAAATGATTTTCCTTGCCTGTTTTGAAAAACAACTGTTTTGTAACATAGCCTTAATGAATGTTTTGGAACTTGTCCAACTTAAACTCCCTCGTAGGATTCCCAGAAAACACATTTTTGTCAAAGCACCAATTTTTTCTGTCAATGTTTCTTTAGCAAATATTAGCAAGTATTATCAGTATATTAAACTAAAAGACCCTTCTGGGTTTATGCTTCGACAAACTACGTGCCTGGTTGCCTAGGACAACTGATAATCAAACCTGGGTGGACATAATTTGACAGGGTCTGCCTAGAGGACAGTGGTTTTTAGTACAGTCTTGTATTTCACTGGCACAAAAAGATTCTCTTGATAACATGGTCCTCCCAGTCAGTTTTTTTATGCGAAGAAATAAATCCATAAATTATCAGGCTCCTAGAGGGTACAACTAGACTTACATTTTAACATGAGTCTCTTATGCTTTCTATCAAAAATTCCTTTTCTTTCTAGCAGTATATCAAGACTAGAAAGCAAAGTTGTATATATGTTGTATACCTAAATATCCTTGTGAATGTTTACTGAAAGGTTTCAAAGTCAGTCTTCATAAAGTTAAAACTGATTCTTCATATAGTTTTATATATTCACATAATGAAATTAAAAATGATGAGATTACAGATTTACAGAATCTGTTAGATTTTCAAAATTTGTTTGGACTTTTTAAGATGACTTTTTTCTAATTGAATCCTACTTACAAATGATCTACAAACCCTTCTTTTCTGTGCTGCTTTTTAAATAACTTATTCAAGTATATGCATACCGGTTGTGTTCAAGCAGACCTTGAAACTAATCACTTTATAGATACTGTATCCAGGCATATCTCAAAATGCCTCTGTCACTTTGCTTTAATTTAGGAGAGCCTTTGCCAGCCATGTCTTGAAGATCTTGAAATTACTCTCAAGGACTTTTTATGTTGACCAAACACATCTTGCTTTTATCGGTCTGTTCCCAGATATTTACACTGCAAGTTTTACCTTCTTAAAGATCAAATGATAACCTAGAAGCATTATTTCAAGTTTTAAGTGATTTTGTAAGGGAAGGAATATTATTTGCCATTTTCACAGATCAAATATTTTCAATAAGTTTGAATGAATTGTAGCCTTCAAGTTGTATGTGAGGTCATTTTTTACATAGTCAAGAACCATCTTGAAGTGATGAACAAAACTGTCTAGTTTTATGACTGGGTTCCACATCTGCAGGCCATGCCACAAAGTCAAAACATACATATATAAGCACAATGGATGAGGAACAAGCAAAAAACAAGCCTGACAACAGCCAAGGGACACACAAGTGTTTATGAAAACACCAAGGAGTTGTTACAGAGCCACCTCATCCTAGGTGAACTACAAAAACAGAACTTACAAGGAAATATCAGACCAAAAGTTCCTAGAGTGGAACGAAAAAAAGACATAACTAGAAAAAGTCGGACAAGAAAAAGTACTATATAAAAAATACTAGACTAAAAAACTTAATTTGGCCGAAAAAGGGCCTTTGACTTTAAGCTGGAAGTTACTTGAGAGGATCCTCTTCTTCAGTAATACAAGTATTGATAAAATGTTTACCAATAGTAAGGCATTTATTACAATAGCTGTATAAAAGTGAAGTAGTATGAGAGTGAACGTTGGGAAAGGAGTGAAGGCCATTGTGGGCTAATGGAGAAACCCAGCAAGGTTTATGAAAAATTATTATAAGGGCATTAGTTTGAATTTGCTCAAGCTTATGGCGATTAGTGTTGGAAAACAGAGGAAAGACAATAAACGAGTAATCAATGAGTGAGCGGATAAGACTGTATGAAATCAAAGTTGTAGAAGGGGGAGCCCTAGGATTATAGGTAGATCCACAAATAGTGTTGAGTTGAGAAGTACGAACCTTCACTTCCTTATTCAAATTATCAAAATGGGGTTTAAATGTAAATCTTGTGTCAAAGGTGACACCCAAAAACTAAAATAAGTTAAAGTTCAGGATAATAATGTTATTAAAAGTTAAACTCGGAATCAAATCCAGATGGCGACGGGTAAAAACAATAGATTGAGACTTACAAGGGTTAAGGAAAATTCTCCACTTACTGCATTAGTGTTGAAGTAAATTAATATAGTAATGCAATTTATCCCTGGCAGCTAAAATATTTGTGGCCATTGACCAGACAGCCAAGTCATCTGTGTACTGAGAAATATGAATGTAGTCAGAATAGGGGTTCGGAATATCATTGACAAAAATAAGAAAGAGCAAGGAACTAAGGGGGCTGAGGGGTGCCCGCATTTACTACCAAAGGATCTGAATAAGCGAATTAATTCTGAAGGGAATTTGTCTATTAGATAAATTATCAGAGATTAAGCGATGAACATTCAACATTTTTCTTATAAAGTGATGAGAAATACTGTCTTTCAAATTCTTTGCAACCATTGCACTTTATGTTGTGCTATGTTTTGCATCTAGAAACAAACCAATTTGGGAATCTTCAAAGAGATTTAGGTTATCAGAAATGGTAAAAAATTAAATTTCTGGCTTATGAGAAGTTTATTTTGATGTAAGAGAGACGCTTGACATTTTGAGATCTCACATCATGGACAGAATTTGTATGAAGAGATGTCTAAATGTTTTCCCACTGAGAAAGCATATTTTCATGTTTTTGAAAGCAACAAGAAATGAAACAAACAAAAAAATTGATCATTAAAAGTTGATTCTCATTTTGATTTAGCAGTTTCTGTAGATTCCTTCGAGTGTGAAATTTGAGATTTGTGTACCTTCCTACAATCTCCTACTCTTCTATCTATCATTTATCTTATTTCTTCAGCAATGTAGTTTTCTGTGGCTACCTGTTGATTTTATTTTACGAGATTGAAAACCTTATTTCTTCTAATACTTTCTAGCACAATAACTGTTCTGCATTTCTTAGACCTTTGAAGTCTCTTGACAGCTGGAGCAAATATATTCAGTCTCTACAGCTAAGTTGAAACATTGAGTGTTTTTACTCTCTAAGCTATTTCTTTTCCATTGGTTATTTGTGAATTTTGTTTTTTGGAATTCTTAATGACTGTTTATAGCTTATAGCTTAAGTTGTTAGAAACTGCTCTGAAAGTCATAAAATGGGTGATAAAACAAACATGGGAGCTAATAGCAGCTCTATGAGGAAACCAACCTGTACAACTGCTGTTTGATAATGCAAAACAGTAAAAGTAAATTCAAAGTTAAGATGCTCTGATGTGGGTGGTAAAAATGAACATGATTAAATAAGAAAATATTAAGGTCAACAAATTGATGACTGTGAATACATAAGTAAAATAGAAACTGTTGCTGTCATAATTCTTAGATTTTAAGTTCCCCCTGTTTTTTGTTTTTTTACTCATACCTCAAGTTCAAATAGATAAGATGGTGCCAAGTTATCACAATACCTCTAAAGTGTCTCAGGCCGAGGTCTTGGAAAAATAGCCTTGTATACTTTCTCCTCAAGTATCTGCTTCACATATTAGAGAAATTTATTAGCTCTTGAAATCTTTATGTTTGCTCATATCCTGTGATTTCCCAGAGAATAATTGGTGAAGATTTCATACTTAAAAGACTGACAGACCAAATCAGATAATCATAAAATGCCATTAGGAGATAGTGTTGTTATGATTGTGGGTTTGTGATCTCATTGAGATTGATTGCTCTGTGTATTCTCACCATCAAACCTCTCTGCAGATTTTCGTCTTATCTTGCAGGCATAGGAGAAAATGGACTCCCAGACTTAGATAAAGATTAACTCTGCATTAAGCAATTATCTCTTTACATATTAACCTTGATAGAATTATAATTTCCTGCCAATTTTGCTGTCCTACTTTCTATTTGATAAGGGAGATGCACCTTGCAAGAAAAGGGTTTTGATGGAGAAGTTTTATGATTGAAATAATTAGGGAATGGAAAGAGAAGTGGTTTATTTGCAGTATGTTGGTGGTAATCATGTGATTGTGATGTTTATTGACATTAAAAAAAAAGAAGATGATTTACAATACTTTGAATAACAACAATGATAAAATATTATATTGTGTTATGAATTGGAGTAAGGGTATCAATTGTGTTCCTATGCAGTACCCATTCGGTATCTTTTATTTTAAATAATATGAAGTTTCCACTCCTTATAAATGGTTTGTGAACTGTAACAAAAAATTATACAGCACCTAAAAGTATTTGTGAAAATATACCTGAAAATTGTCCTCTCAACACTTCTTCTTTTACCTTCAATTTCACTTTTTGAAGTTGCCTGTCTTAACCTTCCTTTGTCACCTTTAGAGTTCTGAAATCAATTGCTTCATGTCAATTTACATCTGTGATTAATTGTGAAGGCAAAATTTTTCTGGACTTTTCTTTATGTTTAAATGAAGTCTTCAATTACAGTTTCAAAAGGGGAAAAATGAAGGAAAAAATGCCAAACAATTTTTCTCGTAGTCTGCAGATTATGCTCTCATCCCAAGAGGATCACTTAACCTGAGGCATTAATTTCTCTGATCAGATCTGAAAGTTGTTCCATTTTGGACTATTCTCATAGGTATTTGCGATGTGGAGATTTTTATTTCTAAGTGTCTACACTTTCCATCAGATTTTATCAATGTGAATACGGTGTCTTCTTCTGGTTTGCATAATGTGGCAGGTCAAACACACTTCTTTCTGCCTTAGCTTTTAGTATGAATATGAAAGTTGTTTTAGGTGATGATATCTATCATTAGTGACTTATTTTTTTTTCTTCTTGGGAATGGTGGATAGTTACATCTTTTTGTAGTTTTTTTTAAATATTTGGCATCTTTTTTATACACCTTTTTTTTTAAACATCTTCTTTGGCAACTTTAAAAAAAAAAATTTAAACCTTAAATGTATCATCCTTTTGATATCTTTTGAAATGAATAGGTATTTTAAAGAAACTTATCAGCTAGCTTAGTATTACAAATGTTTCTAACCCTTGATGGTCAGTTATAGTGCCAACAAGACTTATCTATGTGTTGTGCTTTCTTTCTGTTTTGGTTCTGATGTACAATGTGTATGTACAGTGTGTATGTACAGTGTGTATGTACAGTGTGTATGTACAGTGTATATGTACAGTGTATATGTACAGTGTGTATGTACAGTGTGTATGTACAGTGTGTATGTATAGTGTGTATGTACAGTGTGTATGTACAGTGTGTATGTACAGTGTGTATGTACAGTGTGTATGTACAGTGTGTATGTACAGTGTGTATGTACAGTGTGTATGTACAGTGTGTATGTACAGTGTGTATGTACAGTGTGTATGTACAGTGTGTATGTACAGTGTGTATCTACAGTGTGTATCTACAGTGTGTATGTACAGTGTGTATGTATGTATGTTTGTGGCATCATGATGGTGGGTGTATGTACAGTATGTATATATGTATGTTTGTGACAGCCAGCTCGTAAACTTGATATCTCAAGAACGGTAAGATGGATTCCTGTCATATTTAGTACACAGATAGCCCATGGTCTGTAGGTGTGCCCTATTGTTTTTGATGGTGATTACATGCATATTAATGAGTAGGCTGGGCTTAAATGTAAAAATCTTGAAATTCTCATGTTCTAACAACCACATGTTTGTTTTGTTTCATGTTTGGTATGAATATGATGTTAGCTGGTGTGTACATGTTTATATTGTAAAAATGTTGAATTTCATTGATATGCATAGTGGGGGGGCTCATTATGATTTTGCTGAAATGGGCTTGTAAACACAGTATTTAAAGAACAGTATAACTGGATTAAAGTATTATGTGATACACAGATAGCGCATGGTCTGTAGATGTGCCCTATTGTTTATGGTGAGGATAATGTGCATATTAATGAGTAGGCGGGGTTTAATATAAAAATCTTGAAATGCTCATATTTTGACAATCACATGTCTGTTTTGTTTAATGTTTCTCGTAATAATGGTAGTAGCTAGTGTGTATGTTTTCATGGCATAAAAACGTTGAATTTCATTAATATGCATAGTGGGCGGGGTTTAATATGATTTTGTAAACAAAAAGCACACATAAACATGATATCTCAAGAACCATGAACTGGATTCACATCATGTATGGTATACAGGTAGCTCATGGTCTGCAGATATGACCTAATGTTTCTGGTGGTGATTTCATGCATACTAATAAGTGGGCGGGGCTTAAGGTGAACATTTTAACAGAATAATAAATGAGCAACTGTATGTCCATTTTGCATCATATTGGGCATGATAATTTTGTTGGTTATTGTGTACATGCTTATGTTATCAACAGGTGTCATTGATATGCATGGTGGGCGTGGCTTAATGTGAAAGTGCTATTTGATGTAAACACCATAAACGATATATCAGATTTATGCTATATGTAGTACACAGATGGGTCATGGTCTGTGTGTATGTTCTAATGTTGTGGTAGTGATGCCATGAATGCTAATGAGTAGGCGGGGCTTGTTGACAAACTCTTGAAATAGGATAAATGAGCAATCATTTTTGCATCATACTTGCTTTGATGATGTTCTTGATTATTGTGCAAATGCTAATGTTGTCAACATTTTTATTAATCTGCATGGTGGGTGTGGCTTATAAATAAATAAATTGTGGAACAAATATTGCATGATATGCAATGACATGACAGTTAATACAAATTTTGCAAATCAATCAGCTGATGAAAAAGCATCGAAACCACGAAACCTTTTGGTTTCTGGTTGTAATTTTAATTGTGACTTAACAACAACACTTATTGATTTAGGCCTCATTGCTTGTTTATGGAGAAGTTTCGAGGATTCAAAGAGGACATAAAAAAAACAGAGCTAAGTGTATATGATAGAGGACCAAAGATACTTTGCACAAATATTAGACAAAACATGTTGAACAGATAGTGTAATTTGTAAAGATGCAGAAACTATGTGGAATCACTTTCTTAGTGATTCAACCAGGGAGCGAAGTTACCCTCTGATAGTAAATATCATGGAAGCAGTATTTGCTTGTAGTTTGTAAGGTACTAGTGTACCACATGTTTGAATCTGTCACTGTTTATATGCCACATTAATCAATCAATCAGTCATCCTTCTTTTTTTTTAATGCGGTAATGTTTGCATACACAATTGAAAATTTTCATGTCATGATTCCATCAGTCCATGAAGTATAAAAAATTCATACACTCATGACTTACAGAATATAAAAATTTAGTTCAAAAATATATATATATATATATTTCATGTCAAAATCAAGTTGATCATCCTGTTTGATTCATATCAAGTATATAATACATGTCATAGATTCTCCATTTGGCAGTTTTTGACTCTGATTTATGTTTTGTAGATTAGATAAGCTATTCTGAAAGAAACAGAAAACCATTTGTTTTGCTTTTTTTATGGGCCTGTTTTCCTCTTCGGAAGGCTTATCTTAATTTAATTTCAATGGAATTAATCTCTACATTGAATATTTGCTTTAAAGTTGTAAAACTCGGTCTTATAATTTAAGACTACAATCTTGGACAAAACTCTTGGAAACACTTCATCTTTTTGAGAACTACATAGGTTGTAGTGTTATGTTTCTTAAACATTTTTTCCAAGAATTGTAACCCCCTCCCCCCTTTTCGATGTTGAATTTATTCATTTCTTAACGTCATTTCCAGGAAAAATCCCTTCTTCCTTTCAATGTTGAATTCATTCATTTCTTAAGATCATTTCCAGGAAAAACAGTAACAACGGCCAACATTGAATGGGGAGGAAGAGGGGAGGACAATTAATATAATGAGGTAGGGGACAGGGATACTGGCGGTGTCAATGAAATGATGAAAAAAAAATCCTTTAATTTCTAAAATATTAATTGCAATTGGAAGAGTAGAGATTGATGAAGCAACAGAAGAAAAGAAAATCCAGCATTGCTGTTTTTTAAATGTGGAATAATTCACAATAGAAGAGTAGCTTTATGAAAAACATCACATATTTTCACCAAGTGTTTCACGAGTTTTGTCCAAGATTGTAGTATACTCCCTGCTGGCCTTTGAGGGGTATTGAATTAATAAAGACAGTTATTCTCATTCGTTGTTACTGACAATGACAGAATGAGTAAACAGGTTGTTTATTCATCTGCTGCTGTGTGGATTATCTTGTGCCTTTGGGGCTCATCCATTTCGCTGCATTTGATAGCATTACCAGATCAAGACAGATGTTTGCATAGAACCGAAGGGAAACGGAAATTTGAATTGTGGCATTAGCAAAAATTATGCTTGTATTAGGAGAGTTTGTAGCTTTGTGCAATACATAGATAGAATACTTGTTCTCTTTCTTGGTGTTTTTCTTAGTACATAATGGCAGATTTTCAAAGGCTGTAATTAAAGTTATCAAGCATTTCATGTTGTGTGAAAGAGTTTTCATGGCGAGGAAAGTATTGAAAATCATTGCAGATATTAGGATGAAAAGTTCTTACAATTTTATTTGATGGAAATCAAAAGTATCAGACTAGATATGACATCAGATGCATCCAAAAGTATTTGATTGTAAAACTGTTGTCACATATACCTATAGTACATGATCCGTGAGGTGATTGGTAGATCAAAACCGTAAAAAAGAATTGAAGAAAATTAATTTTTAAGGATTCATATCCAATATTCTTACATGATTTTGACAAACTAAAGTTAGTAAAAATCCCATCAAGGATTTAAATTTTCAATTAACTGGAAATAAACAAAAGTTTATTAATTCATAAATGTGAGGGATTATTTTAATCAAGGTGTGCAAAAACAAATAAGATATTCAACAAATTTATGGAATATGTTTGATTAATTTTATTGCAATCACAAGTTACAGGTGAGCAGATTTAGTTTCTTAGAAATCAAAGTCATTCTCCTCCATTCTCAATCAGCTGCTAATCATTTTAAGCCAATTAAAAATGGCACGAAGAGGAAAGCACTTTGTAATATTTCTGTTGAAAGTATTTCTCGCTTATTTATTGTAGAAGGTATTCTTCGAATTCTTTTGAATATCATTGTATATACTGATTTAAAGGGAAAACGATACACAGTAGACTTTCCCATTATATGGTTTTGAAATTTGCCAGTCAGTTTTAAGTGTGCCACATCAAATTGCGAAACATTTACCGAGACTCGTTCAAAGACCAATTAGATGATAGTAAGACGATAAGTTTGATCTGTCGCTAGTGCTTTATTGTTCTTGCCTGATCGAGGATTCTAAAGCAGAAATGAACAACTTTTCTTTAATGACTTAGCACTTGGGAGTAACGTTGCTCTTGATACCAGTGCTGTACTGCCAAATGGTACCAGTTTACTGAATTACCGAGTATTTTTACAGGTGACTACCCAAAAGTGGCAAATATGAAATACAACTTACAGTACCATGGAATTGTACACCAAAGGAATTTCACACTTTACAAGGGGCTTCCGTTTAAAACATTAAAACGTAAATGTACACATGATCTCTAACTCAATAAGATAAAACAAATCACCCATATCTCTGACATGTTTGTAACACAAGTTTTCAACTTAAGTTCAAAGTTTTTTTTAACTCTCAATTTACTCCTTTTTTTTACATTTCAGACGCATCCATTTGTTACAGGGGATAAATATATTTTTCAACACTAATCACATCCATATATTAAAACAGAATTTACCCCATCGTAATAATATATTAAACAGAAGTTACCCCATTGTAATAATATGCAAGTCTTGCAGTGACTTGGGTATGTGCATAATTGGCCGAAAGTTTTCTATTTTTAACCATCAGTATTTTCCAAACAAGCAAGAACAACACAGTGTAGGCCTACTCTTGCAAAACTTTCACAGGGGGATATGAAAATATAAAATACTGATCGATTTTTCAACATTATTTTCAAATTCTTAGTCTTGTTTGTTCATGCCTTCTAGGGCTTCTAATATTAGGTACAAAAATCATTAATAATAAAATCCCCAATGTGCTGAAAACCTCTGTGATTCTGTTCACCACTGACCTAGAACTGTTTTGTACACAAATCAACATTAACTGTACACATTGCAGCTTATACACTTAAGTAGCAATGAGTTATGGCAAAGTCCTTGAACTTTTGAAAACTAGCCTTAATAATGAGGTTAAATCCATAAATAAATTGTATGATTACTGAAATTCCACATCCAAATGACAAAGCAACTACCAGATTTTAATTTCAAAGCCATCAAAGGACCAAAACGAAAGTTTATAAATCCTTCAAAATGGCATCCGGAGCACATTTTGTTTTGTCCTGACGTGGCAATACTTGTATGTGGGCCAGGCAGTTGGTATAAAAGTTGATATATTAGTTGGCATATTAGAATTGAAGTTGATTACACTTTGGCTTTCATACTGTAGCTTACTTTGGGTTTTTTCTTCTTCTTTTTTTCTCGAACTGTTTTGGCTTTTTACCTCTTGGGACAATCGTGACATATTCCAGTTCTTTGTTCAAGTTTTGTTTGGAAATAATACTTACTGATTGTGAGGAGAATTTTTGTTATGTGATGTACAGATTATAATTTTTAAGGTCAATGTGACATGATGGGGGAAGGGGGTTGAATTTTCTTTCTTCTAAGCTGCCCTTTCGTGTCGGAAGGAAAAATTTACATTAAAAATGTTTAACATTATTTTGAATTTGCAGCATTTATTTATTGACTGAAGCAATTCTCAGGTGAAAGTGAATGCACACATGTCCTTTCAAAAGAATTATATTCTTATGAAATTTTCCAGAAAGTCTAGAAAGTTTGCACAAAAGTTATAATCAGTACTTTCCCGCTCTGTACTAATGATACTGTACTATATTGCATATTCACGAAACTAGTTGGACACCACAACTACTGTTACTGTAGGCCAGCTCTTATTGAAAGTTTGAGGAGTAGCGGGAATATTTAAGAACTTCACAAGTTTTGCAACCTCGTCTTCCCATAAATATTATGTTCTTATGAAATTTTGATGTGATGTAACATACTGAAATACATATATAATAAATTCTATAAAATCATATTATTGCTGATTTTTAAGTAATTTAAAGTAAAATTTATAACTTATTCTTGCAAGTACAGATACTGACGGTACTTGGCGGTACTTCAGTATTTTTCATTTGGTGGTATCATACCATACCGCGACCGTTAAGTACCGATACTTTTCTTAGTACCGGTATACCGTGCAACATTACTTGGGAGCACACTTGCTCAAGGGCATGTCAAATTGCAGACATTTTGAACAAATCCAGAATTTGTTAAAAAATTTCAAATTGGGTAGAAATAAAGATTATACCTTTCCTGCTGACATTCCCACAGAGAAAGGTTTAAGGAATATAGCTGTAATTAAGTGGACCATCTACACGGAGAGTACTGGTTGTGCTGGCCTAATTATAAGAATGTGCATCATTGAAGTTTTGTTGATTCTGTGGAAGAAAATTATTAAATTACATTCAAAATGGAGAAAAGGGTTTAAGAGTATGGAGACAGTGCCTCTATTTTGGACAGTGTAAATTCCAACTTGCAATTTATTTTTTGCCATCATCTGATATTGCAGTTGATTAACTTGAATTCGTTTTGGTTTTTAAAATTAATAGCTGCTCACAATCATGTCATTTTGTCATCTTAAATTTCTAAGGTTTTCTCAGAAGTCAGCTAAGATTCTATTGCTTGATGGGGGACTTTACAGGAAGTATATTCAAACTCTTACAAGAAACAGAATCTTGTGAAAGTAATTCCCATGCATCTGACTCGCTATGCGTGATCATGATTACATTGAAGTAAATTTTGTGAAGCGTAAAATCTTCCCCTTAAAGCCCCTTTACAGAAGAAAAGTCTATTTTCAAATGATCTGCGTATCCCTGAAGCATCATATAAACTCAGATAAAACTTGTCACTCCATGTATGTCCCCAAGAATCACCATTGCTGGCTGGTGCATGATTTTTTTTTTTTTTTTTTTGGAGTTCATCTTAGGTGGATGAAATTGCAACAACAGATGTTCCTGTGAACTTATGGGCATTAACTCAGTGAAACCCGAGTAGTTTGTGCCAAGTGTAAATTAGGATCAGGCTTTGTACTTTTTTCTCACTTCCATGTGAAGCCCTTTCATCAGTAAGTTGATGTAAAGCAGAATTCTTACAGCTTTCAGTGATGAAATTGTCAAAATTTCCTTCATGAAGGATTGAGTTGACAATGGATTACTCATAATATTTAGAAACATTAACATAGTCTGTGGAAATTGATCATTATAAAGGATAAAGGAAAGTTTCTAATATCTACTGACCTCATTATTTGACATATATTATGATCAGGCCAATTTCATCTTCTATGTTTGTGCACTGAAAATAGACATAAAGATTACATCATGTGTGCAGTCATTATCTCATCATAAAAAAGTTGACTATATTGAAAAGAATAAGAGACCAGATGTCTCCAAACAAGGCACACTATTTCAAACAATTGATTGGGTTCATTCATAAAACTCATACCCTTCAGATTTTCACACGGCCATATACACTTACATGGTTTTTGAGAGTACCCCTTAAAATCAGTCCATCTTAAGCGACCCAAAGGTGATGCTAGTGGTATTAAGAATTGATTTTTTATGTCATATCTCAAAATGAAATGGCGGTATGTTCTTTTATCAGTGGTAACAACAAGCTTGAAAGTGATTACTTGAAACTTGTTCTAATCATAATTATAATTGTTTTTTTTTTTTTTTTTTTTTTTTTGGGGGTTGTTATAGACTAATCTATATGGAATTCATTACATACTGTCGTGGTGAGCTCTTACAGTATAAACAAGCCTTTTTCTTCTCAGCAAAGTTCACAACTTAACAGTGACATATTTTAGACTGCTGCACAATTTGTAGATCTGCACAAATTGTAGATCTGCTGCACAATTTGTAGATCTGCTGCACAATTTGTAGATCTGCAGCTGCATTGTTTTCTCATCAAGTCTTGTGTTTTATATGAGATTCTCAAACAATGACAAAAATATAGATCTCATCTTTACCTTTCCTGTGTGGATCCCTTATGTGAATTTAAAATAATACATGAATATGGAGTTTCATGCATTGCTATACCCTTCTCCCTTAGTGATGCAGCTCAGTGTAACTTAACAGTCAACTCAGGAGGCACACAGTTGATTATTTCAGACATGCATGTATCTAAAATATCGACTTTTGTATTTTCTTTTAAGATATGTTGTGGTGAATAGCTTCTCTTTGAAACTTTAAACCAAAATTTGACTTTATTTGAATTTCCACAAGGTTGGAAACATGAATTTATTTCTTGCATGTTTGTTTAGACTGATTTTTCAACTGGAAACTTATCCTTGGGTAACAAAGGCGCTCCAGAATCTCTGTTTTAATGTGTCATACTAACTTGGAAATACTCAGTTTTTATGTTAATGCACATGACATAGGTAGAATAGGTAGCTCAGTTGGCAGAACCCACAGCTGAGATGCTGGAGGTCAACCCGGGTTCAAGCCTCAGTCAGGTCTAACTCAATTTTTCCACAGCTATGCAGACAAATATGCCAAACATCAAAGCGGAACCATTTCGTCTGCAGTTCCTACTCCTCATTCAGCTATTGAAAAAAGTGACTGTTTGAATGGGGCACACCGTCTTCTGAGGGGACGTTAAGCTGTCAGTCGCAACGGCGGGAGAGTCACCCCTGCCTGGTTCTCTGAACACTATTCGAGAAGAGAAGCGTGAAAGCGCGGTGTTCATTCACTTTCCCTTTCAATTACTAAGTTCATGTGCTCCCATAGGCAGCCAAAGAACTATTCTGTTAGTTGTAGAGCGCATTTGAATAAATCTTTAAAACTAGAAAAAGCGCCATATAAATTCCATATATCATATCATGACATATGGATGATGTGGAAATCCAGAATTATATGCTATTAAAGAAAGTAGGTCAGCAAACAAGTACTGTAGAATTTAAAGGCATCATGGCCCAGTACAACAGACTGACCGACTTGTCAGAAGGCATATAGAATGAAGCTGTCAGAAGGTGGCTAAAGGTTTTGCTCATTAGAGATGTGCCACCCAAATGTCATTTCCATTAGTCTGCAAAAGTTGTGTAAAAGTGACAAAGGAGGTATCATGCAACTGAAAGAAACATAAGCAAAAGGTTGATGGTTTTAGTTCATATTGTTGTCTTCTGGCCTTCCTTGCGCAATGAGATTTACGTTCATGATTTCAATCTTGTGATGTCATTGCTTTTGAACTCTAACCATAGTAGGTTCAGGGATATCTCTGGTAGGTTCATTCAAGGAAGTTCCCTTGGTTTATCCAGGGAGTCTTATTAACTCCCTGGTTTATTTATCTATGGTTACCATTTCTAACTTGAAGTCTTTTATTTCCAATTCAAAAGTTCAACTGGTGAAATAGTATAATGTGATGATAGCAACATCTCTTATGTATTACACAGCCTTGGCCTGCTGTTCTATATAACAATATCTGATATCTGAGAATGATTAGCAATCCCTGGTTAATAGTTGGTGTGTAATCATAGATGCATCATGAGAAAACAAGACGAAAATAAAGTTAGCTACAGTATGTGTTCTACTTTTTGTGATGAGGTAGGCAATGTGGTCAACTACTGGTCAAATAAAGCCATCTTTAGCACTTTTATCAGATAATTTGTGAATTGTCCACTAATATTGAGCAACATCAACTCTTTAAGATGTTCTAGTGGGTCATTAAAGGTGGAATATGAATTGAATTAGGGGTATATCTAGGCTGGAATGGGCTGATATAGAGCAAAAAGCTGATAGATGTCGAAGGGCTGGATTTATCAATGTGACATAATGTCATATACTAATTTTTGTGTGCTAGGCAGTGTATGAAACAAATGTTGTGTTATTTTGTTGTTTTTTCCGCCACAAAACCGATCGTAATTTGCATAGTAAACTACCATGATACATGCGTTATCCTTCTGTTAATTGCTTCTCAAATTTCAAAATTGAGGGAACAGCACCAAAGTTTGAAAAGCAAAAAAGGGCATATTTGCCAGTTGATTGCCAACATTTTATCAAAGTTTCATGATCAAGTCAGGAGACATTTTACAAGTATATGTTTACCCCCCTAGAAAAATGTAAGGTATGTATGCTTATGCATGAGAGGGTTGGATTCTCATTTACATGTAAGCATGAAAATAAAAAAGTTTTTATTTTTGTATCAGATTCTCGTACCATCAGCATCACATGATCACAAATGGTATACAAGGGACCTTACAGTGTGTGAACGTGTTTTAGTTCTTTCCGTATTTTCCCCCTAAGTGCGTAGTTCCATTAGGAAATCGCCTTGCAAATGTACTGTACACACTCAAGCAGAGACGTACCTCTTCATTGTACCATTACCTCTTTAGTAGTCATTTCCCCTTTACATCACTCAATGTAAACTCTTTTAACTTTCTTCATGAATCATGTCTCAAAGGTATAGTAACAATTGCATCTTTCTCTGACATTAACTCAATACATCTGTCAGTAAAATAGGTTTACATATTTTGACAGTTGAATCTTGTTTTTTCTAGATGTTATTACCAGTGAATGGATCTTTTACAGGTATACATTAAACTATGGGGTCTAAGGAGAGGGCTATTACCTGCAATTTAACACTTCCACATCAATCATCGTGGGGTACTATGTGCCAGGATGAATTTCCTCCCAATTCATCAAAATATCCAGAGCCTAAAAGTAGAACAGCTTTGCATGTGCAAAGTGACATTTCCACATGATGGTTCCCAGGGTCTCTGAGTGGGTGTTTAATGGCAAATTAATCTCTTTATCTTGGAATCAGCAAGTAGTTGATGACAAGTTCTTTGTTATGAATCTCTATTGCTACAAATTATCACTGAAGTAGAAATGATGGTGGCTATGCACATTACTTCGTTGGAGAATCTGCACTACATAGTCTTTGTCATATTTGAATTCAGTCTTCTGATGTGTCATTTTATGCTGTGACTTCATTAAGCTATTATATAATATGGTTCACTAAAAAGGATATGTTCATAAACAAGATATGGGCATCAAAATAAAAGATTTGTTATTTAAGAAGCAGTAGGAGTGAAGGACGGTGAATCTACATACTGGGGTGTAGCGGTTATCATACATGTCTACAGACCACGAGGTCCTGGGTTCAAGCCTGGGTTGGGTAGACACCCCAGTGCACCACAACTGGTTATCAAAGGCCGTGGACATTGACTTGGTTGTCGATGTTATGTCTGTCTGTATGTTGTACCTGTATTCTCGTCCGGGTCGTATTAAGCGTTTCGTGATAGCATTGTTTCTATCATAACCGATTACGCAGGTGACGACCCCGTCATTGTAATTGTGTGTTCACTCGTCGTCGAAGGACGGTGATCACGGCACACCAGGGATACTATTGTAGACTGATTATGAATTCTAGTACAACCCTAAATCATACCTCTTTCCTCATAGGGATGGAAATATTTGAGAAGCAATTTCTGGCATCTTTTAAGTGCAGCTTGCTTCTGCGCTTGATTCCACCGGTACCCAGGGGAATCATGGATCACATGCCATGGTTAATGAAAGGTTAACTGCACAGAACACGACTTGACGACTTTCTGCGACTTTGATGAGAACATTTCAGTTTAAATCTTTCTACCAAGTTTTATTTAGCGGACTATTCAGTACTAATTTAAACAGGGATTTGTTTTTTTTCCCCCAAATAACAAGATCCCTGGCTGAAATGATGATCAGCCAAATTTGTCGTAAAATCATTTTAGTTGTTCTCACTCATCTGAGAGCTAATAATGTCTCATTATAAAGAGTTAATATTATGAGTTACATTTTAGCATATTTGGTATGTATCTTTATAATGCATTTAGATAATAATATATAATTCATATGCTTCACTGATGCAATTAATGTTTATGAATCATGTCTTTCTGAGAAACATGCATGTGAAAAGGAAATTACTTTGTTTCTCATTCAAACATGCACAATTTAAATGTGTATATTTGCGTATGTTTTAATCATTTTTGCATGCTTTTCCAAGAATTATTATAAATCAATTAAGGAAAGGAGATGATAGATTTTTAGTCTGCATCAAATTAGGATTACGTTCTGCTCATTATTGTTTTATACTCTTTTTTGTTGATCTATAAGAATGTTTTCTTTCTTGTCTTCACAGGACTTATCAAGTACAGTAACATCCCCTACCGCCCCCAAACCCCCAGTCACACTCAGACTCATCGTCCCGGCAAGTCAGTGTGGTTCAATAATTGGGAAAGGTGGAAAGAAAATTCAGGAAATAAGAGAGGTAAGTTGCACTCAGCTAGTCAGGCAAGTGTTGTAGAGGACTAGGACAGACCAGGGAGTAGATATAAGTTGCATAGCTATAGGAGGGGAAACTGCTGGAAAATCTTATCATTGTAGATTATTGATATGGTGTTCTTATGAAGCAAAAATCTACCCTGAAATTGCTTACGACTTTTTTGTAGTCCAGATTCAGAGTAGGTTTAGATCAGGATTATAAAAATGAGAAACATCAGATCATTATTCAGAAATTGTCAATGTTTTCAGCGAAAGCTATTCAAGAAAAATCGAGGTAAGCTAAAACAAAATGGGCCATACTTTGCCCCATGCACATACAATCTGTTTTGCAGCATGTCTTCAACACGGTCCTTGCCCATTCTCAATTAAAACTTTTCTTTATCATCTGCAGTAAACCATTATGGTGTATTTTGATATTAGGAAGGTAATTTACTTCCAAGGCGGTTGGTATTAAACCCCCATGTTCGTGGTGTAAATGTCACTGGTTGACTATAAATCCCTTTAAGGAGGATGCTGATCCTCTTGAAGACCTTGTCCTCAGCTACGAATTAAAACAAATAATTTGATGGGGTCATCTCAATGCTTCATCATTTAAGTATGGATGGAGCTTCTACATTTGGATTTGCGGGGACTGACTGCATATTAATTATTGGTCTGTATGAGCCAAACCACAAATTAAATACTTTGCATAAGTTAGCTCATGGTGTGAATCTTAGTCGTTTCTTATCAAGAATTCCTTGCACAGACTTCATCTATGGAACAAGAATTCCTTGCACAGACTTCATCTATGGAATGAAATGGATAATAAAAGAAAGAGTCACGGCCACATAAAAAGATGACACCATATTCTTTCCTTGAAGTCGGTTTTGGCACATTTGACTCTGACTGTCATGGTTGGTTAAACATCAACAAACCATCCTTAAAGTCCGTGATGGAATAGGAAGAAAAAAATGTTTAATGTTTCTTTGCAATAGTTCATTTCGTATATGTGTTGATGGGAATGTTTCTGTTATTGTATAATATGTTCAAGTCATTGCACTTAGAGTTGGATGTACCCTTGTTGTAATCAATTGTAAAACCTTTGGGTGTCAAGAGAGAAGCCTAGTCTTTGTCAGCATTATCCGGAAATTATCAGTATTTCTAGACATAGTCTGGAAGAGTTATATAAAATTAATTATCCGGAAATTATCAGTATTTCTAGACATAGTCTGGAAGAGTTATATGAAATTGATTATGACTCAAACACACACATTGTACAGCTTTACAATGAACCGACAGCTAGGTTAAAGCCTGGATTGTAATTTTAGTCCGGGAGCATCTTAATATAAAGAGGGTGGCAGTCTTGAAGAACTGCATCTACAGTGCAACAATCTCATCAGTGTCCCTTCCATGTCTCCGATTGTGATGTCATTAATACTGGTAAAGGAGCATCTTTTACAGCTCCAATCCTACCTTCTTCTTTTTTCTGTTTTACTTCTCAAAAAGTGTCTTCAAAAAAAAAAAAAAAAAAATTCTTAAAAAATTTAAATAGTTTTGTTGTCTTAGTACTAAATTTAATTTAGATGGAAAAATAGACATCAAGATTTGTACTTCATTTCCTTTTTTTCGATTTCCACGGAAGATTGACTAAATCTGTACTCAATTAATCAATTACATGAAATCATTAGAACAGGCGTTATTGATCAAAGGTTCAAAATCATTTCCCTTTCCATTTGGTTCTCATTTCAACTTCAAAGTAACTGTGCCAGGAGCCACTGAAGGAAGACATTTGGAAGAAAATAAGCCAAAGAAATTTTGCCAATAAATTCAGGTTCTGTTCTTCTTAAGATCAAGCCCTGGAGCGAATCATATTGATATTTAAATGAATAGAACGAGCAAGAATTTGACAAAAGCAGGATGGACCATGGAAACCAATTCACCTCAACAGCTTTATATACCTGTTTCAAATTGACCATTCCTATTGATTCAAATTAGTCACATCTCTTCTGTTATATTAACACCAGTTATCTAATCTATTTATAAGATTGAACTTCCTTCCAAACGCTTGAGAAAATGGAGCAAGAAACTCCATGAGAACATGAGAATAAAAATTGTTTGACACTTAATGGAAAATATAACCCAAGGGCAAAGTGGGCTTTGTTTTCAATGGGAATTCAAGGAGATGAGAGAGGTAATCTTGAATTTCTGATTTACCACAGATGGCAGAACAGAAAAAGGTTAAAAATCCAGATAAATATTTAGGAACTTTCATTTGGGACCAATCTTTGAAGCTTTTCAGCTGCTTTTGTTGCAATTTTGAAGGAGGCTCCCAAAGAGGGATAATTACAGTGTTTACATATCAGATGCTAAACTGCATACCTCAGCATTCCTTGTTTAGGTGTATCTGAAGTTTTTGAGCACATGTGCTTTAAAAGCCATTTAATGCACAAAGAAAGCTGACAGAACAGAAGGTCATGTACCTTATCAGAATTGTTCTTTAGATGTAGGGATTTGAGGTTAACATCAACTAGGTTATCAATATTTCATTGAGCATTCTGAATGATGTTGTTATTGGTGCATAAGCTACACAATTTTCCAAGAATCTACCACATATTTTCTGCAGGTCATTACAAAGTGTGCAATTTCTTTATGTGAGAGGAGTACACTGTAAATTCCAAATTTTCTTAATCCATTGCAGAGGGTGTGGTTATGATAAATGTGATACAGTTAGAATGTATTGTTATGTGATAAAATCCACATAAACACTTCCTTGTAACTCTTTCATTTCTAATGTTGTGTATTTGATACTAGGGAGGTGACAATCTCACGATCCAAATGTTATTTTCTGACAGACCCCAATCTGACAGATCCAATCCCCTTTTAATATTGAAACATATCTTTCTCCATCTTTACACAATCACAACTTCCCCAGAATATCACAACAAGTCTGCGACAAGGTTTTGGGAGTGAAAACCATTTTCTAATAATCTGTCAAATTTCCGTTCCTAGTCTGAAAAACAGACCTTTGTATATATCCTCAGTTTGAGAGTACTTGAAGCACATTACATTATTTTTGTTTTGCCAGTGGACATTGCAATCTCTGAAGTGCTTGACAAGAAGTAAATGTGCCAAGTCCTGTTTGTCTCAAGACTCACTTTCCCTGCTCAATGATTTTGGCAAATACTCAGAAATTAAGATGAGCAAGAAATTTCATCTGTTTGTTCTTTTCAACTTGACATTGCATTTAGGTCAACTTTGGAAGACTCTTGAAAGTTGATGTAGCAAAAGAGCTGTTGAGGTGGAAGTGGTTGAGGGGAACATGGCATGAAGCATAATTATTCAGTTCATGTCACAATTGAGCACTAGAATCAAATAAACTTGCTTGTACTACTCAGTTTTAATCAAAAGTTGGAATTGAGAATTCCGAGCTATTCTTTAACCATTACTCTACCGCATGGCTATAGTATCACTGTTTTCGAACCACCTTTTTCTAAAAATAAAATTGGGACTTTACTAAAGTCCTATAGGAGTAATCCTGGTATTATTTTAAAGTACTCGGATGTTTTTTTCATAAAATGCAACTTTTTTGGTTTTTATAGAGGTCATATTACAGATTTTTGAGAAAAAGTAGCTTGAAAATAAGTGAAACTTTAAAATTGACCAAAAATGTTTGTTTTTTTCCTTTTAAATCTTACAATAACTTAAAGATCACATTTTTGCTTCAAAATCAAATACGCAATTCCTAAGACATCATATTATTGATTTCTGGTCTAATTTGTATAATCCGTATCTGCAAGCTTTGTTCTGAAGAAATTTCTTCAAAATTTCATGAATTTCTGCCAATTTTGACCTGTTTTTGTTTTGTTTTTGTTCAAAAATCATGTATCAAAACCGTATATGCTTCATTGTACTGCCATTCAAAAGTGCTTGCAATTTCCTTTCATTTGATTTATAAATAAAGGCATACCCGCTCTATTTGGACCCTTACCTATAATAATTAAATTTCACTACAACATTTTCAATGACTACATAGTGTAGTGAATATGAACGTGGCCAGCACGCAAGCGCACCAGGTTCGAGTCTCACCGAGACTACTGTTATATTTTTTCTGCTGCAGTTTTCATGGGTCATTTGACAAAATTAATTTTTTGTTTTTTCATATTTCCTTTTTTTCTAAAAATTCTAGATTAGCATCATTGGAAAGTAAATTTTATACAGAATCAAAATATGTAACACAGATCTTTGTTTTTAATATTGACAAAAAGTAATACTTGTTTTGCAAAGAGTTACCATATGTTGACCAAATTTAGCCAAAAATTGCTTAATTTGCATATTTTTGTCCAATATTTCCTAATTTGGCTTTCATTACTCAAAAGTTAAATATCTTAGCTTCCATTCAAACCAAACTTGTAATGAAAGGAAAGTTGTCAAAAATGCATATGAAAAAAGAAGAAAGAAAAAAAGTTACAAAAATTAGGCTCGCATTTTTTAAAGCCCGGGTAGAGATAAGGGTTAAAGAAAAATCCAGTACGGTATAGTTCGTAGAAGTTACTTTTAAAACTCATGACAATAGCCCAGAAAAGAATCAGAATAAAAATGAAGTGTCAAGAATCAAATTTGTTTCAACTTTCTTTTTATAGTTTCTTGATGTTACCAGTAACAGTCTCTCACATTTCATCTCTGCGGTAAATTGCAAAGTTTCATGGTATATGTTTTCTTGTATCTCAGAGAATACTTTCTTAAATTGAGCATTCCATTTAAAACATTAGACATTTCCATTGATTATTTCCATGACATCACAAATTTCATACATTTGTTCTATGACATCACAAATTTTATACATTTATTCTATAGTTATGGAAGTCATTACGTCCACAGGGCGGGTCTTTATCCCCAATTTTTTTGGCGTAAGCAGATTAGAGTACATGACTCCCCCTGTCCAAACTCCCCAGCAATGCCGGTATTCCTTTTACAACTGAGTGGACTGGAGCAAGTAGAGTAAAGTGTCTTGCTCAAGGACACAATGCAGGGCTCAAAACTGGAATTCGACCCAGTACCTTTGGCATACGAGCAAGACTCTCTGACCACTGAGCACATTTGTTCTATGACATCACAAATGTATATACATTTGCTCTATGACTTCAAAAATGTATATACATTTGCTCTATGACTTTAAAAATTTATTTATATTTGTTCTATGACATCACAAATTTATTCACATTTCTTTAATGACGTCACAAATTTGTATACATTTGCTTTATGACATCACAAATTTACATACATTTGTTCTATGACATCACAAATTTAAATACATTTCTTCAATGACATCACAAATTTTCATACATTTGCTCTATGACATCACAAATTTACATACATTTGTTCTGTAGCATCACAATTCTACATACATTTGTTCTATGACATCACATCACAAATTTACGTACATTTGTTCTCTGACATTACAAATGTACATACATTTGGTTCTAAATGAATGATCTTATGAGTTCTCATTAGCACCCAAGTGCTACCGTACCCTTAATGGGTATATCTATTGAACAAGTAGCATCTTCACTTTGATGTGGAAATTATTATTGGCTAGAAACCAATTGAACCTTTCAAAAATATTATGACTGCAAATTTAGCATTTTTATCTTTTTAATAAAGTATGGTCATAATGTTTCAGAGGAATCTCATGGGATTGTTTTGAGTAAATATGACGTATAAACTCTAAGCCATTTCTCATCGCTTGACAGTACAGGAAATATAGTTATATAGAAATATTAGAAATATAGAAGATTTGATAGAAATAGAGATTGATCAAAAGAGAGGAGGCATGATTGGTTGGAACTTAAAGCAGTATGAGCTGTGCAAATGAAGTCTTGTCTGCTGAGATTTTATTTGTACATATAACGGAATGCATTATTTGTAGGGATATATAGACTAACATGTATGGACATGTTGCACGTACCATTTGGGGAGACAAAATTAAGAGGGACAGTATATAACAAATCATAGAAGTCGCACATTTTAAGTTTTTGGCTCAAAATAGGTTCTAAGGAATATTCTCCTGGAATTTCATTTTAATATATTGAGGATAATAAAAGAAACAGATTGGTGCAAAAACCATGATAATATCTTATTCCCACAAAGAAGTAATTTATTTTAAAAGTATTTTCTTGTCCTTAACGAAATAAGATTTAAGAATTTTTTTTTTTTATGTTGGAAGTCCTGTTTCATTTAAGATGGGATTTGCCGGATTCCTGAACTAATCCTTTAAACTAACGGAGCTTGACTGTGAAGTTCTTAGCATACATGCTGTACTACACAAGTAGAATTGTAATACTGCACTTTCTTTCACAAATCACAGCAAATATCATTAAATCTTCTATTTATGAATCAAATATTGGGAACAAATATATAATAATAATAATAATATATGATATATAATTTATATGTTATATAATGTTATATAAATGGCTCATAAATGTGTACATACCAACAGTATCCATTCATCTCTTTACAGTAGAATAATAAAATAAACTTATTCATTGAATCCCTTTTTTCATCATCTGAAAATTGAATCCTTTTCCATCACGCTCTCTACCATAATACTAACACAAAGAAATTCTGAGCAGAATTCATAATGGATAGCACGGAATTTGTTATTATTTTTTAATTAGATTATAATTTTTGTCCATTTGTCGTAAGTGCCATCCATGTCTGTAAAACAAGGTAGCTGCTATATTGATAAAACCGACTTTCAAAAATTCCTAATGCAGTTTCTCATAATTGACAGCATAAGCGTTTGTTAGGAATCTTTTATAGGTCACAAAACATCACTTTAGTTGGAATTTCACAAAACGTGAATTTTGTCTCTTTTCAATTAGGACAATACTAAAGGCTATTTTCCTATTTAATTTTCAGTGATGGACTTGCAAAGATAACACATTTCCCATATTCACTGCAGGTTTTAAGGGCATTTTGTGTTTAGATTGATAATAAAAGTGATTTCTATAGGAAAGGAAAATCCATAGTCATCGTGTATTTCATTAAATTGTTAATGGATCTGGAAAACATCTCAAATGCTCTGTATTGGTTTCAACAATTTTGTAAGGTTTTGAACTACAAAGATTGTTTATTGTAGAGCCTTGAGATTTTGTATTTTTGTAATTGTGAAGGGAATGGAATTATTGGGATCAATATAGGTAATTGGTCAGAAAGGATTTATCTTCTTTTCTCTTATTTTAGTATTTAGAATAGATTGACCCTTACTCTACCACAGCATTTAAGATTACAAGTGTTATTTTAGGGAACTTTTTGGAAAGGGGGCTTTTTCACAAATTTATTTTTATTTTCTACTGTAACAAGTTTATGGTATATGAAAGCTAAAGACTTCGGACTCTACTTTAAGTTGGTTTCCATAATTTTCTGGTCAAATATGCAAATTTATGCAAATGATGTTATTAATTCAGATTATTAGATGTCCTAAAACTGCTATCTTTGTGATATTCTGCTCTCGTGGCTAATTACCAAAAAAACATTGATAGAATTTATGGAGTTTAAAAGAAGGACCTTTCATTTGATACTACTCTTGATTTTCTTTCTTCTGTTTTTTTGGAGCAAGGAAAAAATTCATATGTCAAATTGTTTTTTTTTTTTTATCTTTTTGACCTAAAAATTGACCTGATTTTTGCCAATGATCTATCTGATAGGATCTAGCACCATACTTTCCTATAAACATGCATTGTGATTTTCTATGATGCACAAAACTAATATAATATAAAAAGGAAATGTTTACACCATTATTTCAATAAAAATGATATGCAAATTAGGTAATTTACCCCAATTATTATGCGCAGACTTGAAATTTTTAGTTTATGACTCAATTTGAGCCACTGGAAGCTTTGAAAATACTTTTATTTATTCAGGTTATGCTAAATGTCTTTTAGAAACTTGCTTCTTTTGATTCCAATAGGAATTCTCTGTGAAAAGGTACTCGATGGTTCAGAACATCAGTAATCATGTTGACGTTGCCAAACTTAGTATCCTTCATTGACAGTTAGTACAGCATATGAAAAGTCAAAAAATTGTCAAAATACAGGAAAATACTTAAGAGAAATACAATTTTAACTGTTTCCAAGGAAATACAGAGAGAGGGGGTTGGGGTTGGCTTTCTGACTTTTTTTTATATTGGGAGGGAGGGGTTAGAGTGGGTTTTCTGACTTTTCTATATTGGGAGGAGGAACCAGGGGTAATGCCACCCCCAAAAAAATGGCCCCCTTCCAGGATCCAAATTGCTTTAAAAAAAAAAACAGGATTTATCCTAAATGGGGCTGCTTGACCCCCACCATGGGTTCTTTCCCCCAACATGGGTCTCTTGCCCCCAACATGTTTCTCTTTCCCCATTATTGGACCCTTTCACCTTAAAATTTTAATTCTACTCCACTGCGCCACAACCTCGCAACAAGGAATTTTGAATTCGCAAAATAGGTGTATGGGCACTATTGCACTATGAATTAGGGGTTGGTCTGTAAAGTTTCATCCAAACTTACTATAAAAAGGACAATTCATGTTATTCACATCAGATTTTAGTGACCCATTTACTTGTTTGTAATCCTTACAAGTAAATAATCCAGGCTATATTGTAGTATTTGTTTTATTTTGCAAGGGATCCACACCAGCTATGCCTAGGCCTAACTAGTAACGTTAGTAAGCATGAAGTTTGAAAAAAGCATTCTCGATTTCAGAAATTTGAAAAATCGATTTCAGCTGGTTCTGATATTCCATGGGCCTCTTCTGGGTTGGTTCAGGTACTAAAAGATCTACATCACTGTCGATAAGCCTTCTGACTCTTCTTCATCCTCAGTTTCACTTTGAAACAAGATTCGGGATGCCCGTTCTTCTGTCGTCTCAATGTAAATGTCAGAAAATTTAAAAATAATTCTAGTGACGTAGCTATAAAATGCTGTTAGGAACGATTGAGGAGGTATTTCTTTTATTGCATCAATCCATATTAAAGTACATTGTGTTCGCTACAGAATGGTGTTTGAAACTTTATTATTATATAGGGGTGGACTACACAATGTTTTTATCAAAAAGGGCCAAAAACTGACTAAAAATCACATTTTACATATTTTACAATAATTAGAAAATTATGACTAAATATAAGCAAAATTTGATTAGATTTGGATAATATCTGATTTGGACAATATTTGTCTACATATTATATATGAAAAATAAATACAAGTATAAATTTATTTTTTAAGCAATTTGTGTCAAATTGTCAAAAATATTCATTTTTTGGGACATTTTCTAAAACGGTGGGTAGAGTAAGGGTTAAGTGTGTGAAATTGAATTGATTTGTTTTTGGTTCTGATGCAATAGCATAAGGAACCTATGTAGTCATGCTGGCATGTATATGTATGTATGTATGTATGTATGTATGTATGTATGTATGTATGTATACATGTATGTATACATGTATGTATACATGTATGTATATGTATGTATATATGTATGTCTGTCTGTGACAGAAGCTTGTAAACACCATATTTCAAGAAACGTGTAGTGGATTTATGTCATACTTGGTGTATGGATGTGTTGTGGTCTGTACATGACCCCTGTTGTTTTTGGTGCTGATGTCATGAATATAAGGTATTAGGCAGGGCTAAATGTAAAATTCTATTAACAAGCTTGTAAACACAATACCTTAAGAACCGTGTGGTGGATTTATGTCATACGTAGTATATGGATGTGCTGTTGTTTGTAGATGAGCCCTTTTGATTTTGGTGCTGATGTCATGAATAATAATTAGTAGGCGGAGCTAAATGTAAAATTATGTTAATAAGCTTGTGATCTGTAGATGATCCCTGTTGTTTTTGGTGCTGATATCATAAATATTAATTAGTAGGTGGGGCTAAATGTAAAATTCTTTGTACAAGCTTGTACAGTAAACAAGATATCTCAAGATTATTAAGGTGGATTTATACCATATTTGGTATGTGGGTGTGTTGTAGTCTGCAGATGATCACTATTGTTTTTGGTGCTGATGTCATACATGCACTAACTGTGAGATTCTGTTTATGCATCATATTTCCCCAACCCGTGTCAGATTTAAATTAAACTTGGTATGATGCTGTTGGTAAAGACAAGGATGATACAGGATCCCATAGAATGTTGACTTGTTGACTTCATCATAATATTCATGTCAGACAGAGCCAAACACAATTTTTCATTGGTTTTTGTGATTGTGGTGTGTGGTTTAAGGCAAAAACCTTAACATTTTCATGTAAACAAGCAACACAACATTTAAAGATATATGATAAACAAAAAAATGCTTGTAATCTAAAGTTAGCATCAGAACCACGTGGGATTTCTCACTCTGCAGTATATTCATGAACAGAGCGATTCACATACATTTTAACATTTTATCAGAAATGAACTGCCAGAGAGTTAGTGCCGATCAAATATTACATTAAATGGTAATTTTTGTGGCAAATCAATACTTTATGTTTGATTTGACCCCATAAGTGTATGTTGGGAAGTGAACTAGGAGGAGGGAATTGTAATTTGTTTTAATAGATTTAAAATGCTGAGAAACTGCAAACTCTTTATCCTACAAATGTCTACTGATACAAAAAGCAAAATAGGAGAATACTCCTGGTAGGAATACTTGTCAAAACAATTCATGATTTTCCAAATAGCAATAACAAATGGGAGCAAAGATGTTGAAGATGTATTTCAAAACACTCATGAAATTGCGTCACAATATCTCTGTGCACTAAAGCATCGTAAACCTTGTTTATTCAAATTTAGAACAAAACATTTCTCTTCATTAAAACAATAATATGCCAAGGGGACTCATAAAAATTAGCTCTCATTAGTATTTTATATTACTTTCATTGTATACAGTTATAAATGCTCTAGTTTAACATAAAAAGTTTGCTTAGGCAGTCATTAGTTCAAGTATGTTCAGTTGTTGGTACAGATTCCTCTCAAGTCATCAATATTCTGTCAATTATCTCATTTCATAAATCACAAGATACAGAGAACCCTCTAACAGAATCCCTCCAGGAAGCAGTTCTCCTAAAATGGCAAGAATATTGTTTTGCTTAAAAAATAAATTGAGCAGTGTCTGCATTCTCCTAATACTTAAGAAGAGCCTTTGCATAAAAGCACCTTTGCTTCAGTTTTCATAACAGTTCAAACACAGAAACTATCCATAGCTATACATGCCACCATGTGCTGCTCTGGAAATCATTTGATGTAAGTCTCATGTGATTTGTGTTTCTCATTAAAGGGGTCAAGCAAGTCCATCTTATATGAAAGAGGACTTCAAAGGAAACAAAATGGTGGAAATAGCATTCAAAACAGTCAATTACCAAACTCAAGTTAATGAGGCATTTGACGTCATTCTCTTCGAGACAAGCTTTGCCCACCTGATGATTTTTGACGAATTTGTAATTTCATTTTTTCCAACTTCAATAAGGCCGTAAAATGAAATCCATTCAGAGCAGCTTGGTTGTTTTTTAAGAAGCCTTGGGTTTGTTTTTGTGTTGATCTTTGAAAAATAAATAATTTTGGGTTTATTTGTTGTCTGTATATTGGGTAAATTTGCCCCCAAAGAGAGGAAATTGATTTTTTTAAATGTGAAAAATAGGTTAGAACTTGCCGTGCTCCTTTTTGACTGGTTTGGCAGATTTTAAAATTTAAGTGAGGTTTATTTGGAAAGATTATAAGATTCCCCACATTTTGATATCAAAAACAGTTTGTTGCGAAAACGTTTAGGAGGTTTAACAGCAGATCCAAAAGTATGCATTTCTCCCAAATTTGTTGTTTTTCTTTGTTTTTGAAGAGTTTAGTGTGTGCCTATAGTGTTACTTAACAGGAGTGAATGTATATCATACTTTAAATGGTAATTTCTAGGTGAAAAGGCTTAATTTTGGGAAAGTTTAAAGGTAACGTTAGATCCTAACATCGCCCTAAGACAATTTGGAGTTCAAATTGCGTTGTTTACACTGAGTAGACTTGTTTTAAAAAAATTCATGCCATGCATGATTCTGAATTTTTTATTTATTATTTTTAGTTGTAGGCCTTATTTCGTAATCTATTTTCTGGGCTGTCACTCTCATATTCTTCAATTAATATACATAATAAATTTATCCAGATCATGGATCCTAAAATTCACTTAAAAGAATCCTGAGTTCATCATGGTTATATAGCCTATCCTTTTCACTGAGTGCAGGATCTACCAACTGTGGTGTAGCGGTTATCATACATGTCTACAGACCACGAGGCCCTGGGTTCAAGCCTGGGTTGGGTAGACACGCCAGTGCACCACAACTGGGTTATCAAAGGCCATGGACATTGACTTGGTTGTCGATGTTATGTCTGTCCGTACGTCGTACCTGTGTTCTCGTCCGGGTCGTATTAAGCGTTTCGTGATAGCATTGTTACTATCATAACCGAATACGCAGGCGACGACCCCGTCATTGTAATTGTGTGTTTAAATCTATCTATCACTGAGTGCAGGATAGGCGCATAAGTTACGCTAGCTACTTGCAACTCTCGCAATCATGACTCCACGTGGGTATGTGCAGTCCATCATTTGCATATCAATCTGGGTGGCGTTGTTGTCAGGTGATATGTGTACACCAATAGCAGTAGCGCATTTGCCGTAATTACACTGATCTAGAAATAGGTCTGTATTTGCCGTGCTCCTGACTGGTTTGGCAGGTTTTGTGATTAAATATTATTCAAAAGATATGTCAATGGAAATTCTACATTACAGTCAAAAATCACTCTTGTGAGAATGATTACCCACATTGCATCGGAGAAATTCATGGGGTAAATTTTCTTAGTTTTGTTACGTTCTTTTTGTCTGTAAATTTCATCCTTTTTTCAATCAATTAAATGTTTAACACCATTGGACATAATTATTAAACCTTTAACAAAAAGTTTTTTGAAATGACCATCATTTATACATTTCTTGACCATGAAATCATTGTCGGCAAATGACATGTTTAAACTCATATATTCATAAATCCGGGTGTGAATACATACAGAAGAAAAGGAATGACTTTTCAGAGTTTAGGGATTGACTGAAAAATCTTATTCTGTTAAGGAGATATTTAAGTTTGAAGTTTGGTATCATTTGTGTAGAAACAATGAAATTACAGATTAGTTGTGATGTCATAACCTCAGATTCCTCAAAGTCTGTATGTATTCTATCATATTTTGTGGCTTTAAAACATTTGGATATGTCAGGAAAGTAGTAAAACAGAATCTTACAAGGATAATTTATAATTTAATTACCACCTGAAGAAAGTTTGAGGGAAAATAAGTGAAATAGGAAAAAAAGTTTAATGTATTTTTTTTTTTATTAACTGCGCTGAGTGGACTGGAGCAAATTAAGTGTCTTGCTCAAGGAAACAATGCAGTGCTCACAGCGGGAATGAAACATTGTACATTTAGCATACAGGCATGACTCCTTAACCACTGAGCCACACTGCACCTCTTTGATCATTTGGATTTTCTATGCAGCCTAAAACGAAGAAAAATGATGGTGTTTATAGTGATTGTGGCCTAAAGCTTAATACCAAAACATCAACACTTAAACAAGAAAGAATATATATGAAAAACTGTAGGTTCAATCCAATATGATGAATAAACTATACATGTAAGAACACAACACTTGAAGATATATACATTTAAAAATGCTTTCAATCCAAAATTGGCATTGGAACCACAAGGCATTTCTGCCTCTGGTTTTCTCATGGTTTGATAATAATTATAATAGTAATAGTAGTAATAATAATAATAATATCATTAATAATAATACCAGTAATAATAATTGTTATAATAATATCAGTAATAATAATACCAGTAATAATGATAATACCAGTAATAATAATAATACCAGTAATAATAATACCAGTAATAATAATAATACCAGTAATAATAATACCAGTAATAATAATAATAATAATAACAATATCAGTAATAATAACAATGATAATAATAATAATATCAGTAATAATAATAATACAAATATTATTAATAATAATAATAATAATATCAGTAATAATAATAATAATAATAATACCAGTAATAATAGTAATATATAAACCTGACTACACTAATACAGTTCATTTTAAAATTTACAACTGATAATTGTTTTTGCATCTAACCTTATACTGCTCATTTGAAGTTTTAAAAAATGCAGAACATTTAGTATGAAGAGTATCTGAAATATATTTAAGCATAATTAACAATAATTGTTGTGTTGTAGTTGGTTATATGTGCAAAATAAATCGTTGGCAACAAAATGTGACTCATTTTCTAGTTCCTGATTGGTGCAACTGAAAAAATTGCTTACCTCTTTAGAATATGGAGCATTTGGTATATTCATAATAGCTTTCATTAGTCTTAGTAGTGGGATGTAAATCAATCTAAAGCTGTTATATTAAAATGTCCTGTAGAGACTTCAATACATTGTAATTAGCAACACAGCATGTGAGATTTTGGCAGTGTAATTTAACTGCTCAAATTCCAGACAGAAAAGTATTGTTTTTGAAAGTGTTTAACTCAAAACAGAAGTGGGACCTACTTTATTACAATATGTTTTGGCAAGTGTATTTCTCAACCCTTTTTATGATAAAAAAATTTAGAAATGTATACCATTTACCTTGCCTCACTGTTAGTTCAAAGACATGTAGATTTGTCAGACTAGTGCAATTTCTGCAGGCCTGGTGTTTGGTTTTGATTGGTTAACATTGCTGCAGTGGAAGTTATATGTTTTATGATGGAATGTTTTGAAGTTTAGTGCCAATTAGTATCTTCTCATATAAATGATCAAATTAACTTTTCTTGATAATAAATGTCTACAATGCTTGTTATATTGACCACTAGATATTGATTGCATATCCAATGTCTGCATATCCAGTGTCTTCAGCTAAAACCTTCTTCACATATTATTGTTTTTATGCTCGTTTGTCACATGCCATGTTGTGAGAAACAAGAAATTATTAAAATCTGCCTGCTGTATATTTGCATCTTGAAAGAATTGAACCAATTCTATTGTATGTGCCCTTTTAAATTGAGGACATAAAGAAAAAAAAACCTATTTTAGGCTCAAGGATTCATGATGTATAAATGTGACTCTGATTTACTCATTGTTAGAGAATGTGCTCTATATCTGTCAAATAGAAGCTTTGGAAATTAGTTTGTGAAGGTCATTGTGCTGATGTAACCATGTGTGTGACAGAATATGTTCCTTAAATTCTCAAGAGAAATTGATTAAATGTAAAATCCCATCATTACATATCAAAAAGCAGAACTAAAATTGTAAGTGTAATTCATTTGGATTGTTGTGGTGACTAACATATATGAAGCTCTTTTTCATTGTTGCTTTTGATAAATAATTCACTTTGTATTACCATACTCTTGTATTACCATACTCTTGTATTACCATACCTTGTATTACTATACTATTACCATACCCTTGTATTACCATACCCTTGTATTACCATACTCTTGTATTACCATACTTTGTATTACCATACTCTTGTATTATCATACCCTTGTATTACCATACCCTTGTATTACCATACCCTTGTATTACCATTCCTTGTATTACTATAACCTTTATTACTATACGCTTGTATTACCATACTCTTGTATTACCATTCCCTTGTATTAACATACCTTGTATTACTATAACCTTTCATTACCATACCCATTTATTACCATACCCTTGTATTATCATACCCTTGTATTACCATACCCTTGTATTACCATACCCTTGTATTACCATACCCTTGTATTACAATACCTTGTATTACCATTCCTTGTATTACTATAACCTTTTATTACTATACCCTTGTATTACCATACTCTTGTATTACCATTCCCTTGTATTAACATACCTTGTATTACTATAACCTTTCATTACCATACCCATTTATTACCATACCCTTGTATTATCATACCCTTGTATTATCATACCCTTGTATTACCATACTCTTGTATTACCATACCCTTGTATTACCATACCCTTGTATTACCATACCCTTGTATTACCATACCCTTGTATTAACTTAACCTTTATTACTATACCCTTTAATTACCACACCCTTTATTACCATACATGGATTATAGTTATCAGATGCCAACATAAATATCAAGATAAATACCAACATAAATATCAACATAAATACCAACATAATTATCTCTTCCTGTTTTTAAAGTATTTAAGACCAGATTATAAAAATCAAGTTGTTTTTTTGTATTATCAAAATGCAAGAGATTAGAGTTTACAAAAAATGGTGTAACAGCTGACATGAATTTGAACCAAGTATGCATAAGCCATTTCTTTTTGCAATGATTGTATTCATTGTTGTAATCCATCTTTGTAATATTTTGGTTCCTGATAGCATTTCATGTTACAGCATATCAATCCATCACTGCTGTAAGTACCACTTGTCCATGAAGCATCTTTTATGCCAAAGTGAACCAACATCTGTCTATCAGACTGCAGTTGTCATTAACAGCTGGAAAATACAAGATTTAATCTAAAGGAAAGAGATGTCAAAAAATGAAAAACACATTTGCTTTCTATGAAATTTGTATGCATATAAAACAATACCAACGAGGGGTCTGAATTTCATGCTGTTATTATTACCTTATCGCAATATATAGCATATATGGCGATAAGGTATTGTACTCACTTTTGTGGGTGGACGGGCAGGCAGACGGAGGGACGGGCGGGCAGACGGATGTACGGGCGGGCAGACGGATGTACGGGCGGGCAGACGGATGTACGGGCGGGCAGACGGATGTACGGGCGGGTGTAGGTGGGTGGGTTGGCGGGTGGGCAAAATTTTGTGTTGTGCGTACAGAGAAAACCATACAAGCTATCATGTTGAAACTTGGTGGGACGGTGTAGGGTGAGGTCGACTTGTGTCCCCCACAAGTTGGATCATGTACCTTACAGATCAAAGATCAGGTCAAATAATTGATAGAAAATGGTACATATTGTGCTGTGCTTCCTGGGTTAATCCTAAGTGGATTTGGGTTTGTACTTGGTCGGTTGATGGAAGGTGATGATGCAAGGTTATGTTCCATACATAATGGGATATGGCATTTAAATAATTGATTTAAAAATGGTAAATTTAGTGTTGCGCTTCTGGGGATAAAAGTAAGTGCTATTGTGTTTGTACTTTCTGGGTTGATAAAAGGTGATGTAGGGTTATGTTCGTTGCAAAATGGGACAGGTCAATTTAAGGTCAGAGGTCAAATAGTTAATTTGAAATGGTAAATTTTGGTGCTTACATTATGGACAAAATGTAAGAGCAATTGGGTTGCTACTTTGTGAGTCGATGAAGGATGGTGTAAAGGTGTATTTCGGAAATGATGAACATGTCACTTAAAGGTCATAGGTCAAATAATAATGGTAAATTTTGTGCTGAATTTTGTTGGAAAAAACATAGTTGCTATTTTATTGACCCTTGATGGGTTGGGGTCCAGTTTGTTACTTAGTGAGTTGGTGGAGGGTGATGCAAGATTATGTCTCACACATAATGAGATATGTCGTTTGAAGGTCAGAGGTCAAATAATTGAATAAAAACTGGTAAATGTGTTGCGCTTCCTGGGATAACCATAAGAGATTTTGGGTATTTGGTGGGTTGATAGAAGGTAATGCAGGGTATGTACCACACAAAATGGGACAGGTAATTTAAAGGTTAGAGGTAAAATAATTGATTTGAAATGGTACATTTTGGTTGGCTGCCTGTTATGCAAATATCACAGTGCAATTGGGTTGTTACTTGGTGGGTTGATGAAGGCTGATGAAAGGTTGTGTCTCGGGATAGATGTAACATGTCACTCAGAGGTCAAATAATTGATTAGAATAGTACATTTTGTTTTGTGCTTCCTTGGAAAACCAACAGTGATATTGGGTAATGGGCACTTGGTGGGTAATGTTACTTGGTGGGTAATGTTACTTGGTGGGTAATGTTACTTGGTGGGTAATGTTACTTGGTGGGTAATGTTACTTGGTGGGTTGGTGGAAGGTGATGTAGTGTTGTGTCTCGCACATAATGTCATTTAAAGGTCAAATGTCAGAGTTCAAGTAATTAATATGAAATTATGTATTTCATGTCATGTTTTATGGAAAAACATTTGATCATTTTACAAATTTGATGTGGCAGAGGCAATAAGGTCAGCAACTCCGTGGATTGCCGTCTTTTTCATACCATTGTGCCTTTTTATTAGTGTTAAAATGTATATTACAGATAATATTTGATGATGATTAAGTCTGAAAATACTCCATTTTACTTTATGAATATTTATTGTTGCAACAGAACATCAACAGTGTGCAAGTGGCAGATTCAGCCAAAATATATGTATTTTGGAAGTGTCATTTAAATTTATACTGTTAAAAAAGAAGTTACTAGTTTTCAGAAGAATTTCTTTAAATATTGTGTAGAATATGTCACTCATATTCTCATAAGTGCAATCTCTATATTATGCCTGTATTTGACTCCCTTCTCACATCCTTGTTTAAGGATGGTAAATTCTTGCTTTAAGTTTCATGCAAGGAGACAATAACTGATAGATTTATTTCATAGTCCTGCTCAAGTAAAGAGACATCAATTTCATTACAATAATTTTGGTCATGTTCCTATTTCCCAAGGCTGAGAACCAATAAATATGGAGGGAGATTGTTTCAAACTTATCTGGTTCTACAATTGAAATTAACATATGAAAATTAAAAAGCTAAAACAAAAAAACACTAGATATATTGTGATGGTTGTCAGTAATTCAGTAACATAAGCTTAAAGTAAAACTCTTTTCAATGTCAGTGTTTGTAAACTATTTACTGCCTTGGATACTAGAAATTTGCACAAGCAGAATCAAAATTAGGCCACTCTGTGCAACAAATTTGTTCCTAAAATAATTGTTCCGAATTAAATGAAAGTCTACAAGAAAAACTACAAATCATTTCAATTTATCACCTACCTGCATTGGCGGCTGTTAGAGTTTTGAGTTTGTGGGGGAAAAACATGATAGGGGAGGGGGAATGAACACATTTTTTTTAATGATACATATAATTCGGACCTGCCAACTAGTACGATTTTGCCCTATTTAATACGGGAAAATGTTGAGAATATGATTGTACGTTTTTGGCACTAGAATACGATTTATTTATTTGTATATATATTTTTTTTATTTATTTTATATATTTTTTTTACTCATACTTTTTATGCTCGGTTGGCGTTCATGTCTTCTTAAAGGATTGATTTTGCCGACTTAACCAATTCAGATTCGTACAATAAGAGAAACTGAAAGTACAGTGGTAATTTTTTTCCAGCCATAGTAAACCTTTGTTTTGTACATTTTGTTTGAAGAGTACAGTTTTTTTTATCAAAAATACAACTTTTGTAGTTCCAGAATACAGTTTGGTGATCCTAAAGGTTGGCAGGTCTGATAATTCAAGCATGTTTGTATACACAAAAAAAAAAGTGATTAGCAAATTATTTTTGGGGGAGTGCACCCCCTTCCTTGCCCCCATGGTGAGCCGCCCATGCACAGCTGTAATGGTTACGTGTTTACTCAAAAAAACCTATTGCCAGTTTGCTCATATATTTAAGACAGGAGCACAGGTCTGAAGTTTTATAATTTTGACATACTGCGGTCTCCCTTGTTGTTTTGAAGGTAGATGCAGAACATCAAACCCCCTGTTTCAAACATGAGACCCCATTGTCTGGATGATATCAGTGTATTTTTGGTAAATCATAATCAGTAAATATTTAATCAATGAAAGTGATTATTCATTTGAAGTATTTATCAGGATGTAGGTTTATAGTGTACTTAGCAAGTGTATTGTTTTTGTCATGTACGTCATCCTCACAGCTGCCATGAGTACACATGCAGAACATACAGGTGTGGTTTGCTGTTTGGTTTGCCCTGGTGGTATATAGGGCACATGTCTCCATGAAAATTATTTTAAAAAATGTGCAAAAGATATGAACCGCCTGCAAAGAAATATTTCTATTTGAACACCTTTAATGTTCATCAAACAAAGTTGTCAGGTATCTCTTGCATCTTTTTATGTAGTACAAAAATACTCAATTCTTAAACCTTTGAACTCATTGATATTTTTAAAATGCACTCAAAATAGTTTATTTTGTCATGAATGTTCCCCTAAACTTGCCTTCAGAAAGTTATAGAGGAAACCATGCTTATTCAGTAGACGGATATTCTTCTCCCACAAAGCCTGGTAAAGGAATTTGTTGGAAAATTTGATCTCATATCAGAAGATTTGGCCATCTGTAGCACTGGTATAGATTTATTCTATGTCATATTGAAAGGTAGGCTAAATTAATATATGCCACTTTAAAGATACCAAATCTGTCAGAAAGTTAAGGCCGTGTCCCACCACTGCCACCAAGGATTCCTAATTAAGTCACTGCTCTTTTTGTGATGAAATAGGTTTATCAGAATCCCTTTAGCTTTGTAGAAAAAAGCTTTACCCTTTTTTGGCAACAAGCTGTCTCAGATTAGTATTTAATACGCTTTGATGGGTTTTTTTTTAAGGGAAATTTGTACGAAAATGACAATTTAAGGAAAGTTTGATGTATACATAATCCTGCTTGTTGTACAAATAAGCCTTTGGTAAACAACCTCTAAATGGGTTATCTTACTTAAATCATGACTTTAATCTGCCAGCATCTTTCTGAAAAGTTTACAAAGAAAAAAGCACTTCCATAAAAATAATTTAATTGTGCTTAAAACAGTGAATTCTTTTGGGG
This sequence comes from Chiridota heheva, assembly GCA_020152595.1. Lineage (NCBI taxonomy): Eukaryota > Metazoa > Echinodermata > Holothuroidea > Apodida > Chiridotidae > Chiridota > Chiridota heheva. Next base: position 265,532 of record JAIGNY010002724.1, on the reverse strand, counting down.
CATCTAAAACAGTCCTTCACAAATTACAGTGTGAAAACCCAAAGGCCCACCAAATACACCTGGAGTGTGTGAATGTTACTATGACAAAGCAAGTCAGTACGGTGTCAATACAGTATGGGATTTACCCAGACCCCATGAAGTGTTTCTAAGCTGTAAAACGGTGATTGTTGTATTAAAGCAATTAAATGGCAATGTAATCATCATAAAGTCATTTTACCGTTTGATGTTTATGTCTGTATATGACACGTTTTTCGAGGTACTTGAAGGCTATGCTTAAACTGTATGTACTGCTTAAACTGTATGTACTGCTTAAACTGTATGTACTGCTTAAACTGTATGTACTGCTTAAACTGTATGTACTGCTTAAACTGTATGTACTGCTTAAACTGTATGTACTGCTTAAACTGTATGTACTGCTTAAACTGTATGTACTGCTTAAACTGTACATACTGCTTAAACTGTATGTACTGCTTAAACTGTATGTACTGTTAACCTGTACAACTAGACTATGCAAAGAGTTAATCTACAATCTTGTACAAAGCTGTTGGGACACTTATCGAAAAGTTTGCATGCTATTTCAAATATTTATGCACAGCTAGATATATCAAACAGGTTCCGTTCAATGTTGTCAAAATATCTCACTAGGAAATATAGAGACATGGAAAGCAATTATCAACATTTTCCACTCGGTGTCCCAACGAGTTTTGTCTAAGACTGTAGTACTAGTTACTTTATATATTGTAAATGTTGGACTGGAAATTATATTGGTTGGGATCTCTACTATTTATTTTTCATGTTAGTGCTTGATGAATTGTTGGTGTGTGTTTATAAACTTCTTTTTTAGTTGATATTGCATGGAACCTGTACACACAATCTCTCAGCTGAAACAGGCATAAAGGAACTTGGCTTGCAGCACAAGTCAGTATTCCCTTATATTCAAGATTTCTCATCAAAGAAGCAGATCATGATAAAAGGTGTTTGACACTCAAAGAGGAAACTATTAATCTTAGTCACACTTAATTCCGTAAGGCAAATAAAGTAACTCTCCACATTTGTCAGAGAAACATTTCAGAAAGTGCATCCTATTGAATTAAAAGGACATAAAACAGGTCATCTGGTGTAGATGTGATCACCTACTGAGGCAAATTCACCACCCGATTCTTACTCAGTCAAAAGTTTCAAAGGGTTTGACCTGTTTTATCAAACAGTCTTTTATTGATTGGCTTAATAACAACAAAACCTGAAGCATTGTCCTGCCAACTAATCCAATTTACGGAATGGTTATATCGGGTGGCTGCCACCTAGGGAACTCACATTCTTAGGCTTCAAATTGATGGGTGTGCACAAGTATTAACGTGCCCCAAGGAGTTTCTAAGTTTAGCACAGCTTTAAATGCAGGGTGAAGGACTGGTTTGTGGGGAGATGTGGATTGTGAACCTAAATGTTTGATCTATAGAATTCATAATTGTACAGATTTATGTTTCACATATTGCTGTAATTTTTAGTAAGGGATGAATAAGTTTCATAATTTTGTTCTTGGAATTCTTATTTCATGTTTTCTCATGTAAATTGGGAAATTTAACTAGGGCTATAAAATGAAAATAGCAGAGACGTTATGATTACTAAAGTTAAATCCATACTAGAGCCATGAAGGCCCATCAGACAGGTGCTTATCTCCGGTTTCCTTGGCATAAGCGGATGAGAGGAAATGACCCCCACCCCCTCCCCTTTCCCCACACCCTTCACGGACAGGACACCAGTCAATCGCAGGTCAACTCCCCAGCAGTACTGGTACTCCTTTTACAGCTGAGTGAACAGACAGGAGCAAGCAGAGTGGAGTGTCTTAATCAAGGACACAATGCAGGGCTACCAAAAAAGTACTGAAGGAATACAATTAGTTGAATATGTAGTCTGAATGAAATTCCATTTTATGATGGTGCAAAATGGGCCACTGATCCTCCTGGTCCTCCTTATGTTGGAGAAGAGGGGATTGATGATGGTGGTGGGTATGTGTCAAATTAAAGGTGGATGGGGGTGGATGGGATGGTGGTGGCTATGTGTCAAATTGAAGGTGGATGGGATAGCAATGATAGGGGGATGGGATGGTGGTGAGTATGTGTCAAATTGAAGGTGGATGGGAGATGGGATGGTGGTGAGTATGTGTCAAATTGAAGGTGGATGGGGGATGTGATGGTGGTGGGTATGTGTCAAATTAAGGGTGGATGGGAGATGGGATGGTGGTGAGTATGTGTCAAATTGTAGGTGGATGGGGGATGTGATGGTGGTGGGTATGTGTCAAATTAAGGGTGGATGGGAGATGGGATGGTGGTGAGTATGTGTCAAATTAAAGGTAGATGGGAGGCTGGGATGGTGGTCATGTGTCAAATTGAAGGTAGATGGGGGTTGGGATGGTGGTGGGTATGTGTCAAATTGATGGTAGATGGGGGCTGGGATGGTGGTGGGTATGTATCAAATTGAAGGTGTATGGGGGCTGGGATGGTGGTGGGTATGTGTCAAAATGAAGGTGGATGGGGATGGAATGGTGGTGGGTATGTGTCAAATTGAAGGTGGATGGGGGCTAGGATGGTGGTGGGTATGTGTCAAATTGAAGGTGGATGGGGATGGGATGGTGGTGAGTATGTGTCAAATTGAAGGTAGATGGGGCTGGGATGGTGGTGGGTATGTGTCAAATTAAAGGTAGAGGGTGGGCTGGGATGGTGGTGAGTATGTGTCAAATTGAAGGTGGATGGAGGGGGCTGGGATGGTGGTGGTTATGTGTCAAATTGAAGGTGGATGGGGGGCTGGGATGGTGGTGGGTATGTGTCAAATTGAAGGTGGATGGGGGATGGGATGGTGGTGGGTATGTGTCAAATTGAAGGTGGATGCGGGGCTGGGATGGTGGTGGGTATGTGTCAAATTGAAGGTGGATGGGGGAGAAATTGCTATATAATTTTGTATCAAACATTTTGTTCTCAAAGCTTCAGAGTCGTTTAACAACAAACAACAGAAATATTTTTCAAAGGCTCTTTTATTAATCATAATTATTAGCAAGTATTACACAAAAAAGAAATATCCTATTAAAAGATATGATGGGTGAATCTCAATAAGCGGCTGGATAGAGACAAACTTGCTGGATTATCAATATAAGGCTTTGTTGCCTACACAAGACGTTTGCCATTCTATTATTCTTTGAAGACGCACTCCGATATGGAGTTATTTATTATCAGATTGTTTTTTTGCCATTGCATAGTGCAAGACTTTGAGGAAGACTTGCTTTTATGAATCAATGGCATGAAAAACTGCCTACTTTGATCATTCAATAAAGAAAATGTATTTTTATTTCCTTAAATTCGCATTTGGCATGATTAAAATGTTACCTTTTGAAGAAGAAAACAATTATTAAATGTCTATGAAGGAAATATAATTCTGATAAGAGCTTTTTGAAATATTACTTTATCACACATTTCAGTTATGAAATAATGTAATAACAGCTTCTATTTTTTTAATGGATTTTTATTGTCAAATTGAACTGGAATAAAGCCTTCACATTACCATTATACTCCTTTTTTGGTCTGTACCAGAATAGCAAACAAAGATTTTGCTAGCTATTCTGGTACAGAGTTTTTTAACAACCAGAAAAGGAGTATAATGACAATGTGAAGGCTTTATTCCAGTCCATTTTAATGATAGAAATCTATTTTGAAAATGGAAGCTGTTAATGGATATTAAATGCCAAGAGAGGAATGTGTTTGAGTGGCAGCATGGTTTCCCCATATCTGATATTATGAATGTGATTGTTCATAAATGAAAACAAATACCCCTACTACAAAGAATCTATTTTTATCATAAGTGAGATGTAATTTGATGTTAAGTAAATTATTAAAGTAATGTGAATACTGTCTTGGATATAGTGTACTGTGATATTACAATTTCAAAACTGATATTATGTATTTGCAGTACATTCAGGTAAAACACTGACAAAAAAAGGGGAGAAATTATTTGGATTTACAAGGTTCAATGATAAGTACATGAAAGTCTTTTCCCCAAATTGAAAGATTATATTCATCCTTGTAAGTAAATCCTGAATCTAATTTGGTTTATTAAAAGTAAGGATTGGTAGATGATGTCTATTTATATATAGAATTGAGTAATAGAACGTTGTATTTCTATTTTGTGTTGATAAAATATTAAAGGCAACACTAATTATAGTTTTAAATTTAGTGATTCCTTTCACATATTAGATTAGTTAAAATTCCAAGCAAATTAATAATATTCAAGGTTAAAATAATATTCAAAGGTTAATAAGTATAGGTAAAAATGTTTATCTTGAAATGTTGGATTGAAGGGTGTTACAAAAGTGATCCAGATCAAAAGTTAGTTGTTGTCAGTTTGGACTTCAGTCATATATATTTCACCATTAGGCATATTTCATGATTTCCATGGTTAACCCAAGAGACAATGCAAAAAGATGTGGATTTAGAAAGACATCAAAGAAAGATTAGGTAGTATTTGTGTCTAAGATAAAGTCTACGTAAAAGCTAGTTTAACCTCTCAGGCACAATTTGACCCTCGTTGTCATGGTGCTGTAAGCCCTCATCAAACAAACATTAAAAGCTAGGAGACATCTGATGATAAAAATGGTTCCTTTATTTGTTTCATTCTGAGCATGAGGTTTGTTTATAATGATAATTAGCACAGTATTAATGTATGTTGGAAATTGTTGTATGTCTCAGCTGTCTTTTAGATTTGATTTGATTGATTAACTACTACACTAAGCATGATAATTTAACAAAGTTTTACATTCAGATAACAAGATGATTGGTGGAGGAGGTCTGAAAGAGCTGTTGCTTTTACAAAGCAGACCCCCTGTACAAAGAAACAAATAAAGAAACATTGGTGAAGGAGGCCTGAACGAGCTGTTGCTTTTACAAGGCAGACCCCCTGTACAAAGAAACAAATAAAGAAACATAAGATAATGAAAAGTTATATATAAAGGGAAAATACATATAGAATAGACTAATACGCCACCCCCACCCCATTATGGTACATGCAAATAATGCAAGATGAGAGGCATATCATACTACTATGTTATTATAACATGTAAACTAAGCCCTAGTCCCCCTACAGAATCTCAACATCCCCTCCCACACACTCGTACACCTAAGGTTCAATTACTAAGAAAAAGATCAGTGACTTAAGGTACAGGACAATTGACAATATAGTGTATATTGTGATTATACAAAAGTAATTGCTTCAATTGTCTTTGAAAAAAAATAGAACTGATGGGGCTTTTCTTAAAGGATTAGTTCAGTGGTCAAGCATGTTCATCTTATATGAAAAAGGACTTCAAAAGAAACAAAATGGTGAAGAAAGCATTAGAAAATCTTATTCCGTCAAGGAGATATTAAAAATTAAAGTTTGGTATCATTTGTGTAGAAACGACTGAAATCAGACTGTGATGTCATAGTCTCAGATTCCTCAAAGATTTTATGTATTGTTTCATATTATGTCCTGCGATTTTGTGGCTGCAAAACCATGGGATATGTCAAAAAAGTAGTCAATCTGAATTATAGGAAGGGTGTTTATAATATACCACCTGAAGAAAGTTTGAGGAAAAATGATTTAAATAGTGAACAAATTAAATAAACTTTCTTTTAAAATACATAAAGACTTTGAGGAATCTGAGGCTGTGACATCACAACTAGTCTGATTTCAGTCGTTTTTACAGAAATGATACCAAACTCTAAACTTAGATTTTCTAATTCTTTCTTCACCATTTTGTTTCTTTTAAAATCCTCTTTCATATAAGATTGACATGCTTGACCACTGAACTAATCCTTTAACACAGTACCAAAAGTATTCCAGAGTTGCACACCTGAGAAGCTGAAGGACTTTCTTTAAATGTAAGAGTGAATACTGTACACATATAAATTACTGAGTGCCTAATAAAATGGTCATGGATGTCTGAATTAAAGCTGAAGAGGCTGCAGAGCAAATTAGGCAAAAGGTTGTTAATGGCTTTATACATGAATACACCTAATTGGAATCTAGAAATATTGAGCCAAAGTAAATCATTAAAAAGCGGTGAGGTATGAGTTCTAGAGTCTGACGATGTGATTACAGGAATAGTTTTTGGAGTATATATGGGTAGTTAAGGTAAGTGGGGTGAGTATTACACCCATACAATATTACAGTAAGACAAGTGTGATAGAATAAGAGAATTATATAATGAAATAAAAATCTTCTGTGGTACAAAGTTACTTATCTTATACAGCATTCCTATCATTTTTACAGTCTTGTTGCATAACGTATTGATATAAAGCTTCCAATTAAGTTGGGGGGTTAATATTAAGTCCAAGAAATTTAACAGAATTAATTTGTTATACAAAAGTCTCATCAATACAAATCTTAAGATCTTGAAACTTGTTGCAAAGTCGATAGAATAAATTTTTTCTTTTACATTCAGGGACAGTTTGTTTGCTGTAAACCATTCCCAAACTATTTTAAGTTCATGGTTAATCAAAGGGAGGAATGGGGTTACTTGTCTTGTAAAGAATGCTGAAGGTGTCAGCAACAGTTTTTTTAGAACAAAGGGGTAGGTCATTTATGTATAGAAGAAATAACAAGGGTCCAAGAATGGAGCCCTGGAGCACACCACAAGAAATATCCCCTCATGAAGATGAACAATTGTTTACAAGTTGCTTACAGTTGGACAAATAATCACGAAACCAATCATGGGCTACACTCAATAGCTTAGTATGTAAAGAATAGTATGATTGACAGTGTCAAAGGCCTTAGATAAATCTCAAAAAATGCCTACAGTATATTCATTGTTATCAAAACCTTTCGAAATACAATTAGAGATATCTAACACTGCCATATAGGTTGAGTACTTTTGATGAAATCCAAACTGGCCGTCACCTATAATAATCCTTTAAAGGATTAGTCCAGTGGTCAAGCATGTCCATCTTATATCCCTGCTTATATGAAAGAGGACTTCAAATATGAAATAACAAAATGGTGAAGAAAGCATTCAAAATCTTATTCTGTTAAGGAGTTATTCAAGTTTAAAGCTCTGTCTTATCTGTGTAGAAATGACTGGTGTAGTAAAGTCTACTATGGAAAGTTGGTGTCTTTATCCTCACATTCTTAACAATTGTTAATATATTTTAAAGAAAGTTTATTTATTTTTCTTTATTTTAAAAATTTTCCTCTAACTTTCTTCAGTTTGTATATTACCCTTCCTAGATTCAGTTTCACTACTTTTTGACATATCCCATGGTTTTTAAGCCTCAAAATCGTAGGACAAAATATGATAGAATACATAAGACTTTGAGGAATTTGAGGCTATGAAATCACAACTAGTCTGATTTTAGCCATTTCTACACAAATGATACCAATCTTTAGACTTAGATATCTCCTTAATGGAATAAGATTTTTGAATGCTTTCTTTGCCATTTTGTTTCTTTTGAAGTCTTCTTTCATATAAGATAGACTTGAAGTAATGAAGTAAACCTTAAAAGTTTCTTTATCGAAGTTTGCTGGATTTAATTGGTCCTTTGTTTATTTTAAGCTCCGAAGCAATTTCTGCTATTGTGTTATTTTTATACATACTTTTAAAAGATTGTGATGAATATGAAACTGAAATGAAAATTTAACACTGGGGTTATTTTTTAGTGCCAAACAATGAAAGCATGCATGTCATTAACCCTTTCTCATTCTGCTTGCATTTTCATTTTGCTAGATTTGAGAAAATATTTTCTAGCACTGCTGACATGAGATGTAGACATAGTAAACAATTTATCCAAACTTGGAATTGTTTTACTTTCTTTTGGATATGTAAGAAGTGATATCTGGTCTGGAAGGGGATAGATATATCAATAACAAGTTTTAGTTTTGTATGTTCACTTAAAATTAGGGACAAAACTTGTAACATAACCAGCTTTTGAAATTTCTGCAGTTTTTAATAAGTATCAATGACCTAGTAAATTTATGCGAAAAAGATCTCAAAGTGATCCACCGGCAGGCCACCTCAGGGTTGTTAGTTGCCTAAAACAAACTTTGGGTTTTTGTTTCATTGATGAAAATTAATTACTGGCTATTCATGATCAGTTTTATCAGCTGGTCAAATGTATTCATGAAATGACCACAAAAAAACTTTAAAAAGAGAAGATTCTGTCTTGGAAAAATAATTGTAGATAAGGTCTTTTTTTATTTTGAATTGGTACAGATACAGTTTTGAACATAAACTTATGCTTGGAGATATGCTAGCAAAATAGTGCATGTCTGATAGTCACAAAAGGGTATGCAAAGATAATGAATTTCTTGAATTCCATGATTGCATTGCATTATCTTACAAAAATGATGTTGCTTTAAGTGTGTACAGGATTTAGCATAAACAATAACGTACAAACATGTTTCATCAACACACTACAGAAGAGCTGAAAAGCACTTGATGTTTAGATTATGCTTCCTAAAAAATGTCCTAAAGCCCTTATAAATTAAAAGCAGACATTTTACCTTTCCTTCATTCTCTTCCGCTGACAGGTGAGGAATTAAAACTTGAATTTGTATGTGGCGGCAGCCATTTGACATTCGTGGTATGCATAATATTTGCCAAATTCAGGGCAGAAGAGAAAATTGGTAAAGACGGAAAATTTACATGGAGCTCAAAATTGGTTATTTATTAGAGCCTTGCCATAATTAAGAGCTGTAGGAGGTAATCACTACAAGATTCAAATTTTGACATTAATGACATTTCAAAATTAGTGTAAGGGCTACTTCATCTTAAAAGTGCTTTTGCTAAAAGCCTTGTAAAACAAAAGATAGGAGTTTATACCTTGTTACTAGTATTCAGGTTGTTCATGATGATGGGTCCATTGTGCTTTGTTAATTTTCTTCATGTTTTGTGTTTTAGAGGGGAGGGGCCAAATATGGATTTTAAAGACTTATAAAAGACTTCTGATAAAACAAAAAGCTGAATAAAAAATTTCATATGGAAGTAGTACCTGGTTAAATTAAATTGTCCTCCTTCATTGCTATGTATATGTCTCTACAGGTTTGCATTTGAGTCTGCTATCTTCAGTACCATTGTATCTTCTTACTGTATCATCAAAGATTACTGGCTTTAGAAAGTGAAGATGAAAATCTCCTTCAATAAGACTAGTCTTGTGATAAAAGAAATTAGAATTTATAATTTGTCTTTGTTGGATATGTGCCTGTGTGCTTGAAATACGAATGGTCTGCCATTTTATAAACAATACAGATTCTCTTCATTTACAGGAATTTGAGAGGATCTTTATTTTAATTAAGAATGAGAATTTGATTTAGATCTTTTACATTATTTATTTTAATCAAGAAATGAAATAAATAATAATAATAGTAATAATAATAATAAATTAAGAATGAGGCCATCTACTTGATTTAGATCTTTTACATAAATTTATCAGTTCTACAAATACATAAATTTGATTTAGATCTTTTTTACATAAATTTAAATAAATAATAATAATAATAATAATAATCTATCAAATACATAAATTTCCTGTTCACAATCATTTTAACCCCCATGTTAAATTGAAATGAAATAAATAATAATAATAATAATAATAATAATAATAATTAAGAATGAGGCCATCTACTGTTTAGATCAATTATATGATTTTAATCGATTTTAACCCTCATTTGTGGTATAATTCAAAGTTAACCTGAATAATTGAAGTTAGAAAATAAAATTTCCAGCTACCTTAGTAAGACCTGGCAAGATTCCTGGAATCTGGAGACCAGTAACAAACTTCACACCATCAAACCCAAAATAGGGACCAACGTACCCCTGCGCAGTCGCAACCGCAGGGAGAATGTTGTTATCATCCGCATCCGCCTCGGCCACACCTTTCTCAAACACTCTCACCTACTTTCCAGCTCCCATGCTCCTCTCTGCCCTACATGCAACATCGATTTCTGGATCAAGCATATCCTCTTAACCTGTCCCATATACCTGAATGCCAGATCACACCTCTCCCCTTCCGTCTCCATTTCTGATCTTTTCAAGAACAATCCTACCTCCAACTTCATCACCTTTTTCCACAACAGCAATTTATTCCACCTGATCTAAACCCCCTTTTCTGCCTTACCTTCCTCATCTTCCTTTTATCATTTCCTTATTCACCTTCTCTCCCTCCTTTCCTCTATCCCTTCTCTCTTTCCTCTCTGTCCTAAGTCAAGCACCTTAGTTTTTAAAACCCTCTTGGCACATTTGACTGTCGTGGTGCCATTAAACATCAACAAACCAAATCAAACCAAGCTTTACCCTTGATCTACACATAAGATGGCTGGTATGTGTAATCATTGATTCAATCTTCTCCTGGCAAGTTACATTCATGTTGCCATGGAGTCATTTAACCTGACCGTTGGGTCAATGCTACCAGGTCCTCCTTATATCATGTCATATCTGTTGAGAGTAGGAGGCTGTGGAGGTCCTTCTCTCAGTAGGTGGGAGATGATAAATAGATTTACTAGTTTGATAGTTTTAGTAGAATTTAAAACTCTTATCTCTATATGCATTCCAGCATGCATTTGTTTCAACAGACAGTTGTCATAAGATTGTGTTTCAGTTTGAAATGAACATTTATGAAGTATTCTTAAAATGGTGATATAATTCTTTGGTATTAAAGAATGGTAGCAGAGGGTTGCTGTCAAAGTTGATAGACCCTGGATTAGAGAGCTTGTAATATCAAATGATGTGCCTCTTTTAAAGACACTCCATGCTTTTAAATCTTGTGTACATTTTAATTGCAAAACATTTCCATTATTGTCAAAATATAAAGCCTTTTCACAGAAGAAAAGCCATTTGCTTGAATCTGTCACATGTGGTTTTGAGTTTTATTATCCACAGCTTAAGTACAAATCACATTTTGCATCATTGTGAACAGAACCATTTTTTAAAGCAAATTTGTTATCAATGAAATAACAAGTTCATGAACAATGTGAAATTGTAGTTACATAGTGGGTCATAATGATGTTTAGAATTACAATAAAATCATACACCTACGCAACCCATTAATTTGCAGCAAGATTTTTTTTTTTACCAAAATAAGTGCCCTCTTACATTAATACTGCTGCATGTCCTATTGTACATATTTCTTTTAATATGTCATTTTGGCATTCTGACACTTACTGATTGTTATACACGTGCACCATAGAAGCCAGTGTGCTTCCCTTTTCCTCTAACATTTCTTCAATCCACATGAAAAAAAGTTGTAAAAACACCCTTCATTCATAAAATAACACTTGGCAATCTTTGGTTTTGAGAGATTGTTCACATTTGTATTTGGTGCTGTCTATGCTTTCCATAAGTGTGAGGCCCAAGCATTATGTTGTGGCATTTCATTTGAGTGGCCTTTGCTATGCCAATAGCTAAGTAGGAATGGAAACTGTAGATGTTTAGCAAGCAGGAAAAGTGTCCCTCCATTTATGACCATAAATGAATTGTAATAACAAAAAAATGCAATTTTGCAAAGGTGCAGAGATTGGCAGTTTAATTTTCAAGTTGGACTCAGGGTCATCATAAATGTCTAATAGCAGTGTGATACCTTGTGACCGGGATACTTCAAATCAAATTAAATAAACGATTCTCAAACCAGTGCACTGCTGAGGGAGTTGTTCAAGCTGAGTAATTTTGTTTCTTTGTATTTGTTCACTTGGTTTTGTGAGAGTGCTTCATTTTTTATGGAGAATCAAAGGAAGTAAAATTGAATAAAGCAGTGACAATTGAACTTTAGATGGAAGAAACGGCACAGGTTGTTCTTACTTACCAGGCTTGTTTTACTCCGAGAAATGAGCCATCCTTGAAAGGTATTCACTGACCATGAATAAATAAATGCACTCTGTCATAGAATCAACCAATCACGGACATTGTGTTGACCAATTACTAAATCTAATTTACTCTTTAATTGATATGCCACAGGGAATTCACTCCTCAATTTCTTTAGCTTGGATATCCAATAGCATTGTTAAAGAATTCAAGCCTTTTATATGTGAAATGACTCATTTGAGGCTCAAGGCTAGGAAATTTCAGCTACTGTAGATGGATTTGAATTTCAGATGCTCTTTTATTACTGGCTTGTTTCTGTAATGTCTGTATGATTTTACTGTGTGTTAATTTTTTAATTTGACATGCATGTTAATTACATTTTTGTACATTTATCATTGGATATTTGTGCTTCTACCTTTTATGGTTATATATCATTTAAGTATTGGTCAAGAATACAAGATTTTAAGGACTTCACTTGTGGCCTCATTAAAACCTTGTTAAGCATACAACAGCTATCAGATATTCTTACAGCTGTCAGATATTCCTATAATTTATCTTAATATTCTTAAATTTTATTCTGAAAAAAAGTTTTTAAAAACTGTTTTGAAAAAAGAGTGAGGATAGGCATTTATTATACAACAAGTTAACAATAATCAAGATAGGCATGTAGGCACAACAAGATAGACATATAGGCACAACAAGATAGGCATGTATGCACAACAAGATAGGCATGTAGGCACAAAGATAGGCAAGATAACAAGATAGGTATGTAGGCACACCAAGATAGGCATAAGATAGGCATGTAGGCACAACAAGATAGGCATGTAGGCACAACAAGATAGGTATGTAGGCACACCAAGATAGGCATGTAGGCACTACAAGATAGGCATGTAGGCACAACAAGATAGGTATGTAGGCACACCAAAATAGGCATGTAGGCACAACAAGATAGGCATGTAGGCACAACAAGATAGGCATGTAGGCACAACAAGTTAACAACAAACATTACAATACAATAATTTCATGATTTTTATTTTGGATTGTAGTAGTTCCCTGACAGAAGTCAATTAATATATCACACAGCAAGTTTCCTACCAATGACTTATTTGTGGTTGCATAACTTAAAATAATAAAGAATGGTTTTAGGTAAACAATTATTTAATGTTTTATGTATAATCTGAAGCAATTGTTCTTTTGTTGACTTTGAAGATGTTTCTCTTTTGCCATTTAGAGCTTTCTGTAGACACATAGTCATGTGATGTATATCTTCAAGGTCATTTGTAGAGATCCACAGTTGCCAGTTGCAGAGGAATTAATTCCCCCATTGTCTCTAAGAAATATTTCTTCCTGTCTAAATCAAACCTTGCTTTGTTGATGACAAGTAATATATCAGAGAAGCTAATTCTTTAATGGATGAAACCGTGTCCCTAGTAAATTAGTTCTGTAATATACACGCACACATTAATGATATCTTTCCATTAAAGACAACGATATGTTCCGAATATCTATCGTAGCATAAGCAAAGAATGTAAATCAGTACCAATATATCTTTCTGGGTGACATGTTCTTTGAGAAATCTTATTCAATTCTTGATGTCTTGGTGGGTTCGTACTGAAGGTCATCACTTCTGGTATTTTTGGTTATTTACATAAGATTGCTTTAGCTATCTTTATCAATTAAACAAAAACCAGCCAGGAATAAATTTTGTTGAAGGATTGTAATTGTGAATGCTTCTGAAATGTTAAGACTATGTTTACCCTGCACATTTATTAGCTTGAAATTTTGAGGTTGGCGAATCTTTTCGTCATGTGATTGGAAGATGCCATTTGTACAATGATTAGAATGAAATACAATCAAATGTTTTGATGAGGATTATCTGTGCAATTTGTAGTATGAATAAACAAAAAATCTGATCAGATAAGCTTTGCATAGATGAGGGAATAAATATAAACATTAATGTTTGATATAATTATTATGTGCTGGAGTTGTTCCTAATAGGCAATCTGGAGCCTATAGTAGTATGGATGATTTTTTTACATGCTTCATAGAAAGTTCATTATACTCTGGCTGCTTTAATATATGTTTGAGGAAACTACATATCTGTAAAGAAATCATTAATATTCATGGATGGATATCCTAGAGGAATTAAGGGACATGTCTCATCCTTTGTCCCACACATGTAGACGGACATGGAGTAGCAAATACACCCCCCTCTGCCATTTAGTTTCCTCCAACATAAAACAATAAAAAGCATATTTTTGGTAAAAAGCAAAGGTATTGAATATCTTCCTAACTCCTTAAAAGATAAATATTTTGATATTTATTACTAAATAAAAAGAATGAATAGATGAAACACAAGATAGAAAAATAGAGTGAAGTCTGGAAATACCAGCTTGTGATTTGACAGAAATATGCATTTCGCAAATGTTACATCCCATATGGCAGTTTCTCGGAATACCCCTTGGCTTTTAGAAAAGTTGTTCTTAGTTTTTCAGAAGGTTTTTTTTTTCCCTTTTTTAAAATGGACTTATTTGGTATACTAGCTGTTTAAAATTGTTAATGTTTTGAAACAACATAAGTAGAATAAACTGTGTATGCATATTGAAGTTTTTTATCAGTTATTTGCAATAGTCTTAATTCTTGAATTAGCCAACTTTTATTATTCTCATGAAATTTTACATAATGCTGATTGACCAACCCTATCAGGCTGTTTCAGCTGATGTCATGAGGTCACATGAATTTGTTTACATCGCCATTTTGTAGGACAGACTGTCATCTGCTGTATACTTACATACATTTGCATGTTGTTATATAATATTACTTTTGTAAGTAGTATGCCGGAATCTTGCTGAGCTGTTGGTTGCATTAACTTATAGATGTGTTTAGAATTTACTGATTAATATTACTTTGAGGGTAATATTTTCTTTAAAATAACATTTTATATTGAAAAATTAATTCATTTTGCCAGTTTGTTTTAACCAGCATGTGTTTATGCCCAGCACGTGTTTTACATGCCCAGCCATGTTTCCTTCACCAGCGCGTGCTAGCACGTGTTTTAGATCAAGTCTGTTTGTTTTACGTGTGATGTGACTGAACTGTGTGAAGTTCAGATGCATGAAATACTCAATGCACAAAGCTCTGCCTTGCAAAATGACTCCCAGTTAAGTTACGAGTCACGTGATGAAATCCCTCTAATACATGCCTGCCTCCTATTCATAATTTGATTCAAGCTTGCCAGCCATTTGTTATTATTCTGCTGTGCTCTTCAGCTACTGTCATTTGTTCATGCTTGTCACATGACTTGTTAGCTGCGGTGTTAATGCTTCCACATAGTAAGGTCTTATAAATAATAAGATTCATTTCCATACTCACTAAGTACTATCTGCATAGTTAGGAGGGATTTCAAACCTAAAACCTTAAAAGTTGCCATCAAATATCTCTGGCTCTCCAGCTAATCACATCTGACTCCATCAGTCTGTCAGTTCATATCAAGTTCTCGAGGGTAAAGTATGGAGTCATTGACTGATATATGAATGAGAGGGAAGTGGGCAGAGATTAGTGGAGATTAAAGATTCCAGAAGATGCTCTTCATTAATGGGTCATTGTAAGGATGATGTAAGGGTGTTTTGATTCTTGGAGGACTAGTTAAGAAGAGGTCACACTGTAATTGCTATTTTATTTCTGTGCTTGAAGTCCTAGATTGTTACTGAGATCACTTTTAATATTACCTTGTTTCTAACAATAATCCTGAAGAGTAAGTTAAGAGACAATTTAGCCTCATTTGGAATGATATAGAACAAAATAAGTTATAGTGAAGATTTTTTGTCATAAATCTAATTCTCAGTGAGGTGGCACTAGATATTTTGCAGAAGGGAGAGACACGGTCATTATATATAACTATGTTTGCAGGAGATCAGTACATGATCATGACAGCACGGTGATATATGATTATGTATACAGGAGATTAGCACATGATCATGACTTTACGGACATTATATATATAAATATGTATACAGGAGATCAGCACATGATCATGACAGCATGGACATTATACATATTACTATGCATGCAGGAGATCAACACATGATCATGATAGCATGGTCATTATATATAACTATGTATGCAGGAGATCAGCACATGATCATGACAGCACGGACATTATATATAATTGTATGCAGGAGATTAGCACATCAGCACATGATCATGACAGCACGGACATTATATATATATAACTATGTATGCAGGAGATCAGTACATGATCATGACTGCACGGACATTATATGTATAACTATGTATACAGGAGATCAGCACATGATCATGACAGCACGGACATTATAAATATTACTATGTATGCAGGAGATCAACACATGATCATGATAGCATGGTCATTATATATAACTATGTATGCAGGAGATCAGCACATGATCATGACAGCATGGTCATTATATATAACTATGTATGCAGGAGATCAGCACATGATCATGACAGCACGGACATTATATATAATTGTAGGCAGGAGATCAGCACATCAGCACATGATCATGACAGCACGGACATCATACTGTATATAACTATGTATGCAGGAGATCAGCACATGATCATGACAGCACGGACATTATACTGTATATAACTATGTATGCAGGAGATCAGCACATCAGCACATGATCATGACAGCACGGACATTATATATAATTGTATGCAGGAGATCAGCACATGATCATGACAGCACGGACATTATATATAATTGTATGCAGGAGATCAGCACATCAGCACATGATCATGACAGCACGGACATACTGTATATAACTATGTATGCAGGAGATCAGCACATGATCATGACAGCACCGACATTATATATAATTGTATGTAAGAGATCAGCACATGATCATGACAGCATGGACATTATACTGTATATAACTATGTATGCAGGAGATCAGCACATCAGGCATGATCATGACAGCACGGACATTATATATAATTGTATGCAGGAGATCAGCACATCAGCACATGATCATGACAGTACGGACATTATACTGTATATAACTATGTATGCAGGAGATCAGCACATGATCATGACAGCATGGACATTATATATAACTATGTATGCAGGAGATCAGCACAGTATCATGACAGCACCCTAATAATCATGACAAAATAATCTTAAGTAGCAATTAAGAATGAAGTCCTAAAAAAATACTAAACCTTAAATGACTCAAACCAACAGATTAAATTCTAAAGAGTCAAGTGAAAATAAAATAGATGGAAGCAAGGATAAATCAGTATTCGCACTAGCTAAAAAGGAAACGGATTAATACAAAATTGAATATGGATAAAAATGCTATTTAGAACAATTTACTATAGATATCGTGTACTGTTTGCATCCTTGTTATTCTCTGATTTTGAGTCCGCATCTTTCTCCTTTTTTGTCATTTCAGAGTTCAAGAGCCTCCATACAAGTTGCCAGCGAGATGCTTCCAACTTCAACAGAGAGAGCAGTAACCGTCTCAGGTACCCCAGACGCAATCACCAAAGCTATCTATCAAGTCTGTTGTGTAATGCTAGAGGTTAGAATAATTCTTTCTTCTGTCAATATAAATGTTGTGATTAACGTTTCAGTAGGTTTATTTTAGGATGCCTGATGATAGGCAGAAGAATATGACATACTGCTTTGTACCAATTATTCAACCATTGTTATAATTGTGGAAATCTCAATAAAAACAAGTGGAACACACAGTATGCACCCCAGTGTCCTCCTCTCCTTCCAAGTTTCAACACATATCCTCAAAATCAATTTTGTGATGATCAAACATCTTTTTTAATGTAGGAAAACTGCTAAAATCTCATATGTGGAAAGTGATTTCTTTTATATATTTCCATTCAAGAGTTCATAGCTCATCAAAGAATCTACTTTCTCAATAGTCAGAAGATCCACTCAGATAAAAAAGCTATTCTTGCAAAGCAAAAAAAAAGAGGTTGTTCTCTCCCAGAATTAACGATCGCCATGAACTTATCTAGTGTTATATCTTCCGAGTGTCCTAGTTCTTTTCAAAGCAACTCTGTAACTCCTGTGTTTTAAAAACATTTAAAGACGAAATGTTTGAATTTTAAAATAGGATAAAATGAAGATTGATTATTCAATACCATCTCCGAAGTCTGCTTTCGAAATACCAAGAATAAATTCTTAATTGAATAAAGACATCCTTAAGGCACACAGAATGAACTGCACCAAAAAATCTTCAATGTTTTACCATGTTAATATTCCTCTCCATGTCTCTAAATCGTAGCGGTCTCTAATCACATTAAATAGGTTACCTTACAGCCATGTAAAGAGGGTAGTTTCATAACATTAGGCTGCAGAGAGAAAGATGTGGAAATGGGCTAAGAAGAAACTTATAGGAGATAACCTTTGAGGAAAGATCGGTTGGTGAACTCTAAATGGCTAGAAGGAGTATATCAGTGCTATGTATAAAGTAATTCTTAGGGTTTTTCTAATTGATACCTGTCAAATAGGTTCTCTTATGGATAGATCCCTTTACCGGATTCAAAGCACAAAAAGCATCTGAGCTTAAAGCAAGTTCTGGCACCTACTTTGAAATGAATATTATAAACACCTAAATCTTTAACATGCAGAATACAATACACTTTTTAATTATAATGATATTATTCATATTGATATCATTATTTTTATTTTATACTGGCAGCATCGAAATTGGAATCCCTGCCGTGGCATAAATGAATATCTTTAAAGCATTTTAATTGCTAAGGGAGACTCGAATAACACTAAAAAAGTTACAATCAAAGTTAATCTCTTTTTAATTACAGCTAAAATTCACAATTAATATATTCCTGTCATTTATGGTGCAGTTACACAACCCTCTAGGGGATAATCATAGTTTATTTTTCTAAGTGGAATTTAATAGCTTAGATTACTGTGGCTCAAAATGGAGACAAAACCCTTTCCATTCTATGGGCTTTCTGCATTCATTTACTGCGTTAATACCCGTATGATTAAAATTAATCAGATATGAATTATGAAGCACATATGAAATATGATACTGTAATCCATAGAGTAGCTCTGAAGAAGTAATGTTGGGTTGCCATGTGACTGAGAGACTTTTTATTTCCTCTATGTATGAAATTATTCCAGCAAAATTCCCTAGACTGCCTCTTATGAAAATTGATTTATTGGATTACTGATAAATATTTGCTTAAGTGATTCATGTTTTGAATTAAATTAGATTGACTGAAATCATGGCTTTAATTACAGCGCCAACCGAAGAAACACGGCATGATGATTGAAATAGTTATGGGGTGGATATGATTTTCCATAGACTTGTGGTACCATGGGAAATACTTGGAAATATTTTCTGAACTAAGTTCCGATAACATTATACGTATAAATAAATTACGAGACTATTTTGAAGACAAATATGAAGAGGAAGCTGGCTGTATTTTTTTCTCTGATGGTTGTATTAAACAACTCTCAAGTTTAGTTTTCCCATCCATTTGATCTAAAGAAATATGCTTCTTTCTTTTTTTTATTCTTGAGATTTATAAACATAGAGAATGATTTAAAACTTATTGAACAACAGAGAAATATTAAACATTCTTGGAATATACTCATTGCATTCTATCCGGTTTGAACTACACATAAACATGACGATAGATCATTGTGTTTTGTAATGAGGCAAGAAAAGATTATGCATTATGAATTTTTGTGAGGTAATTTGTTCATTACCTCCATCAATGAAGTTGGATGGAGGTTATATTTTCGCCTCTGGAAATTTGTATGTTTGTCATCAACATATGTGAAGGACTGTTGATTGGATTCTGATCATAATTGGTGTGTGGTTTTGTTACTGCCTATGGACGAAGTGGAAAAAATTTGGGACATACTGGCATAGGGGAAGGGTGTAAATGGAAGGGTGTGGACATTTTAAGGTCAGTTTGTCTTTTGTCTGTCATCAAGATATCTCAAGAACTAATAAATAGATTTCGATTAAATTTGGTGTGTTGTTTTTTTACTTCTTGTGGAAGAAGTGATTCAAATTTTATACATATTGGAACAGGGGAAGGGTGAAAATGAGGGGTGTGGGCATGTTTTTGCCTATGTCTGTCATCAAAATATGTCCAGAACTGATAATTGGATGTGGATTAAATTTGGTGTGGTTTGTTTACTTCTTGTGGAAGAAGTGATTAAAACTTGAGACATATTGGAACATGGGGAGGGTAAAAATAGGGGGTGGGGACATGTTTTTGGCTATGTCTGTCATCAAGATATCTCAAGAACTGATAATTGGATTTGGATTAAATTTGGTGTGTGGTTTTGTTACTGCTTAAGGAAAAATGATTAAAATGTGGGAATAATTGGAACAGGGGAAGGGTAGAAATTGTGGGATGGGGATGTTTTATAGGATAAGTTGAAATCTAATGGAATGTGCTGAACAATGACGAAGATCCAAACAATCAATTATCTGGACTCATTGAAAATTAAATCAAGTGGTCTGTATACTATCAATGTAATAAAAACAATTGGTTTCAGCCATGAATAGAAAATGATGGAATGTGAATCTTAACTGAATGGATCTCAAACAATGAATGCTTAGCCTGAATGAAACTGAAAACAATGGCCTTAAAAGTAATCAGTCAAAAGATAATCTTCAATTGTTTAAAATGCTAATGATCCTTACAGATCAAAACTTGGGATGATCTTGGTGGGCCTAGGATTTCTGAAGTAGATTATAGTGGGTATGGGGATCAAATGAACTCTAAAACTATTCTGGACATGTTGGAATTGCAACGGGGGCAGAGGTATGTGCTCTACAGAGAGTGCTGATATTTTACTATTTGATATGATATGGTGTTTAAGAAGTCCTCCCTACCCTGCATTAGTATATGACATCATTTTATCCTTCCTACATTCTCATCTGATGATTTAAATTACTGAATGGTGCATTATGATTGTCTCCCCTTTCATGGATTTCTTGTAATGATAAAGTATTCATAGAGATTCATTTATCTATCTATTGAAAACACTTTTCTGTTCTGAGATATGTTTAAAGTTGACATAAAGTCTGATACAATCATTATTTCATATGATAGAGGATACAAATCATAACCAACTGCCAAAAACAGCAAGTCAAAATCTTATTCCTGTCTCTAAGTTATTCATGTTTGAAGTCGACACATGGAGGCTGCCATTTTGTTCAATAAAAGTTATTATTCCAAAATGATGTGACACAAAGTTTTAACAGCATGTTTTGATAATTTCATGTGTACACAAACATTTCCTTGACCCTTGCAAAAAAAAAAAAAAACTTTTTCCTAAGATAGAAAACCTGGGGGTAGATTATAAAGAAATACAAAGCATTCTAACATCCTGCTGGGCTGATGACATCATAATCTGCATGTTTTGAAATCAAAGTTGGCAGCTCCCATGGTACTATTTAGTGGTAGCATTAAGGTTTTAATAATTACAACAAAAAAATTAAATTACTTCTGGAGTTATGAAACGTGGTCAGAAAATTTGTTGTTTTCAATTCTATCATATAAAACAAGGATTATGTCAGACTTTATGTCTCCTTAAAACAGAACAAGGATAAGAAACAACTAAACAACATGTACACAAAATTACAATGGAAACTAGAATTTTAGCACTCTGCAGAGCGCATACCTCCACCCCTATTTGTTCCCCACCGAAATAAAATTTACCTCAGAAACTTTTGACCCACCAACTTATAACCCAAAAAAATCTCTTTCTCACTGTTGATCTGTATTGCCATTTACATTCTAAACACTTGAGGATCATCACTTGTGATCATTGTTTTCAGTTTAATTCAGGCTAAGCGTTCATTATTTAAGCTCTATTCAGGGTAGCTCTCCAATCCATCATTTTCATTCATGGCAGAAGCCAATTGTTTTGATTTCTTTGATACCAGAAACCACTTCACTTGATTTTCTTTTGAGTTTAGAAAATTGATTGTATAGCTGTTCTTTCATGGCATGAACTCATTGTTCAGCACATTCCATAGGAAAGTTTCAACTAAGTCTTTACAAATCTTGCCTAAGATATCCCCACCCTCCATTTCTACTCTCCCCCTTGTTCCAATAAGTCCTACATTTTAATCACATCTTCCTTAAGCAGTAACAAAACCACACACCATATTCAATCAAAATCCAAGCATCAGTTCTTGAGATATCTGGATGACAGACAAACAAACAAGAGGCAAAAACATGTCCATACCCCTCATTTTCACCCTCCTCCTGTTCCAATATGTCCCCAATTTTATTCACTTCTTCCTTCAGCAGTAACAAAACTACACACTAAATTTGATCCACATCCAGTCATCAGTTCTTGAGATATCTTGATGACAAATGGAGGTTAAAACATGGAACTCCGTCCAACTTCGTTGGTGGAGGTGATAACTCAGTAAAGGCTTTGTCATACAAGTGCTTCTTTAGAATATTTGTTTGTGGCTGAATTAAGTTGCAGTATCCAATATGATGATCAAATGCAGGATTCTCTAGAGTTTGAGTGTAATGTCCTTATGCTGGACGATGAAAAGAAGTTTGTCTGAGAAAGCAAGATTGATTCCAGGGAGCTTTGAAGGTTTGGGTGTGATGTCCTTATGCTGGACGATGAAAAGAAGCTTGTCTGAGAAAGCAAGATTGATTCCAGGGAGCTTTGAAGAAATAAAGCCAGTAAAACATTCCCATGTTAGCGACCTAATTTAAATTAAATTCTTTGCTGAATTCAGATTTATTTCAAATTTTGTCTTCCATTAAAATTGTCTTTTTTTGTCATTATATATATATCAAATATCAGTATACAATATGACTAACTGCTTGATTGTTAGATATGAAACTTGCCGTAATTTTTTTCATTTTTTTATAAATCAATTGTTGTATTTTGAATATTACAAATGCAAGTAAGCACAATATTCTAGATTAATTTATTGTTGTATTTTTCTGTCTACAGTCTCCACCAAAAGGCACCACTATCCCATACCGTCCCAAACCGGCTTCCACACCACTTATGCTGTCAGCTGCTCAGGTATTAAACTTTTTTTTAGTGTCTTCATTTATCTTGTCTCCAGTTATCTTGCCTCCAGTCATCTTGCCTCCAGTTATTATCATACCACATTTTCCCCTTGATTTTCTTATTAGTTGGTGCTAATTATCTTAGACCAGTTTTCACTCAAATTTTGAAATATCAGTACCACAACAAAATATTTATAGCAATATGACAAATCTTATCAGAATCTTCTGATCAGTATTGTGCCAATTAAATCAAACTTTTAAGATTCGGATAACTTTTCTGTAAGAGATCAAATTCAAACAAGCAGCCGTTGATCCATTGATTCTTTTATTTGCGAAAAGCAGGAAATTTGCCAATACTTCAGATATGTACAAAATTGACCTTCCCCATAATGTCAAAAAATTTATCATAAAATTACTTCCCAAATATTTCTTTTCAGAGAGGTTTACCAGTCTCATCCATGTACTATGATTCACACGTACGTGTTTTTTTCATTATTTTAACTCATCGAGTTCATTCCTTAGAAAATCTTTAATAGCATTATTGAAAAATAATAGTACAGTTCAGGATACAAATTTTAACTCACATTAAGATTTAAATGCATATTCCAGGCAGTAATTTTCTTTGATGCTCCTGTTTAACCTTTATATATCAAGAGAGAGAGAGTGAAAATCTGACAAAACTTACCAAATGTTTGACAGGCCTTTGCTTTTCTGTTTCTTGTCAGTGAGTGATTGATGACTTTCTTTATAGCTTTTTTATGTTAGGAGATATTTTGCTTCAAAGATAAGAAATTAATCTCTGTTTGTTTATGATATCACATAGCTTATGACAGAGCAGATCACATGAAGATATTGAAAGTAATGAATACCTACCAAGATCTTGTTTTAAATGTCTTGGTAGGTATGTGTACTTTTGTTAAGCAGCTGTTTCACTGTTCAGTGACCTTGTGATGTATGAAACAAGACCTGTTTAATTCAAGAAACATAAAATTCCTTTTGTTTCAATTTATGATATTAAACATGCATAGATTTTCACAAACTTGCCAATAGTTGATGATGATAAGCAAATCAATGATTATACTGCATAGAAATATTTCATTGATGTTTTTAAGTTTATCAAGTATAAGTATTTGTAAAAGGTTATCTTTAAATGAAAATAGATGCTAATCTTTGACTGTCACCTGTCTGCTCTTGGATAGTTTTTCAAGTGCAAATGTATCAGGATTCCATCTTGACTTCTGACTCCTAAATTGTTTTCATGTTTATAAGAGTTATAAGAGGAATGTAGGAGAAAACAGGAACACTTCATAAACTAGAATTATAGTACTCTGCAGAGTGCATACCTCCGCCCCCTGTTCATTTCCCATCTGGAATACAATCTACCTCAGAAACCCTAGGCCCACCAAGTGATAACCCTAAATAATCTCTTTCCCACTGTTGTGAATTGCCTTTTGCATTCGAAACACTTCGGTATATACATTGTTTTCTGTTTTATTCAGGCTAAGCACTCATTTTTTGAGCTCTATTCAGCCAAGATTCACATTCGATCATTTTCCTTTCATACAAGAAGCCAATTGTTTTGATTGTCTTTGATACCAGAAACCACTTCATCTGATTTCTTAGTGTCCAGAAAATTCATTGTTTGAAATTCTTTTCAGGGCATGAATTTATTGTGTAGGACATTCCATTGGAATCCATTGAAAAGTTTCAACTATAGGAGTCTTCACAGATCTCATCTTAAAACATCCTCACTCTTCAATTTCTGCCCTTCCCCTGTTCCAATTAAGTCCCAAATTTTAATCACTTCTTCCTAAAACATTAACGAAACCACACATTAAATTTAATCAAAATCCAGTCATCAGTTATGAGATATCTTGATCAGAGGCAAAAACATATCCTCTGTTGAACTTCCTTGGCGGAGGTAATAAATAAAACTGACATGGGGTTGCCATTATGGAAGATAACTAAATAATGGTATATTATTGTCTATGGTTCCCTTCATGACTTCTGGTTTATCTTTCCAAGTTGAAAGCTCCATACTACTTTATTACTAATATTAGAAGTGTTCCCTCTCACTTACCACATAAGACCCTAGTCAATTCACTTGGTTGGTGCCACGTCACATCCAGAAGATGACGTCATTATCTGGAGTGAAAACAAACCATTGCGCGATACATGTTGGCAAGTTTGTATGCGTTTACTGTGTGCGGTATCTGACATGTAAACAAACACAGCTAGTCGCTTTGTTTTCACTCCAATGCGGGGTGAATGCACGCGGTTGTTATGCGGCCTGATGACCTCAGGTCACATTTCCGACCAAGTGAATACGTGTTTTAATCAAATTACCCAAATGCTTTCTGTTGGTCATTTGAGGACAAACACCCCTTTAGTATCTTTTGTAAAACATGATAAAATTTCAATTATTAGAAACAAGAAGAGCCAATCTATTTTCATGGAAGTATGGCTTAACATTATCTTCATAAGTGTGTCCCTTCAGCAAAGAGATTAGCAGCCGACCAATCACATTTCTCTCTCATGAACCTGAAAAGGGCAGAATACGAGCATATAGTGCTTAAATCCATCCACTTGGTGATATCGTTGTGATACTGTAAAATCAGCCTAAAGATACATCCTTTTTGGGATAGAATTGGAATTTATCAAAAAAGGAAACCTTTTAAATTGTTTTCTTAGTTTCTTTTCGTCGACCAGATGCATTAGTTACATTTTGATGTAAGTTTAGGTGTTCGGATTAGCCATTTCAAAAAGAATAGAAAATAGGCAATAATTTCATAACATTTCATGAAATTTAAAATGATTTACAAAACCTCAAGTTTCATTTCCTGCTTAAAATATATTACATCTACATGATATATTGTAATCCCCAATTATGCACATACAAAGTGTTTTTCTTCTGCCCTGTAGTACATTGGTATTTTTTCCAAACTTAGTGAGGCATAATTCCTACCTGATTTTTCCTGTAAAAGTCTGAAGTGTGTCACCTTTCACAGCTTTACACAACACATGACAATACAATAACTAAACTGTTCTACAAAGCAGATACAATTAAGTCTTCCAGACTGTCTAGTTTGATGAAGATGTTGGTCCCAGTCACTGGTTTCAGGCTGTCACCAAATATCATTTCTGCCGCTTAATAAGCAAAAACAAAGTAGTGGTATACAAATTAGTGTAGAATTAAACACTTTACAAGAATGTGGATCAGGGCTCTAGGCCTCTTTTCTAAGCTCGGTAATTTTTTGAGCTTGTTTTATCAAATAAAGCAGGTGTTACCAGATACCACTGGTGGCGCACAAGTTTTCTGCATTTCTATCACAAAAACAAGTACTTCATGTAGTTTTACCCTTTTATGTGTAATTAATAAATACAACAATATCTAGTTTTGGCACAAAAGCTTAGATGTATCAAGAATTATATTTTGTAAGGCAGATAAGTGATTTAAACAAAAATCTAGTAGGAATATGAAAAAAAATGTAACATAGGGAAAATTGTACTAGGAAGTATATTGCTGCACCGTCTCCAAATTGTTTTTGTCAATTCTGTTATGCATGTATCTCTTTATTTTCTCAGAAATGATATATAGGAACAAATATTTGACATTGAAGAAATGATTTTATGGAAGTTATATATTTATAAAGTTAAATAAATAGAGGAGGCAACACAGTATTGCAAATCTAATGAATAACCAATGTTTTGTTACTTGAGGAAAAATTTATTCTGTATTAACAATATTTCAACATTCTGCTATGCAGTGCTAAATATGTTTATGAAAACAACTGCACTGTGCAAAAAACGAAGAATGTTTGTAAGTCTGTGTGAATAGTGGGAATAGCCCTGATGCAGAAAATTAAGCCTCCCAGTACAAGGTTTTTGCTGTTGCATAACTTACACCATGTGCCATATCTAAATGTATGCATCATACTCTGACTGTATCAGTGATGCATTCTCCAAAAACTCTATACTCAAATCATGTAAACCATTAGAAAATAAATCAAGATTTAGTTGTTGATACATTCCTTATTGAACAATTCAGTTGTTATTTAATTGCTTGGCTTTATTTTAATATTTCTTTTTATGTTCTGTTCACAGCCAATAGCATTACAGAACTTGCCAGGCACCCTGGGCATTGCACATCCAGAGGTAGGTGAAATGAAAACGACCCCTGCCTGAAGTAGATTTAAGAAATTTTGTAGTGGTGAAATTTATGATTGATATTTCCTGCATATGGGCTGAAGTATTTTGTCAGTTTGTCTGCAGTGATCAAAATCTCTCTCAATAAGTCATGACACATTTGACTCTTGACTGTCACGGTGCCGCTAAACATCAGCAAACAAAGCTAAACCATGGGCACTGCAATATTTTTAATTTCAAAGATCCGTATTCAACAAAGCTGTCACTTTTTTTTCTTCTCCATCTCTTTATTTTGAATCAAGTTCCTATTTTTACTGCCAGGAAGGAGACATTTGGGCTACAAGGACAATTCTTACTAACTGCAGATTATTAGCTCTTTTGAGAATCAACTGATATCTATGTTACTCAATGGCAAAACAGTATACTTGTGATGCATTGTCACATTTGAAACGTTTCAAAGTATGAATGTTGTTTGTGTGAAATTTGCTTTTCAGTCAACAATCGGTTGATGCTCCCTGCTCTCAAAACAGTATTTACAGGAATCCAATATTTGACTCAGTGGGGATCTGTAAAGTGGGCACTGATGGGTAGAGTATTATCTCCTTGTGGGATCAGTGATTCTTCCTCATCTTTAAATTTAACTGATTTCCTGTCAGACATTCCTGTCACACCAACTTTGATATAGATCTCAGTGGGTGTTGTCTAGATTTATCACATATTCCACAATCACAGATGACAGGGGTCATGGCTGAGGGATAGGTCAGGGTTTGAGGTGATAACTTTTCACCTGTTGGAAAGGCTCTCATATCCATGTGACTGCTTCTTACCTTGGAGAGCCAGATCTGCTCCTCTCATGCATGAGAGATTTGGTGCACAAATACCACACCACATGTTCTTGTCATCCAAAATAATTGAAAATGTCTTAAACCAGCCTTCCCACATTCCCTCCTTTGCATTGTGTTATTTCAAAAAATACTCCCTTGTTTGAATACTCACAATTTATATATAACATATGCTTATTCCTGCATGTCTCAGAAATCCTTTGAAATAACATGGGAGTTCCCTGGGAGTATGTTTTTTTTTTTCCCTTTTCAGAAAGAGATTTAGATGTACAATTTGAAAGTACGATGTGTATTTCCTTTTTAAGCCTGATTGATTTCTTTCCAATTAACCTTTCCAGGTTTCCAAATAGGCCACGCCCACCATAGCAACGCTATAACTATGTGGGGGCAAACAAATCTCAAATCTGCAATCGTGCATTACCAATGCGTTAACATTTAGATGTTCGCGTGGCCTGCCGCAAGCTTTGATTAATTTATGACACCTTTCTGGATCTTTAGAGTTTTTAGCAAATAGGAGAAACAAAATTCAGTTTGCGAACTGTTCTGGGTAACAGCAATCAGATTTACAAAGTCCGCAGCAGGCCCGTAAGCGCAATTTTTGTTCACCATTTTGCCGTCACTCAGTCTGTGTGTGCAGAAATTTGTTTTGTACAGTAAATTGCATTGACTACATGAGTGCACACCGGTAGCTAGTTGTACTGTACCAGTACCGCGTAGCGTGATTGCCCCACTTTGTTATGCAGATTTTGTTGCTAGGCAATTTGTGCGGTGATTGGTTAAAACAAGCTGTCAATCATTAAACACAGAAAGGTTGAATTTTTCATATTTGCTTAAAGAGAAAAAGATGTTAAGGGAGCTGTACAACATCACTCTTTCTATGCTTTATCTGTGTAGTGGGAAAAGGCTCAACCTAAAATTATCAAATACCAAAATTTGATCCAGCAAATAAAACAAAATTGGAGATATAATCATTAGTGCCGATGATGACCAGGTATTTTATAGTGGATATTATGTAAGATCCAAACCTTTTTTATTTTTTTAAAGTTTTAATAAGCCCACAAGTACTTCTCTTTGCTCGTCAACCCCCCACATTGAAAGTCTGCCTATACCCTTGCCACCAGGAAAATATATGTTTTGTCTAAAACCCTCAAACTGGGCAGTATGAAAAGGAAGCACTGTTTGCATCATGGATTCTTGTACGTCTGTATCTTTTCATTTTTTTTCTCTGTTTCAGTTGACCACCAAGTTACACCAGATAGCCCTACATCACCACCACCACCAGCAATCCCCTTTTGCTTTTCCTGGCCAGACCCCCTTTACCCCAGCAGGTATGTTGCATACAAAAATCAAATGATACAGGAGAAGTCTTTCTCTCTCAGTCTCAGTTCATCAGTGGGCTTGTTTGTTTAGTGATTTGACAGCTTCTAGTGTTTTGTTTTTGGGTTTTTTCTGAGAGGGGGGATTATACAAATTTTGTACAAAAAGTCTCTATATTTGAAAAGATATTTGGATCAGTATTTATCTAATTTATTTTTTGAAGATAAAAAAAGTTTATACTGATTTGTTTTTGCTACTTTTGGAAACTGTATTTGGTAAAGAAACAAAAAAGGTTCAGGTGGATGGAAATTTGAGCATTATTATTAGACAAGAACTTGTTTTGAATCCTCAAACCTTTCCCAACACTAAGCCACCAAATCTACCCCACCAGTAAGCCTCTCCCACCATCCCAATATACATCCACCCATAATACATGTTTTGTATATCCTTGAGAGAGCAATTGCAGGCCCTTCCTCAGTTATGTAACAATTACCTCTGAACTATTCAAAATCCTTTCCCCCCAGAGCTTTTCAAAATAAAAACCTCATCTGTCATGTTGAAATCATGGTTTTGTCCTTTTTACTGTTGAAAATATTGCAAGTATTTCAAATCATCTGTGATTTGTAAAGGGTTTAGAAAGTTCTAATAATGTAGTATTTACAAACATTTAATAACGTGTATATTGAAATTGGTGATGTTTGATTTCATGGATGATAATAATGATAAAAGTTTGTATTCTTATTTTATTTTTTTATGGTACCTTTCTCCTGTTAAGTTCAAAAGATTACAAATTTACAGCAAAAATCATACAGTAAAAATTGATCTCAAAAGAAGGCACTTCTTAAAGAATGATTCCATTGGACAAGACGTGTATCGTTATGACAGGAGCTGTGATAAACCTACCGTGATATCTATCTTGTCCCATTCAGGACATATTGGATTTTAATGTTGAACAAAAGTGATCAGTGTAGAATATTTACTATAAAAGAGTGACATTACACCCTAACTTTCCAAACAATTACTTATATATTCTATTGAAAATTAATTCCAATATTTTTTTCCACATTTCTTCAGGTGATAATTCACAGTTTTACATACCTTATACTTGTAAGTCAAAACTCAGAAAAACTCTTTGAGAATGTTAGGCCACAATTTATCTGATATCAGTCATTTCTACACAAATCAGAAATTAATACTTAAATATCCTCATAACATGATGAAAATAATTTTAAAAGACTGCAAGAAGAGACTTATAGAGAACCTGATCCTCCAAATTAACATTTGGAAGTAAAAATTTCTTTGAAATTAATCTTGATAAAGGTAAGTTGTCAAGGTACTTTATAATCTTGCCAAATGCTCATGAGTTGTTAAAAGGTTCTGAGTGGCAGCCTGATGTACTTGTTCCGTGCTAATCTTCACTAAACATCAAAATGTGAGATGGTCCAACTCATGCAGTAGTAAGGCTGCAACCTTACTTACTCCATGAAAAATCCTGTCCATTATGCACATAACTGAAAGGCATTTCTGTGTAAGTGTTAAACAAATGAATAAATATCCAGAAAGTGTGAAAAATGACAGTAAATGAATGTGAGACTTGCCACTCGGTGATGAAACAGCCATCCCAAGATACGTTATTAAATTCAATTGAAGTAATTGGATCCATGTACGGGTGTGACCGGACGGACAGTATGCTTATGGAATGTTAACACACCTATGTACACCTACAGCTTAGGAAGATGAATCCATTTTTTCATTGTGATTATATGGTGTAGTGAAGATATTGATACCTCAGTAAAGAGACTGTTAAAGAAACTAAATCAATGTAATATATTGTATTACATTACAGCTCATATTGTTGATGTTATAGGATAGGCGGTTATTACAGATATGAACAGGATTTTAAGGATAGAAAAGGAGAGCCGAGAGATCGAAAGACCACACTAAGTTTTATATTGATATTTATCATGCCAAGAATAAATGTAGCTTCTAGGTTAATCAAGAATGTTGTCAAAAGTATTTAGGATGCACAGATATTCTAATGAATTTCAGACTTTTGCATTTTGGTAGGTTCAGATGACATTAAAAGATCAGGCCAAGCTACGTTATGAAGAGTTTTATTTATGCAAATGCCAGATAACTGTTAACCTTTATGATATTGATTGCAAATAGCCAGTTTGGTAATTTACAAGTCATGGAACTGGTTTTTGTGCATCCCCTTGTGCAGCTGCAAATCAACATTTTCTTCACTTCCTAACTTATTTATGGGGTGCTTGTTGGTTTGTGTGAGAGCCAAGCTCCCAGGTCTCCCTCCTGGGATGTTGGTGTCAGTCATGTATCTAAGTGACGTTTTGATCAAGATTTACCTTTTTGTGAACACTTTCGAGTGGTTTTCGACTGAATTTGTAGAAGACAGTTATTTCAAACAGATTGTGCAAAACTATCTTAATTTATATACTGTTGCAAAATATTTGCTTAACTGCATATAAATAGAGCATAGACCTATTCATTGTTGCTTAGACAAAAATTATGAATTTGTGCCCCAGAATATTTAAAACAAAAGTATCTTAACATTGTTTGTGTTCCTTTCTGAGTATTTCTTGTTCTTTCTACAGGTGCATTGACACCTTTTACAGCAACTCCAAACATAGCGCCACAAACCCAGACCACACAAGAAATCACCATTCCTAACACGGTAAGTCTAACCATACTACTTACTTTTCTTTTTAGTCATCGCAGGAATTTCATTGATGATCTGAGGAACGCAAAAGTCTGAAGATAGACAGAGACATTATTTTCAGGATTGCTTGTTTTATTGACAAGAAGGATTGTAAGAAGGATGGAGTTGGAAATGGGAAAATGAAATAGAAACAATGATGATAAAGTCTTAACAGGATGTACATTCCAGTTTCTTCATCAGGAGGGAGGGGGGAGGTGAATGTCACTATGCTAATTAAATGTCAGTTGCTATGTTTTCATTTATGTGTCTGTAAACTGCAGTATTTCATCCCCAGTATTTTGCCAGAGGTTAACTCACTTTTCCAAAGACCAATCTAAATGTTCAAGTTGCAAAAAGAATGGCAGTCCACATTCAATGACATATCAAATTTAAGTCCAAATTTTAATGCATTATACACAGCATTTCAAAGACTTGTACAAAGACATGCCATGGTAAAGGAGTACTTGCTGTAGCAGATGCATTTACACAGTAGTTCCCTTATTTAGATTTATTTTAACAAGTCAAACCCTCCATTTTGGGATCTTAGTAACAAATCTGATGTCACTCTCATAGACCTTCCCTTAACCTTGCATACAAAAAGGAAGATTCTGTAATCTAAAGGGTGCAGGTTTCACCAAGTATGAAAGAAGAATGTGAGCATCTTAGTGCAATTGGGCAGCAGCGTTTCAATGAATATCATATGTAGAAATGAATGCCTCATAACTAACAGATCATTTTCATCTCAGTACGATCCAGACAGGAAATCTTGCCAAAGCTCTCACGTCTTTGTCAATTTTGGGATATCAATATATTAGAACCTTGAGTTGGTTCAAGATTCTACCTAAATAAATATTGATTCATGAGCTTCGATTGTACGGCTTTTCTTTCTGTTTTTGAGGTATCTGCTTTCATTTGATTAAGTTTGTGTCCTCAAGAAGGGAATGATTTTGTCGTCTCACAAATCTTTCAGACTTGCATATTTGGGCATGTACCAGACGTGAATCAGACCTGTATGAATGTCTTAATAGGCGTGGATTTTGTACTTGTATTTATAAGAATCTTGTAGTGAATGTGATGTAGAGAAAATTATTCCAAAAACATAATCTGGTTCTGTCTAATATTTGGACCAATCAGTTCATTACGAATTTATCAGATCACTACGAATTTATCAGTTCACTACGAATTTATCAGCTCTCTACGAATTTATCAGTTCACTACGAATTTATCAGCTCTCTACGAATTTATCAGCTCTCTATGAATTTATCAGTTCTCTACGAATTTATCAGTTTTTTACGAATTTATCAGTTCACTACGAATTAATCAGTTCTCTACGAATTTATCAGTTCACTACGAATTTATCAGTTCATTACGAATTTATCAGTTCACTACGAATTTATCAGCTCTCTACGAATTAATGTAAGAATATCTCAACTGGGGGAAATAGGTGTTTCATTTTGTGAAGACCTCGTGGTTAAACCTTATAAATTGTTAGATAATAAATTTTGTAATTGGTTTTTGCTGGAATATTTTGCCTTTTTTCATGCTTTTCAATCAATTGTCAGACAATCAAGCTAAAATTGCCTCTAAATCTTATGATTTCTTTATGGGAATTGATCAAAGTACTGATCTAGATCATAAATACAATATATGACTATAAACAAAATCATGAATCTTACAAGTTATTGTCATAACATTGTTTGTGCCATGTTATAAATCATAACCTTTGATATGTCAAGTCCATTTTGTGTCATACACATATTTTCATTTCTACTTTTATAGCTTATTGGCTGTGTTATTGGAAAAGGGGGACAAAAAATTCAAGAAATCAGGTGAGTATCTTTATGATAACAAAGTTTTATTAGAAATATTCTTTTGACATTTGACACTGAATGTTGTATTTTGTGGCCTGGATTGGATTAATGCGTTAACACTCAGCTATGTTTTAAGACGGTATGATGTGTGAGGTGGAGAAAAGGTCATTGTAGGTCAAACTAGGTCATTGGAAGTCAAACGAAATAAAAACTGCTTATTCTTTCAAGGGGTTCTACAATGGGTGGGACTAGTGTGTGGGTGATAGAGTAAATGGATGCATTCTGTCACCTTGTCCCCCCCCCCCCCCCACCCTCCCGTAGCAATTACTAGTATTAATGTTGTTTTTTATCTGCCATTCAATCACAAAGTTTATAACAGATAAGTTGCTTTTCAGTTAAGTCTCAGTTCTTGGAGATTTTCAATTCTAAAATTGAATATCGTTACTGCTAATAATAGATCTGACTGGTGTAGCAATAGCTGCGGCCCATGAGCATGTACATTATAGTTTATAGCGAGAATGATGTGTGGGATTAGAAATGGTTTTTGTTTAGTGTCTGTGATTCAGGAAATGTAGCTATTGTATTCATTTGCATTATGATTGTTTTCACTCTTTAATTTTGTAGAAATATGTCTGGTGCTACAATAAAAATCAATAATCTTCAAGAAGGCAACCAGGAGAGATCTGTTACGATTACAGGCACTCCGGAGTCGGTCACACTTGCTCAGTACCTCATCAGTGCAAGGTGAGTCTTGTTATCCCTCCACCTATCATTGTATTTATGTGAGAACCGCAAGAAGATGAAAAAGTCACACTCCACAGAGTTATAACATTTTTGTAACACTGGTGAAAAATAGATATTGGGGAAGATAATTCAGTATACATTAATATATCAAGTTGCTGTTTTGATATATAAATGTCAAATGGTCTTTTAATAATCACTTTGGATAAAAGACCAAATTTTTTTTGAATAATATTCCTGAATACAGATGGGTTTTTGGAAGGGGTAGGTGGCATTGCCTCTGTGATACTTTGATGTATAGTTTTCCCTCGTTTCCTTTGAGTATGTTTTTTTTCTTCATCTGTTTGTGATTCTGAAAAGAGATTCATAGAGTTGTGAAATTGTGTTTTTATTGGTAAATTATTTGTAGTAGTTTTGTGCACTGGTTATATTGTTCAGTTGAAAGACTTCCAAAAACGCCCAAAATTATGTGATTTCTGTTATTTGTTTGAGCTTTTTAATTGTCTGGTTATGATGAATCACCATTTTCATAGCAACTTCTTCAAATCCCGTAGTAAGGCATGAGTCTTCAATTGAATTTGCTAATAATCTTTGATCCCTTTCTCTTCTTGAAATATACCCTCTTTGCTTGTTGTGAGAGGAAAAATTAACACTTGCAGTTTCTTTGGGAAGGAATGTTGTCAGTTTTCTTATCACCTGTTTGTGCAATCTTTTCCTAATTCACACTGTTGGTTGAAGGGTTGTTTAACTTTAACGACATCTTACTTTAGTATTGTTTTATCATTGGTATTGCACCAGGAAAACGATGTGGTGAAATTTGTTGTATTTATTTTGTGGAGATGTTCGTAAGTGAATAAATAGAGATAAACTGATTCAGCAATATTCATGTTTTCTTTTATATATTCAGACGGCCATTATTCATTCAATTAATCATTTTTGAGCTATTAGTCGCCATTCACATATTTTGTGCCCTTTCAAGAATTGTAGCCCTGTCATTAAAATTTGTAGCCTTGCCAATAGTACACCTCCAGCTAAGAATTATTCAAAGAAACTCCCCTTGTGAATGTTGAAGCTGTTTCCTTCAGTGTTGTTCCAAACAGTGTGATAGAGTTGTAGATAAGTGCAATGGCAAAGTTTCTCCAAACATTTTTCTCAGTGCCTTTGTCACATTCGTTATATGCATGGCTAATGTCCTATTTTCCCAAAAATTTCAACATAAAAAGAAACAAACAACGTAAAAATTTCATTGTGTACTTTCATATGTCACTTTGTGGTATGTGTTCTTTTCATCTGGTTCATCCTATATTTATATATTACATACTCCAAAGCAATCATTGTCGTGCTTAATATAAGCCGCTACCACCACTTCCATCATCGTTACTAGCTTCCTTCCTTGCACCCAAGATCAGAAATCCCTCCTAATGAATCTTAATCAAGTGAAGGCTTTTGTAATATAACAAATTATTGATTAAATGAAGGTTAATTATGAAACAAAATTTAGTTGGCAAAGGCCATATGATTTTAATTGAAATAGCTATAAGAGCTTTCTGTGCCATTTCTTGACAAATTAAACATTATAACTTATTTGAAATTATAGATAAAATTTTAAAAATTTAATCGGATGTGATAGGAATTCATATTGTTGATGGGAGGACAGCTGCTTTTGTCAAGTTCCCTACATTGCCAAGTTAAAAAACCTTTGTAAGAAAGCTCTTTGTTTCAATCCACCAAAAGCAACATGTATAAACTCCACAGTATTTTTCCATGTTTCGTCGTCTAAAGTTTTTCGTTTTAAGATCTAAAATTTAGTCACGAATCCATTCTCAAGCCTGAAATTAGATTAATCATTTGGTTATCATCGCAAAGGAAGTTCTAGTTTTCAGATCTCAAATTAAGTTCATCAAAAAATCTTGTGATTCTCAGTGAATTGCCATGTGAGAAGTACTATAGGTAGTGTGCTACTTAGCCTTTTTGTGTAGAAAAACTGGTTATTTGAATGCAAAGGCAAAAAATAGGTCAAAGATATAACATAACATTCTCAGCTTACAAACAGTCATTGATAAGTTTTGTAAGATGTCTAAAAATATAGAAATATTTAAGGATTTCATCATAGGGCTATCATAACACCTGGTATAGATTGTATATTTATTGTACATTTATATATTATCCCACTTTCTCATTAATGTTTGTCCTATTTTGCAAAGACATAAACACCTATACCCAATTTCCCTTTTGTGTTTTCCCATTACAGCTTGGAACTAGCCAAAGGCATGACCTCAGCCCTGCCCACTCATTTCCCTCCCTCAACCCTTCCCCCCAGCTTGTCAACATCATCCCTCACACCTTTCCCTGTGTCTCCTAACCCATTATCCTCTACTCCTTCCACCCTCTCCTTAAATGGATCCTATCCACCTGTTCTGTCTCACTTCACCACCGCCACGTCCGCACAACCGCTGGGGCTGAACACGGATACCATAACTACATCCACATCCCCAACTGACCTGCTCGCATCGCTGCGAATGACCAACTTGCTCAAGGCGGCACCTCTCATGAATGTGGACTGGGGCTCTCTCTCTCACTCTGTCTACACAAACAAACTGCGGGCAGCGTCTAACAACAGCAGTGCTAGTAAAAAGTTTGCACCGTACTAATATTCCTTGCTGGAGGCTGAGCTACTCTCATAAATCTCATTAAATTACTTTTGATTGACCAAAGCAATGTAATGTATGTATTTCCACATTTTTTGTGTTTTAAGTGTTTTCATTTAACCTATAATTTAGCATCTGGTTATTTGCACAAAGAAAATTTAATTTTAGAATTTTAGATTCACGTACAGAATCATGAAAAATTATTGAAAAGAAAAAATCTGCATGTAAATATGTTAATAGTTTTGTTTCTTCGTCCTTTTAAATTGTATTGAATTCATAGATACTGCATCATTATTATTTAATGATTGCTGTCTTTTATCATTGTGAAGGTTTCTTTATAAAACCTTAAGGCAAGATCTTGCTTGATGGTCAGTTATATTATTCAGTTTGGGGGTCATTACTTCAATAATGATGCTGCTGTTTGAAGTTTGGATGGTGATATATTAAGACAGGTGTTTATAGAGATGAAACAACCCTCAGAATCAAACTTGGTGGAAAAAATATTTATAGTTGAATTGACACAAATATCCTTTCCTCATATGAAATAGGTCATTTCTGGTCAGTGAAGTGAAAATTATGGATTTCAAACATTGCAAGCATATTTTCACTATCCACTTGATTAGGTAACAGATAGAATTATTTTTGTTTGAACTGGAGAGAACAGTTTTCAAAGTCACCATCATGAACGTTTTCCTAAGCTCTCCAATGTAGGTCTTTAAGTTGAACATCTTAGGCAACAGTGTGATTAAAGTGTGATTTAGTATTGGTAAAGGTGAATTAGATGCAGAAAAACATACCACATCTGCTATACACGAGATGTTGTAATGTTATGATTGCACATCCCTTGCATATACTTGATAAGCTTTTTAATTTCTTCTTTTTATGGAAATAAAAATAAGATATATTTTTAAAACCTTCAAATTAGTAGATTTCTACAAACCGATCATCCGAAGAAATACATTACCTGTATTCACCACAAAGGAAGGAATTCTTGCTTTTACTAAAGACATCATTTTATCAAAATCTTATTTTGAACTATTTCTCAATTCTTATTGATAATAACAAATTCCTACACACACAAGCCAATGTAAATAAGCTTAATTGCTCATAAACAGATGTAAAGGAATTAACAATTGGTAAACCCAAGTATTGCTTTGACCTACAAAGCTGCCCTGCCTTTGGTGTGATCCAATCAGGATTGGTCAGTAAATATCCTTTGTCAGGCTCTTAATCTGAAAAAATATAAGAATTGGAAGCATTTTCACAATTCATAGGCCAGTCAGTATTCAATTTGACCAGAATATTTAGCCTGTATTCTAATTGTAACAGAGTTTTCATTTAAATGGTCAACAAAGTAATTTATGATCACAAGATATTTTTATTTCTCTTTTGTTTGCATATATGTGTGAAGTGACGCTGATCCATATGACAAGTCCTAAATATTCAACCAAGTGTTTTTTTTGCAAAAATATTTATTTAAGAAAACATTGTATTTGGAATCTGGATATTTCAGACCCGAAATATTAATTAAACACTAAGTATTTGTTGAAAGAATTACGGCCTAAAATTGGGACAAGATTTTATTTTCAAGAAAAAGGAAATTAAAAGTTCATGTAAGGTAGTGAATGTGAACATTATTTTCACATTGAAATAAGAATTTATCAGTATTGGGTATAACAGTAAAATCAAGGTCACTATCCATGTGCTTCTATTTTTGTCGATTTTTGTCAAACTGAATTAGAATTCACAAAACCAGAATTCCATTGGGTCACAAGTGTTATTCCGAGGATCGTAACATCCTTCAATGCAAAGAGGTTTACAATTTAACTGTCTTTCCACAGAATACACCTTGCTAATAGCATAGAATGAGGGTTCAAAAGACAGTATTGAAGATATTTTATATGAGATATATAAAAGTAGATAGTTGGAAGGCTAGGAAAAGTCAACTTCCATTTGCAGCATTTTAATAGAATTGACCAATTTCTTGGTTACCAGAAAAAAAGCCAAATCAACTGGGTATCTGGCACACAAAAACTATTCTGGGAAGCCAGCTTATGTTGTTTTTAAGTGTGCATGATTGAATCAAGATAAGTGAATTTTATAAGGCATGATGAGAATGCCTGGGGTTTGACTTGCAAAGTCATTTGCATATTGGATGCAGCATCTCAGGGTCTCTCTGATGTTTTTTTCTTGTTTGATGAATTTGTTTTGACTTGGGATGCAAAACAAGATAGAGAAAAGATTATTGTAGTTGTTGTATTCATCAAAGTATTTCATTCAAAGGTTGGCATATAGAAAGAGGCTGATTATGTTTCTTGTACATCATCTGTTTGTTTATGTACATATGTTATTTAATGTAAGGTCACAAGGGAGGAATAGCCTTGCGAGATGGCTGTTTACAGTCCTTGGAATGTATAGGGCTTTTACTGATCATGTTTAATGTCATCTTCGTTGTTTAGAATAAGGAAACATCAAGTAGTCGGGAAGTGGTTTTGCTTGAAGATATTTGTTCTGGTTGGTATTCCCAATTCTAAATTCAAAAAACCTGATCGTAAGAAAATGAGGTTTGATTGGAGTTTTCTTGAGTAATATAATGCAAGTCATGTACAATTTGTAAATAAATTTGATTCACAAAGCTTCTCATGTTATGTATAAGTTTCCAGAAGGAAAACAACTTATCATTAGAGACAGACTTTGTATATCCTGTGAAACAAGGCAATTAGAGTTTGATTTTGTTTCTATACTTTTTAAATTACTTTTAGTGGACGTTTGTTACACATCCTAGTAAACAGTGAATCTTGGCATTGAGTTAACTGACAGACAAGGTTGTTCTATACTGTTGTGCGTCTTGTCGTACTGAGTGATTTCAGCATGTGTGCAGTATCTCTACAATTCTCCATTATTTATTTTGGATGAGATAGTAAATCTGATATGGAATTAATTCAAATGATTAGACAATTTTCAGTGGTATCACTTTTTAAACAAAATAACTTTTAGTAATGCTTGTGTTTTTCTCTCTGGTCAATTCCACTTAATTCAATAGAAAAATTAAACAATACTAATTGTAAATGAAATAAATCATTTATTTTCAGAAAGGGAAAAAAAACAATGGGAATGAACTTGATCAATTTTAATACCGTGTACTGTGTTCTTGAAATATACCAAATAAGGAATATGTATTCTTGTTATAGATTCCCACTGTAAAAGCTTGTTTGGACTTTGTTTGTGTGCAGCACGGGAAGCTCATGATTGTATGCAGGAATTATCACTTCTCTGCATACCCCTTCTTTGCCAGTTTTATAATCATCTGAGAGAAAACCAAACTACTCGTCACTATTACTCAAAATGAAACTTTTCCCCAACATTTGCAACAAAAGGTGTACATTTTAGGGCTTGAAATCATTTTATTTGTATGTTTGGTAGATAAGAATACTGATGTCTTCCTAGAGCTCTTAAGATATACTTTGATAAGCTGCATATTTTACTTCTTGAGTTTCCTCTGTATGTAGCTCCCTGAAATTTGTATGCTTTGTGTGCAAATATAACCTGTCAAATTTCAAAACTTTCTAAGAATGAAAAGGCTTCATATCAATTTTTAATCCCCATGTATTACATAATTTTGCCAATCCTACTATAATCTTTAAATCACATACTTAAAACACAATTTGTGAAATGTTTTACTATGTACTGTCTTCAGTCTAAGTTAACATTATTTAACTTCAATTTTTTTTTTACATTAAGTCTGTTCAATGTAGCCTTAGTTGTCTTTTTAAAGAAAAATGAGTAATATAGACCAATCTCAACTAAATAAATATCCTTCATTTTTAAAGACATTATCCTAGTTGATTTTTTTTTTTTTTGTGGGCAAAAATGGTCAAAAGTGCCTGATGCTTAAAAGATCAACTTTGATGTAACATAAGTAATTCAAAGATCACATTTATTTGGATAGGGGCAATACTGAATCATTTGTCATCTGAATGATACACATCGTTAGAGTATGCCATTTTTATCTACGCATTTTGCTTTTTACCTGCCAGTAAGTTAATTTATGTTTTATTGTTTTGGAGGTAAGTAAGTTTTATTCCCTTCATTTTATGCATTCATAAAGAAGTTTCAGAATCAGTTATGATTTTATGCTCTCTTAAAATATTCATGAGGTTGATAATTATGTTTCACACTTTATACCGCTCTGTAGTCACAGTCATAAGAATGCAAGGCAACAACTTTGTGAGCAATTGATAGAATAAATCCTTATTTTTTGTTATTCATCAAATTGTAAGTCAGTATATTTTGAAGTCATTGTATCTCATGCTAAATATTCCAACTGTTTTGTAAAAGATTATCTTCCTTTCTACTTTTACTAAATAATGGCACCCAAATAATGTATTCTGCAAAGTATTCAACTCTCAAGCAGTGTATTAAAGAAATATGCCTTATTGCTTATCTTTTATGGGACTTTTTGTTTTTTCAAGCAAAGTGGGTCAAAAGTGCAAAACAATAATTTGGTCAGTACATTTAAGAATTTTAATGTCCTCATATATAAATCAGATAATCATATTTGTATCATAGAGAATCAAGTCTGTGCTTTAAGATGTTGGAAAATCTGTTTTCATGTTCTGACATTGAAGAAGAACATTCACTTAAAAAGTACAAGGAAAAACACTAATTTGAGATTCCAGTTATTAATTATTAGATTCAGAAAATGTTTTCTTGCCATTTGATTAATTATCAGAAATGTTTTTGATGCACCAAAATGATCTTATTAACTCTTCACATACTGTGCAAATAAGTGTGCAAAGACTTATTTATGTGATTTGATTTTTCACATAATTAATTAATGTATACGTGAAAACAAGTTTTTAGCTACAAACGATATAATCAAGGGTTGGGTGAATTAGGATTTTTAAAAAATGACAAAGCTGCATTATTCAAAATAAAATTTGTAATTCTTAATAAATGAAAATTTGTTGCATAAATAATCTGTAGGTTTTTTTTAAAATCTTGTGTAAACATGTAGCTGCTGTTAGTGATTTTATTAAAAATTAAAAATTACAATTTTAAAGTGTAATATATTTTTTGTGAAAATTTGAAGGGAATTTATGGTTAGATAAAAGTTGGTAGCTTAAGGTTCCATTACAAAATGTCTTGGCCATCGTGTAACTACCTCGCTATCATTAATTAAGGTTATATGTAGCAATTATAGGGAATTTGCGTAGATTTTCATCTAAGGGTGAGTGGTGGTGTTCGTTGTATAGATTTGCCTCATGATATATGACAGGTGTTGTTAACAATAATCATATGAACATGTATTTTTAATAAAAGTATTTAACTGCTGTTTAGAGGTTTTCTTTTGGAATCCATGTTCATATTGTACATTGTGGATCATTGAAAGCTTAGTTATTTCATTTTTTTTTTTCCAAAGAAAAATTAAAAAAATTAAAACATGGTTTCACAAAAAGGTATTTTCTTAATCTGGAGTGTTTGGTTCAGTGTTTATACAAAGTTAAGCAGGGTTGTGTTGTTTGTGGCAAATGAAATTTTCTTGCACAGAGTAATTTCATGTACTTAAATTTAATGCAATTGAATTGCATTTTTATTGATGTTTTGATTATCTTGTAAAGAGTTGCTTGTGGCCAACATGATTTGTTGAATTTCTTTATTATTAATGTAGGTTTGAGGGATGGCATTTATAATAAACTTTCACTTGTTGAATCTTTGTAGTTATTGCTTCACGGACTGTTGATGTGATCCTCCTTTGCCCTGCTTTTAAAGAAATTTTGCTTATTTAAATTTCTTCCTTCCCTTCCCATATCAATGTTTCTTATTGACAATAAATGAAATAATATAATTGTGATAAAGGAAACCCATGAAAGTTTTGAAATTCAGTAGCATCTTAACTAATTAAGATGTTAATTAACGGGGATTTGATTCCAGGGTTGTTTCAATCAATTAAAAGTCTCGAATGTTTACACTTACTTTGTGTTTCATGGCTTCCATCTCTATTAATTCACAATTTCCATCAAAATCATGCCAAATTTGGGAATATTTTTAAACTGTACAAGTTTTTAAGCTGGACATCATTTTAGTGTCTGAAATTGAAAGGGAACAATTTAAAGCTTGAAAATTCCTCAAAGCATACTAAAATTGTGTATAAGTTAAATCCATTGGGGCCATTAGGCCCATAGGACCAGTGCTTATTCTTGGTTTCTCATTGTCTGTAACACCACACAAATTCCTACCAAATTCTCTGTGAGGATTGAGGTCCTGGATTGGGTTTATGTTATAGCCGTATTATCTTACATGGTTTATTCTATATTTTGAATTTCAATGAGTCAAATTAATTCTGAGTGTACCATTTGTTTTCAATATTTTCTTACTGTAATCATTCGGGAGCAAAAAAAATTTGGTAGCACTTTTTTTCTTCTTTTGATTGTTAGTTATCATCTAGCTAGCTGGTGACTTGTCTGGCTGGTGTCCTAGTAAGGTTAATTCCTAGGTATTTATTATTATCTGACAACAGTTCAACACAATGATCAGATATGTCCAATTAGTAAATCCATTTTTCTTGACGATCTTAGATAACTCATAACCAATATGGAACTGAGCAGATAGAATATATTTAATTGTACAACAATTGTAACCACCAAACTTGTTACTTTTTAATTGCAGAAAACACTAACAAGGCACAATTCCACAAAATGAACTTTAAATTTTAATATCTTAACAAAAAAATCCTTTTTTCTAATTAAAATCTTTGCAGATTTTTTAGTAAAAATACACTCAACTCAGACCAAAGCTTAACTGTGTAAATTTTGTGCTTGAAATGTTTGTGTAGTATCAATGATTGTCAAACTTAAGAGCATTGTCACAAAAACTGATGTTATGTTTATCACCTACTGATACAAATCATAGACCATTTATGGAATTTCTTCAGTTTGGAAGTTTGTCAGTATACTCAATAATACTTCATTAAACATAGCTTGCCCCCTCCCCCCACCTAAAATTCCAAAAATCATTCATATTTGTGCGAAAAAAACCATCCCTTGTTGATAAACAGACCCATTGTAGATCTGAAATGAGTAGTTTTATTAGACCTTAGAACTAGACCAATTAAAGTGGTATCTATATCTTTAATTTTTTTCTTTGATTTTGGACCAATAACAATTTATGAAATATATCAGATGTTTATATTTTTCCAAATTATCCATATTTCTATATGGTGGTTTCTTTTGTTTTGAAATAGTATTCAAACTCTTCTAAGTTGTTTTAAGGTAATGTCTCTCTCCTCCTAGGTCTTAAAGGTGTGTTAAACTCATCTCGTCTTAAGTTTAACCTCCTAGGTCACAAGGTGTGTTTAACTCATCTCGTGTTAAGGTTAACCTCCTAGGTCACAAGGTGTGTTAAACTCATCTCGTGTTAAGTTTAGCCTCCTAGGTCACAAGGTGTGTTAAACTCATCTTGTATTAAGTTTAAGCTCCTCCTAGGTCACAAAGTGTGTTAAACTCATCT
This sequence comes from Chiridota heheva, assembly GCA_020152595.1. NCBI lineage: Eukaryota > Metazoa > Echinodermata > Holothuroidea > Apodida > Chiridotidae > Chiridota > Chiridota heheva. The sequence continues at coordinate 220,950 of JAIGNY010002724.1, read as the reverse complement.
CGTGTTAAGTTTAACCTCCTCCTAGGTCACAAGGTGTGTTAAACTCATCTCGTGTTAAGTTTAACCTCCTCCTTGGTCACAAGGTGTGTTAAACTCATATTGTCTTAAGTTTTACCTCCTCCTAGGTCACGAGGTGAGTTAAACTCATCTCGTGTAAAGTTTAACCTCCTCCTAGGTCACAAGGTGTGTTAAACACATATCGTGTTAAGTTTAACCTCCTAGGTCACAAGGTGTGTTAAACACATATCGTGTTAAGTTTAACCTCCTCCTAGGTCACAAGGTGTGTTAAACTCATCTCGTGTTAAGTTTAACCTCTTCCTAGGTCACAAGATGTGTTAAACTCATCTCGTGTTAAGTTTACCCTAAGATTTTGCATGTTCTATTTTGACGGTACTTTTAGTATTGTTAACATTAATTTTCTTAGTTTGAAATTTTATTGAAGACTGTACATATGTATTTGAAATTGAGGCACACCAGCTCATTTGAAAATGTTTGTTGAGTTTTGGAGAAAGTGTTGTGACTTGCTATTTTGTTTTGCTGTTGTATTTTTCTTTTCTTGATTTGAAATGCCCAGATTTGCAGACAGAGTTGTCAATATTTTTTGAAACTTTTATCATAGGTAACCAAAGAGTAGTCACATTTTAAGAATAAGATTTTAACATGTAAATAGAATTTGATGTTATTAATGGCTTTATTTTTAACTTTTTGTCACTTTTTCTTCAATTTCACTATTGGTAACTTCTTTCTTGTGTTGTGTAACCCCCCTTGGCTTGAGGTTTTTTGGCAAAAATGGATTACAAATTCATACCTAATGACTATAAATCATCCTCTGTATTCTTAACTCCGAACAAAATAGAATAAATCGTGCTTGGAGATACTATGCATTCAAGCTGCATTCAATATTTTTGTATTTCATTTGCTGAAATTTCATAAAAATTTCTCCAACAAATTGTTTTCAGTTTATAGCAGATTATTTGTTGTATGTAGTCATTAATTGTTAGTACAACTCCTTTAAGCTGTATCACATAAGGCTTGGTTTTTGTGTCAAATTAAAAACAGATAGGTAGCAAAGTCATGTGTTTTCCTAATTTGTTGGATCAGTCATTAAGGTTATATAATTTCAGCTCTCTCAAAATACAGCTGCAATTCGTTTTCAATGTAACTGGTAATTGGTGAGGAAAAATCTGTCTTAAAACAACATATACAAAAACAAACAAACATGGGAGCCATTTTCTTACTTCTTTGCACTCCAAACTTGACCAATCCTGGTGAAATTCAAAAGTGTTCAGTGTGAATTCTTTAAATGAAAACCACATAAATCTATGGAATCATATTTGAAAAAAAAGATGTTTTACGGAATGTTTTCTGAAAATTATTAATTGCAGCTTCCTATTAATTGCTAACCCTCTCCCAAAATCTTCTACATGCACAATCATCAGAAATGTATGACATCACAGGACACAGGTCTTGTTGTTTCAAATTTAGATAATGAGAATGCACCGATGTATTTTGCAAGCAAATTAACAAATTGGGCATTTTGTCAAATCTATTTGATGTAAACAAGATGAATGGAATGGGGTGTATTTCCCCGATAAGAGCCAATAACTTGATGATTATTACATGCAAATGATTTCATTACAGGTTTAATGGTTTTATCACATATATCATCACATATATCATAAACCAAACTATAAGTACATTAAAAAAAATGAGTGCCCTTCAATATCTTTTTTTTTTTTTTTGGCTGTGCAAAAATGATTGCAAGTGTGTGCCACAATGCATTGTGTTTTTCCAGCTTTTATCTGTTTTTGCCAAAAGGCCTCAAGCCTCCTAGTGGGTGCAGTGATGTTAGCATCACTGGTCGAGTCGCTGCTTTATGTCGTATCCATCTCGTAAAGTATGTTCTATAGTATGCTCTATGTTATAACTTGACCTTACGATGACCCATTTCATTCTTGGAGCAACATTGATGTATATTTGATTTAGCATCATCTATGTTTGTTTGTATTCATTGTTGGCTAATTGACTTCTATAGAAGTTGATTGTTATAAGTGTAGAAGATAAAAGCAAATAATTGCCATTACCTACACCCATGAGCCCCAGTGTTGTACAGTACCTAGTGTAGTATCAATGGGTCTGCAGTGAGTCAAATCTTTGTGGTCATCTTCCTCAATGCTTTATCATAGCAAGCAAATGTGTAGAAAAGTATTGTAATATTCATTGCAAATGTATCTATATTTTATTCATTGAATGGGGAGCATTATCAAAAATAAAGTGATAACTATTGCACTATTTGTATTTTTGTGTTGCCTTTTTTATTTATAAAAACTTGATGATTTTTTTTATTGAGGACTTTGATATATGGCACCCACTTTCCCAACTACTTCAATCTCCGCCACTCTACTTCACTATTAACACCCCCACCTCTAGTTATCACAGCTTCACCAAATTTGCACATCTTCACCGCTCAGATGTTTTGATTTAATTTAAACCTCTGACACATTCAAAACATTGCTGTAAAGATGTTAAACTATTGTTCATTCATGTACCCATATCCTATTACAGAAAGTTATTCTATGAGTGGTTGCACGTGTGTTCGTACATCATATTAAATGTTGACGGTATATTATGACAATTTCCATATCACCCAAGCCTCCTAAACCGGAGTTTGGGGCCATTTAATTACAAATCATGTCTTTGAAATATACTTGACATGAATATCAACTAAACTGATAGGATACTTGTCAGTATGAGATTTCTGTGTGTTTGTATGGGGAGGTGACCAAAATTCAAAATATCACTTTATTGCATTAGTTTTTTAGAGAGCTATTTTGTTTGGTGATTATATGAAGTTAGTTGCACCTGTCTGGCCATTAGTTGAAAAACCCTAAAATGACCCAAAACACCTATTTCAATATGTTTTAGGGGTCTTTTTGAAGAGTTGTGGATGAGTTAATGACAAGGATTAATTTAAGGAAATAAAATGAAGCTTCAATCTTAAGGGACCAGTCATTCTTACCAAGGTTCATCTGTGTAGTTTCAATCTTAATGGGCCAGTCATTCTTACCAAGGTTCATCTGTGTGTGTAGCTTCAATCTTAAGGGACCAGTCATTCTTACCAAGGTTCATCTGTGTAGCTTCGATCTTAATGGACCAGTCATTCTTACCAAGGTTCATCTGTGTTTGTAGCTTTAATCTTAAGGGACCAGTCAGTCTTACCAAGGTTCATCTGTGTAGCTTCAATCTTAATGGACTTATTCAATCATCTGTGTTTGTAATGGGACCAGTCATTCTTACCAGGGTGTATCTGTGCCTGTAGTTTCAATCTTAAGGGACCAGTCAGTCTTACAAAGGTTTATCTGTGTCTGTAGCTTCAATCTTAATGGACCAGTCATTCTTACCAAGGTTCACCTGTGTAGTTTCAATCTTAAGGGACCAGTCAGGTCTTACCAAGGTTTATCTGTGTGTGTAGTTTCAATCTTAAAGACCAGTCAGTCTTACCAAGGTTCACCTGTGTAGTTTCAATCTTAAGGGACCAGTCAGGTTTTACGAAGGTTCATCTGTGTGTATAGTTTCAATCTTAAAGACCAGTCAGGTCTTACCAAGGTCTATCTGTGTCTGTAGCTTCAATCTTAAGGACCAGTCAGTCTTACCAAGGTTCATCTGTGTGTGTAGTTTCAATCTTAAAGACCAGTTAGTCTTACCAAGGTTCATCTGTGTAGTTTCAATCTTAAGGGACCAGTCAGTCTTACCAAGGTTTATCTGTGTCTGTAGTTTCAATCTTAAAGACCAGTCAGTCTTACCAAGGTTCACCTGTGTAGTTTCAATCTTAAGGGACCAGTCAGGTCTTACCAAGGTTCATCTGTGTGTGTAGCTTTAATCTTAAGGGACCAGTCAGTCTTACCAAGGTTCACCTGTGTAGTTTCAATCTTAAGGGACCAGTCAGGTCTTACCAAGGTTCATCTGTGTGTGTGTGTAGCTTCAATCTTAAGGGACTAGTCAGTCTTACCAAGGTTCATCTTTGTCTGTAGCTTCAATCTTAAGGACCAGTCAGTCTTACCAAGGTTCATCTGTGTGTGTAGTTTCAATCTTAAAGACCAGTCAGTCTTGCCAAGGTTCATCTGTGTAGTTTCAATCTTAAGGGACCAGTCAGTCTTACCAAGGTTTATCTGTGTCTGTAGTTTCAATCTTAAAGACCAGTCAGTCTTACCAAGGTTCATCTGTGTAGTTTCAATCCTAAGGGACCAGTCATTCTTACCAAGGTTCACCTGTGTAGTTTCAATCTTAAGGGACCAGTCAGGTCTTACCAAGGTTTATCTGTGTCTGTAGTTTCAATCTTAAGGGACCAGTCAGTCTTACCAAGGTTCACCTGTGTAGTTTCAATCTTAAGGGACCAGTCAGGTCTTACCAAGGTCTATCTGTATCTGTAGCTTCAATCTTAAGGACCAGTCAGTCTTACCGAGGTTCACCTGTGTAGCTTCAATCTTAAGGACCAGTCAGTCTTACCAAGGTTTATCTGTGTCTGTAGCTTCAATCTTAAGGACCAGTCAGTCTTACCAAGGTTCACCTGTGTAGCTTCAATCTTAAGGACCAGTCAGTCTTACCAAGGTTTATCTGTGTCTGTAGCTTCAATCTTAAGGACCAGTCAGTCTTACCAAGGTTCATCTGTGTTTGTAGCTTCAATCTTAAGGACCAGTCAGTCTTACCAAGGTTTATCTGTGTCTGTAGCTTCAATCTTAAGGACCAGTCATTCTTACCAAGGTTCATCTGTGTTTGTAGCTTCAATCTTAAGGTTCTTATCATCTGTGTTTGTAGCTTCAATCTTAGGGACCAGTCATTCTTACCAAGGTTCATCTGTGAGTGTAGCTTCAATCTTAAGGGACCAGTCATTCTTACCAAGGTTCATCTGTGTGTGTAGCTTCAATCTTAAGGGACCAGTCATTCTTACCAAGGTTCATCTGTGTTTGTAGCTTCAATCTTAAGGGACCAGTCATTCTTACCAAGGTTCATCTGTGTGTGTAGCTTCAATCTTAAGGGACCAGTCATTCTTACCAAGGTTCATCTGTGTGTGTAGCTTCAATCTTAATGGACTAGTTATTCTTATCAAGGTTCATGCGTGTCTGTAGCTTCAACCTTAAGAAACCAGTCATTCTTACCAAAGTTTATCAGTGTCTTTAGTGATGTAGAATAGATCAGAGCATTCGGTTATAACCAAGGATGGTTTACGTGGGGCTTTCCTTCCTCAATTTTGCTGACATAAAAAAAAAAAAAATTGAAAATTTACAAGTCAAATACTGTAAGAAATCTCCATAGACCCCTATTAAGTTCTTCAGGTCTGGCATAAAAAATGTTTGGGCATAACCTTGATTTTGCCCCCTTAGTCTGTAAGAGCAAATCCTACCCCTGGGTACAATGTTACTACATTCACACTGGGAGACCCTTGACAGGAGTTAATGAACCAAAGTTTACTTTAGCTCATCTCCTAGTCAATCACCAAGATTTTCAACTTGTGTACATTCATAATCTGAACATTATTCTTGATGTAACTAAACATAAATTTCACAGCAGAAGAACTCAAAATTGTATTTTATGAAATTTTTTATTAAAATGATTTTACTTAAAAACATTCATGGAGCAGCAGACTGAAATGTGTCACATGTTTATTCATAAAGAGTACATTCTCTCTCATTTTGGTATTACAATTGTTTGAAATGATTCAATGTGGCTTATGAAGGGAGATCAAAAAAGGGTTATATTTTAGTGTCATAAATGCTTAAGACTATCATATTTAAATTTAATGTACCATCTGTTTAGAGGTAGTTTTTAAGAGATGAAAAAGTATGTCATGTTGGCAGGGGCATAGGAAGGGTCACCTCACAGGGGAAGGAGGGAATTTTCTCACTTATAAGTGAGAAAATAATACTTTGGTAAATTAAGTTTCCATCAAAAGTGCTGCAAATTGGGAAATCTATTTTCTGGATATTTTCCAAAAAATATTCTTCATTTTGAGGAGTAATATTCTTCAATTTTAGGGAATTTGTTTTTACAATTTTGGGAATACTTTTCAATAATTTTACCACATTTTTCCTTCCATTTTATATCAATAATTTCCTAAGTTTATTTCTCAATCTGGAAAAAAGCATGCAACTGGGAATTTTCCAACCTGCACCCCCTCCCCCCCATGCATGATGGTCATATGATATCCCTGATTCAATCAAAGCAAACCCCGCCCATGCATGATGGTCATATGATATCCCTGATTCAATCAAAGCAAACCAGATTTCATCTCACCATGACCCAATCCTTTACATCGCCATGACCTCCAGTTCTTTACATTGCCATGGCCCCCAATACTCTTTAAGGTCGCTTTAACTCTGTCTGACATATCTTGAGGATGGTGTCCTGCCAATTCTAGATTTGGTCATTGAAAGAAATAAGGAATGCATTATTACTGAAGATCAGGGTGTTAAATATGTCATTTTTGTTTCTTGCAGATTAACGGCAGAATTCATGGGTCTTGGCCTCAACATTTACTGAGTGAATACGACGACTGGCGTAAATATTCTCAATTTTCAGTTGAATTGGTTTGTTAAATATCCCATAGCTGGTGTATGTGTTGCAAAATGCAAACACTGTATATTATTACAAAAGTTGTTTTCACATATAGATATTTGAATATCTTTATATGGTACAGTAATCAAATATTTATTTTTCAAATCTTATCTTGAGGTGCATAGCAACCAACATTGCTTAAAGACTGACATTTTATCATCTAAACTTGCTTAGTACTTAGGTTAGAAATGACATGCTGCATGTAAAAATTGCTTATTATTGTAATTCTGGAACAGTAAACAAAATATAATTATTTGTGTTTGCATTTTGCAGCTTACATAATTATTTCATTTGCCAATTTTTCAGCAATGTCAGAAGCCAACCTAATGGCATGCGAAATGACAACGTTATGGGCAGAAGGTGTTAGAATCGGGTATAGCCAACTTATTTTGGGTATGATGTTTAAACTTAAAAAAACTTTATGAGGAACTAAATGTTAAGATTATTGCGATGTTTGTTGGTATGGTGATATATTAATGTCAAATTACGTCATGTATGTGAGAAGATATCTCATATAAGCAAAAGCCTAAAATTCACTCCATGATGAATATTAAGAATTGTTCAAAGGATCAATTTTCTAGATGTGAACCAAGGGACCAAACATGTTGATAGTAAAGGATTCTACATCTCTTGTAGCCAGAAGGTTTTGCAAGCATATAGAAACAAGGTAATTAATCAGGACTTGTTAATTCTGATTTTTGGATTGCTTGAATGTGAGCAATTAGAAAGGAAAATAAGAGTAAATAAAGATCATGATAACACTGGAAGTACAACAGGTAATGAATGTATGCAGTTTGTGTCAAGCAGTCTTAGTTCGGGTTTTCCATGATCAGCAATGTTTCAGATACAAAATATTATGTAAAGTTCACATTATTATGCCCAATGGGTGGCCAAGGGACCCAGAGCGTGGAGGAGAAACTACCAAACAAGAAGAAAAGGTTGTTTGCAATATTCTTTTACAATTTGGTCTTTGCATGGAAAACCACTCCACAATGTTTAAATGATAAATAAATTTAATCAAATATTACTTTTTGCAAGGCCTTGTGCAGGGGCTCTCAGCTGTTGTATACATTATAGCCTGGCCATATCCATTTTCATTTCTAACTATTAGCTGCATTTGTCCTGACCATGCCAGGTGGGTTTACGGTCGTTTATGAAGTGTTATTGGGCCACACACCAGTGGACGACATTCCACTAATTATTTAACCCTTGCGTCGCCCAGAACCAAAAGTGTTATTTTGATAAATAGAGGCTAATTGTTTGAGTAATATAAAGACAACTGAAAATTTGTCTTTTCCATTGTAATTTTGAGAAGATCATGAAATATGCTACATCAGTTTTGTATGCTTAAAATGAATATTTAACTTTTTTACTCATTCCAACGGGGCAATAATCTGGTGGCTATAATAAATGGCATAGATTTGTTTCATTTGAAACGGCTAAACGGAAAAAAAGCTGATAATTATAGATATACATAAATCACAACTGCACTTCATATTCAAATTTTACACCCAGCATCGTTAGGGTGTTTATCAAAATATTTAAAGAAACGATTTCTTTTAAAAACTATCCCAGATTCATTTGTGGCGTATAATTGGCCATGAAGCTCATATCAAAAAGAATAATTAATTTCGCTCAGGCGTTTCAATGAAACAAAATCTATGTCAAATAGTCTTCCAGACCAAATTTTCTTAATGCTGTTGTTATTGTAGATATATAGAATGGTTGTATTGTCAAATCTGTGTATGGCTTTATATGAACGTTTCTATGCACTTATAAATGTTACTTGAGTGTCATATTTTAATGTTATATTGTTTAAAGAGGATATTTGTTTCTTGTTATCAGTACGTGACTAGTAAAGTGATCGGTATTTGAACCAACTGCAATCCACAGCTGATTCCTTCTAGACTGATCTTGAATTTGATTTATTATTGTTTTGCGATGAAATTATACAAAAAGTTGATAGATTTTAGTTCTTATTTTAAAAAGGTTTATGTTCAGGTGTGAATTAAAATGAATAAGTTTTAAAACACACCTTTAATATAAATTTTACAATACGTGTAACGTTTTGAGTGTGCTGTAAACTCTCATACAATATCCGTCCAAACCACAAATTCGACACAGACAAGTATCAACTCATATTCTGGACATTAACAAGTATTTAAAGGTAGAAAAGGTTGAATATGCTTTTGTGAATTTTTGTCATGAAGATTGCGTTTTGGATGCTGTTGAACTTTTCCTTTTTCCACATTTGAAAGATATTTTAAGAGCTGAATGCATACCAGATGTTTAAAATATCTCTGTGTGAGTATGAAAAAGCAGGAAGTTACCTTTTGTAATAAATGAGGGAATAAGACGATGTTACTTGTCATTTTGAGTCCAGAACTTCAGACAATCTCCTCCATCTTTACCATCTGAACTCAAATTTTCATTTCACTCTTCACTGTATATCATTCCCAGTGATAACTTCCCTACACCTTTTCGACTATTATAGTTCACCTTTTAACAATTTTAGTCTTCTGCAACTCTGCTACTTCTTTTATTTTTTCCTATTTAAATCATTTCTTTATTCTATAAAACTTCTACTCTTTTTTTTTCGTTTCTAATAATGCCATATTTTTTCACAAATCAATTATATCTTTGTATTGTTTTATATCTTCTTGTTCCTGTATAACATTTTCCTTGATGGTCTTGTCGTTCCGCTATTTTTCCTTGTGGTATTCTATTGTAGTTTCCAACTTCTATTTCTTTATCTTTTGCTACTTCTATTCCATAGCTTAATGTTTTCATTTCTGTTAAATCTGCAAGTTTATTCTGACTTGCATTGTTAATTATTATTTTCCTACATCTCATTTATTCTACACCTTAACATAGATATTCTCTGTTTCTTTTTTTTCTTTCTCAGTCTCCGTACATTTATCTTCTACATGCTGCTTTTTATTATTGGTTTATATTTTCTGCTTTGTTTTACTTTGGTTTACTCTTTGTTTATGTTGATATTCTTATCCCCTGTGATACCTTTGTGTAATTTTTCTATTTTTTCTCATTCTCTTTCCTTTCTTTTTTCTTTATCGCCTTCTCACAATGATTTTTCAAAATTGTTTTATTTATCTATTCATTATTCTGCGTACCAGTTATTAATGCCTTCTATTCATGTTCATAAGTTATCCCCACTTCCTCTCCCCTTACCCACCCCATCATCATCATCTTCTTGGCCATTTTTCCCAGATTATAAAATCACATGACACATTTTCGATTTCTATCTTTCTCAATAAATTTTTCATTGTCCTCATAGTCTTATTGTCTACTTCAATTCGACGGATATTTCTTCATTAGTATATGCTCTCCCTCTACTTTATACTTATTAACCAGCTGTCAAAGTGAGGTATGATTTATGTGTGTCCGTGTGAGAGATTCTTGCGTTTTTCTACTACCCTCCTCCCACCCACTACACTCTCTATTACCACTGTGACATCACGTCGTGAGAGAAATAGGGTTCAAATGTTTTGTCAGAATCGCCCATCTCCAACTGAGACATAAAAGTAGGAAAACTTATTTTCTAAACAATCAGGCGCGGATCCTGGGGATGTGCATGGGGCGCCCCTCCCCTTCCCCTCCCATCCCCTCCCTCCCCTCTCGGAAATTCCTAGATCCGCGCCTGATAATTGCCCTTCACGATTCCCATCCAGTGCAGAGAATGTGATTCTATACTGAAACAACTACACTTATTTTCCACCATAAAAAGGTGATATCAATTATATGAAATATTTAGATAATATTTAACATCTGCTGAGCAAAAGAATACTCTAATTTTTAAGTTGAATGTCCAGTGCTTGTTATTTATTTAATCACGAAACAGTATTTATATTTTAGGTAGTTTTGATTTAATTTTTTTGCAGTAGATTACATTTTAAACTAAAGTAATTTTGTGCATTTAATTTCTTTTCTTTTTCAGAAGTGTTTTACTTTTATTATTTTCATGTATATTTTATGTGATAAGTTCTGAAATAGGGGCCAACAATTCAAAGAATGTTTTTAGATTGTTACATTGAGTGATGTAGATAAATTGTGAGATCCTGATACTTATCAAGACTTGACTCAAGATGCTAAATTACGTTTTAGCATGTTTAGCACTTAAACAGTCGCAACTTCACATTTATTACAAAATAATCACAATGTAATGATGGACAAAAAAAATTGTAGGTTTAATTTAGATGAGATTTTCATTTTTTAGTTATTTTAACTGTTTGAAGTATGAAGTTTTAACACTTGTCAACATTTTATATTTAACGTGATCTAAATGTCTTTCCTGGTACTTCATTAACTCAGAAATGTATTCACGGTTATACAGAAATGTAGAGATATATGGAAATAAATGATGAAGTGAACAATTGATTAACACATGCAATGGTGGAGTTTGATGAAAGTCCAAAAAGGACAACACGACTTTTTCCAATGTACCTTATAGAATCTCAATGAGAAGATTGTATGTAACTTTGCCCGTTGATCAAGAGCTTCATTTCAACCTCTGCTGAATAATTAATAAAAATACAAATATAAAAATATATGAAGAAAGTAGGAAAGAAATGCCAAATTTAACCGACTAGGAAGTAATTTATTAAAATAGTACTATGGAGGAAATTATCCACCCATTCCTAGCATCCCCCACGCAACCCATTTCTATACCCCTATAGAAAAATATCTCTTTCATTTCTGCGGCATCCCTTACTTTCTTCCAATCCAATGTTTCCAAATATAGATTAATCTTTTTCGATTTTTCAGTTTATGATTTACTTATTCCTAATTCTGACTGCCAAATTTTCCAAAACAAAAACAGACTCCCCATTTTAAGTCCGAAAAATGAATGTTGAAATAAATTACAGTAACACCAAATTTGCCCTTTTACTGTTATTTTGAGAATAAAGACTGGGATTCAGTAACTTGAGACACATCTGCATCAGGACCGCATGAGCACACCACTAGCGGGGACTTAATTTACCCTAATCAGCTTATCCATGTCTATGGTACCATTGGCTCGAATCTTGCTGTGATATATAGATTTGGTATAAAATTTTAAATGTTTTTGTTATTTTAATTGTTCCTTTAGAAACATATTTTGCAGTGGTATTCTTCTGATTCTTTTTGAGAGATTTAAATGCAACAGATTCTGTGTATAAATGTCATAGTTTGGTGCTCACTTAATATATTGATAATGATCATGAATTATTTATCACTGTAAAGAAATAAAAGTGTTATCTAAATAAAGATTGTATTTTTTGTGGTTTTATTCAGATATATTAGGAATTTATGAGGCCATCGATAGCAATTAGGCCTAGGACATCCCGTATATCCAGTAGCGGATAACGGGGGCAAAAGTGGCATTTACAGAGGCGATGGAACTGGGTGAAGAGGGGCACGTCCCATCCCCCTTCCCATACTTTCTCTAAAGTGTAAAAATCCCTTTATCAGAGAAGACAAGTGCCCTTCTTAAAGAAGGAACGTGTCCTTTCAAACATAAAACAACCTTCATCTTTCAAAGATTATCCAATCTTTTTATTAAAGAAAGTAATAATGCGTTTGCTTTGATATTCATTTAAGGACAATTATGTAACACACACAGAAATCCTCAGATGAATAGTTGTTTCAGATCTTGTTCAGAATCCTTATACTTGTCCAGCAAAACTTCAAATTTTGTTTCATATCCTTAAAAAGATAACACATCAGGACTGTAATTTTGTTTACTTTTAAAGTCCCCTTACCCCACAAATATTTTAACAATGATAAAACAACAATTGTTTCAGCTCCACTACTTCATTATTGGTCTGTTGGATAGTTGATGTCAAGGTCCTCTATCAGTATGTGGCAATTGTAATAAATCTGAGCAAGTTGGGACCCAATTTGTTACTATTAAAAAATTGGGTGAATGTTAACCAAATTATAGCATTTTTAGCAAATAGGGGGATTTGTAACATAATTTGGGCGAATTTTTACCAAAATTGGGCAATTTGTATAGACCTTTGGAAAAATTTTAACCCAATTTGGGCGACTTTTAAGCAAATTTGGGCGATTTCTAATCAAAATTTGGGCATTAACTTATCAAAATTTGGACAATTTTGAACCCGATGTGGGCCAAATTTTGGCAATTTCTGATCAATTGTAGCTTAATGTTGTCCTTGACAATTTTTAACAAAATATTGACCATTTTAAAACAAATTTGGGCCATTTTCAACTAAATTTGGGCAATTTCTTACAAAATGTGGGCCATTTCCAACCATATTTGGACTATTTTAAAACAAATTTGCAATTTTAAACCAAATTTGGTCGATCGATATTTATACCTATAAGTATAAAACATAATTCCTTCTTCTTTATGAGGAATTTTACTATATCGGGATGATAAGTTTACTAATCTTACCATTTTTTATTAGAGGCTGCGGGTTGACCGGGAAAGGGATGGCTCGACCGGAAAAGCAAAACCCTGCTAGGGAAAATTCCCCTGCTTGCTTTCTACGCCACTGAGAGAGGGGTACGATCCCCGCTGGCCATGGGTGACGGGTATGGCCTATAATTATCACCCCGACATTTTTGTGTTACTACCTCTAAAATTTAATATCAACAATATCGTTCGATCTGAGAAAAATGGTTCTTTAAATTTTATGCTGCACACGTGTAATGTGCGGTGTTTCCAAGGCTTCTCGATAACTATAACGACCAAATATGCTGTGCCCCCAATGTAGTTCTAAAAGTTGCTGTGCCCCAGCGGAGCAAAGTCAGTAAAATTATTGTGAAGCAGAAAATTTTACCGGAATTTTGGGCATAATTAGCCCAAAATAGTCAATATTTTGACCAACTATTAAAGAAATGGCTGCAATTTGTATAAAGCAAATAAACCAAAATAATTGGTATGATTTTTTTGACAATTTTATAAATAATCCGAAAACTAACCAATTTTCTTGAAAAATTATGCAGATAGAAAAATTAGAATATACATTTTCGGAAAATTACTAACATTTTTCAGAATATTCGGCAAATTTGATATCATGACTTGAAAAAATTGAGAAATTTCTGAATCTGACAGTCTGATTCGGAAACAAAAGAAATTAAGAACATAATTTGGAAAAATTGGAAAATTCTAGAATATGTTTCGGAAAAATCAGCAAATTTTAGATCGGGATTTGAAAAAATCAGGTATTTTAGATCCGGATTCGGAAAAATCAGGTATTTGAAAACCATGATTCAGAAAAATCGAGAAGCTTTATAAGATTTTTCGGAATGATCGTAAAATTTGATATCATGTCTTTAAATTTCAGAATCTGATTTAGAAACAAGAAATTAAAAACACGATTTAAAAAAATCGGAAAATTTTAGAATTTGACTTCGGGAAATTTTAAATCCGGATTCGAGTGTTTTAAGACCATGGTTCAGAAAAATCGGGAAGTCCTTGCTGAAAATTCCACTTCAACTGGGTTGAACTGGGTTTTTTCAACTAGGTCAATATGGAAATTGGAACAACTGGGTTGAACTAGGTTATCTACTTTGCCCTATTTGAACCCAGTTCAAAATCCCTCTTGAAAACTTAAATTGGATTGAACTGGAATTTGCAGCAGGGGGATACTTAAAAGTAAAGAGAGTATAACAATGGGTCTTCAGAATGGATTGAATACTTAAAAGTAAAGAGAGTTATAAGAATGGGTCCTCAGAATGGATTGGATACTTAAAAGAGTATGAAAATAGGTCCTCAGAATGGATTGGATACTTAAAAGCAAGGAGAGTATAAAAATGGATCTTTGCATTTAAGAATGGATTTGGATATTTAAAAGTAAAGAGTATAAAATTGGGTCCTCAAAATGGATTAGATATTTAAAAGTAAAGAAAGTATAACAATAGGTCTTTAGAATGGATTGGATACTTGAAAGTAAAGAGTTAAAATTGGTCCTCAGAATGGATTGTATACTTAAAAGTAAAGTGTATAACAATGGGCCTCAGTATGGATTGGATACTTAAAGAAAGTTAACAATGGGTCCTCAGAATGGATTGGATACTTTAAAGTAAAGAGAGTATAAGAATGGGTCTTCATAATGGATTGGATACCTAAAAGTAAAGAGTATCACAATGGGTCCTCAGAATGGATTGCCCTGCTGAAAATTCCAGTTCAACTGGCTTGAACTGGGTTTTTTCAACTAGGTTAATATGGAAATTGGAGCAACTGGGTTGAACTATTTTATTTAATTTGCTCTATTTGAATCCAGTTAAAACCCACTTTAACCTAGTGCAGCCCAGCTTAACCTTGTTAAAAACTTCAAATGAGTTGAACTGAAATTTACAGCAGGGGTTTGATAACAATTTTCGGAAGGTTAGGAAATTTCGGGTGTTGGCTCAAAAAAATTTGAATATACGATTTGGGAAGAAATCATTTGCTCACTGGAAAATAGAGCTATGCTACAGCTCTTTCAATAATTCACACGTTTTGCCCGAATTTTTAGATCATTTTGCTTAAAGTTTTATATCATTTTGCCTAAATCTTTCCTCATTTTCAAACATTGGGGGTTTTGACACGCCTCCCCCCCCCCCCTCGGTCGCGACGCCCCTGAAGACTTAGAACCTGTGTATACCCTTAAACAAAAAATAGCTAGAAGAACAAACTGAAAGAATTACAAAATGAAATTGAGTTGCTACATGATTCCGCATTAATTCAGAATTCTTGAACAGCAACAAACCAGACATGCAGTAATTGTTCGAATATGACCATTTCAAAAATGTACTAATTAAATTGCATATAGAAATTTACAAGCCCCTCCCCCAGTGGCGTAGTGGCAGGGGCCAGGGCGAAGCTTTCTGAGAAGGCGCTAAGTGCACAAGGGGCGCCAAAATTGTCCTGAGAAAAATTTGAAGTGTTGATCAATAATTTCTTCCTATATTATTAAGCAAGTAATATTATATTTTTGTAGTCCAAAAGCACATTAAATTCCACAGAAAAGACTATCTGCTCCTGCCATGAAGGGCAAACAATTTCATTGAATACAGTTGGTAGAAGCTTTTCGCCGAATGTCCACAGGGACGCAAAAATTAATCAGTGAAAGTTACTCATATATATTTTTATTCTCAACGTTGTAAATATTTTTTCTCAAAGCTTTATTCTTACATCAAAAACACGAAAACTATTCCTAGACCCCAACTAAAGACACATATTGTAGTCAATGGGATCCTAGGCTACATTTGAACATTCGTTCCAAAATAATATTCCTTGTACTGTTGTAACTAATTTTAGTTTGGAAGTGACACGATTTTGAGCAATTTTCTGCTACCAAAACGATACTAGCTTCCTGGGGCTTCGCCCCCTTGGCGGCTAGGGCGTCGACCCTGGATTTGACACAATATTAAGCAATTTTCTGCTATGAAAGTCATGAGAAATGCAGGAATTCCGTGGGTTTCGCCCCCTAGCGCCCCTATGTGCATCTTCACCCAATAGATGTGACACATTTTAAAGTCCTTTTCTGCTACTAATTAAAGCCATGAGAAATCCTGGGTCCCCACCAGGGCTTCGCCCAGAGTTGACACAAGTGTAAGCTCCTCAATAATGTTACAAATTTGTTTTCCTTAGCAAATTTTCTTCAATTTCAGAGAAATCTTCAATTTTGGGGAAATTATCTTCAATTTTCGGGAATTTTTCTTAATTCTCGTGAAATTTTCTTCAAATTTTGCAAAGTTTTCTTCAATTTTCGAAAATATTTCCTTCGTTTTTGGGAATTTTTTTTTCATCTTTATGAAATTTGTTCCTATTTTCATGAAATTTTCTTCATTTTCGGGATAATTTCTGAAATATTTGGGAAGTTTTCTTCAATTTTCAGAAAATTTCTTTATCTTGCGGGAATTTTTGGGATATTTTCTTTAATATTTCGGCAGTTTTCTTACATTTTCGGGAAATTTGTTTTGGGGAAATTTCTTTCATTTTCGGAAAATTTGCTTCCATTTTTATGAAATTTTATGAAATTTCGAGATATTTTCTTTAATATTTGGGAGATTTTCTGCAATTTATGGAAAATTTTCTTCGTTGTGTGGAAAATTTTGGGATATTTTTTTCAATATTTGGGCAGTTTTCTTCAATTTTCGGGAAATTTCTTTCATTTTTCGGAAATTTTCTTTAAATTTTGGGAAGTTTTTAGAGTTTGAGGAAATTTCCTTCATTTTCGATAACTTGGGTTCGCCCCTCTGGACTCTTTCAGGGCTTTGATGGATCCTAGATTTGAAACACTGACTTTAAGCAATTTTCTAAACGCTTGATGCCAATTTAGATCTATATGCCCAACGTTTTACTCTGATGAGCATTTTTGGGTTTTTTGGAGGGGGTCACCAAAATTCCTTTTTTTTCCTTCAGTGAAACATGACCCACCACGTCCTATTCCCACTGTAGTTTCAATGCTGTGCATTCTGTTTTAATATATCGATACATTTTGACCCAATTTGTTCATTTTGATCCATTTTGGATCCATTTTGGACCCATTGCGCTAATGACAAATGGCCAATTAAGAATATGAAAATTTAAACCAGCTTGACCAAAACTACATTGTACAGTAATCCGCACTTCCTCTTAGAAAATTAAATAATTAGTTTGCTTTTGGTATAGCAAACTTGATCAGAAATTTGCATAACAATAAGATGCATTGCAGCGCATATTTTTGTTTGGACGCTCAGGAGTTTGCGTTCAGCTTGTGTTTGCAATGAATGAATGAATGAATGAATGACTGAATGAAGGAAAGGATGTGCAGGTTCGATAGCACTGATTCAAATCTATTCAGCTGTATTCTATTTCATCTAACTGTACCGTACCACATGCATGGCAATTTACATTTGAGACATTTGCATCAGCAAACCAAAGCAAACAACATTTGCCTATTTGATCTCTTCATCTTTCAGTCTTTCTTCAGCCTGATAAAAGAATATATGATATCTATCGTAAATATCAGGTGTAGCCAACCTTCAGACCTTTCGGTTTGGGGGAGGGGGTGTCGCCAAACGAAAAACTGTTGGTGGCCTGAAATATTTTTTAAAGTTTTCTCAATACTTTGACACTGTTCGAATGTTAAACTTACAGAGGGTGGGCATTTACCCCTTAATGCTATATAAGCATGTTCCCCTCTCTAAAATCACACTCATAAATATTCCCGTAGTCACACGTGTATTTGGCATGGGATGGCCATAAAAGAAGCAAGTAAAAATGTTGGGTAATAACTATGTAGGTAAAACATATTCATATATGAGTCGTTTCGATGGTCCAAGAAAAACTGTAAGTAGTAATTGCCATGGACTTGTGCATATTATGAGATCATACAATCTCATTGCTGCCAGCCCACTGGTACGAAGGCCCAATAGTCTGAAGGTTTAATAGTTTGAAAGAAACTCCCATTAGTCCAAAGGTATGATGTTCAATAATCCAAAGGCATACCCTAACTTTCGAACTATGGGGCATTCAGACTATGGGGCCTTCGGACTATGGGGCCTTCGGATTATGAAGCTTTTGGACTATGGAACCTTCCGACTATGGGGCCTTCGGACTATGGGGCCTTCAGACTATGGGGCCTTCAGACCATGGGGCCTTAGGACTATGGGACTTTGGACTATGGGGCCTTTGGACTATGGGGCCTTTGGACTATGGGGCCTTCGGACTGTAGGCCTTCGGACTATGGGGACCTCAGACTATGAGCCTTCGGACTATGGGGCTTTTAATGTGACCTTCGGACTATAAGAACTTTGGACTATTGGGCCTTTTCTTTTGGACTATTGAACCTTCGAGCTATTTGGCCTTTTCTTTCGGACTATTGAACCTTCGAACTATTGGGTCTGTATTTCAGACTATTGAACCTTCAAACTATTGGGCCTTCGGGTCAGTGAGCAGACACCATCTCATCGGTCAATTTTGAGTCTAAAATTGCGGGCTGAAAAAATCCTTATTGGCAGATTTGGTATCGATTATTCCGCAAGTGGGATTGACTTTATGGCCCTTGGGCTTTTTGTAAAACATTGGGTGATATTCGCCTCACACCCATATCAGCGCCTACAATTGACAATGCAAATTTTACTCGCCACTTTTTCTGGCTCAAAATGGACACGACACTGCTGCCGTCTGTGCATGGTGTACAAGCTTATTCCAAACACCAAAGGCATACAGGCATAGACAACATATCAGCAACATATCAACATGGGATGATGAATAGCCGAATTAGTTCAGCATGCAAGACACATTACCGAAAATTGCCGTGCTTGAGACGAAACGTGATTTGGGGGCGAGTTGGCTTTAAAGCGAGTTGGCTTTGGGGCGAGTTGGCCTTGGGGCGAGTTGGCCTTGGGGCGAGTTGGCCTTGGGGCGAGTTGGCCTTGGGGCGAGTTGGCCTTGGGGCGAGTTGGCCTTGGGGCGAGTTGGCCTTGGGGCGAGTTGGCCTTGGGGCGAGTTGGCCTTGGGGCGAGTTGGCCTTGGGGCGAGTTGGCCTTGGGGCGAGTTGGCCTTGGGGCGAGTTGGCCTTGGGGCGAGTTGGTCTTGGCCTTGGGGCGAGTTGGCCTTGGGGCGAGTTGGCCTTGGGGCGAGTTGGCCTTGGGGCGAGTTGGCTTTAAGGCGAGTTGGCCTTGGGGAGAGTTGGCCTTGGGGCGAGTTGGCCTTGGGGCGAGTTGGCCTTGGGGCGAGTTGGCTTTAAGGCGAGTTGGCCTTGGGGAGAGTTGGCTTGGGGCGAGTTGGTAATGAGTTGGGTTTGGGGCGAGTTGGCTTTGGAGGGAGTTGGTTTTGGGGCGAGTTGGCTTTGGGGCGAGTTGGCCTTGGGGCGAGTTGGCCTTGGGGCGAGTTGGCCTTGGGGCGAGTTGGCCTTGGGGCGAGTTGGCCTTGGGGCGAGTTGGCCTTGGGGCGAGTTGGCCTTGGGGCGAGTTGGCTTTGGAGCGAGTTGGCTTTGGGGCGAGTTGGCTTTGGGGCAAGTCGGCTTTGGAGCGAGTTGGCTTTGGGGCGAGTTGGCTTTGAGGCGAGTTGGCTTTGGGGCGAGTTGGCCTTGGGGCGACTTGGCCTTGGGGCGAGTTGGCCTTGGGGCGAGTTGTCCTTGGGGCGAGTTGGCCTTGGGGCGAGTTGGCTTTGGAGGGAGTTGGTTTTGGGGCGAGTTGGCTTTGGGGCGAGTTCAAGTTGGCTTTGGGGCGAGTTCAAGTTGGCTTTGGGGCAAGTCACGATTTGGGGCGAGTTTGCTTTGGAGCGAGTTTGCTTTGGAGCGAGTTGGCACAGCAGCGAGTTGGCTTTGGGGCGAGTTGGCTTTGGGCGAGTTGGCTTTGGGGGCGACTTGGCTTTGGGGCGAGTTGACTTTGGGGGCGAGTTGGCTTTTGGGCGAGTTGGCTTTTGGGCGAGTTGGCTTTTGGGCGAGTTGGCATTGGAGCGAGTTGGCTTTGGGGCGAGTTGGCTTTGGGGCGAGTTGGCTTTGGGGCGAGTTGGCTTTGGGGCGAGTTGGCTTTGGGGCGAGTTGGTTTTGGGCGACTTGGCTTTGGGGCGAGTTGACTTTGGGGGCGAGTTGCTTTGGGGCGAGTTGACTGTACACCGTTATAAGCGCTTGCAGTCTAATTACGCCCTTGCATGAGAGTGCACCGACTGTCCATTCAGTTTAGAAAGTATTTTAATAGCTTTAGCAAAATGTTCATACGCTGTTCACTAGTTCACCAAGCTAAATTACTCCCCCAACGCCCCACGCCTACCCACCCGCCATGTTTTTTTGGATTTCTTGTCTTGCTTCTTGTCCATGCTTTGCAATTATGATGAAGACGGTAAGGATAGGCATAATTAGAATATATGAGAAAAACGTTAGATAGGACTTTTCTTCTTCCTTTTTGAATGGCCTACAATTGCTAGTTTTATATTATACGAATTTCGTTTCAAAATAGTTTGCAAAACTATGCTAAAATTGATTATTTTGATAAAATTTCATACATTCTTATTTTGAGAGGCTTTGTTTATAAAAGCTTAATTCTCTTTTCTTGTTGGTAATAACATACTGAAGTACAAATTTTACTCAAAAGCTCAAAATTGAGAAGTAAAAACTGCCTGAAGTTCCTTGAAAATTGTATTTCGGCCATAAGTTATAGATTCCGTGCAAACTTATCAGCCAATAATACATTTCTATATATATGCCCAATGAGTATAATAATAGAGCAATGCTACAAACTTCAAAGACTGCAGCAAAGATGGCAGAAAAATCAAGATCGTCGCTAAGGACGCCAAAGGTATTTTAACCGTAGGAAGCTAACTATTGATATACGCGAAGGAAATACCTATAATGTACTTTTCTTTTGTATGATATATTTATAGGTCACTAATTATTTTCAAATGTGTGTGTCAGACTGTGTCTAGTATGTGACCAAAAATTTTCATTTTAGTTTGACTGTAACGTAAACTTAGTGCATAGTGATTACACGAAAAAAATTGAGTACGGTTTTAGATTTGAACTTTGCTTTTTTCATTGGGCAGAGGAATTAGTCTAGTCACATAATGGTTTCACTATCTGGAAAAGTGTCATTAAGGCAATATCTTCCATTTCTTCCCTCAAGGGATAATTCAATTTTCGCCTCAAAACCAATGTAGAAATGATAATAAATGTAAGTCAAATATTTATCCGATGTTCACTCTACTTTTTCGATAACCACGAATGAAAAATTCACAAGAATTTTACATTTTGACTGTCCGAAGCTTGCATGAAGTATCTTCCACCCCCCCCCCCCCCCTCCAACCCCCCTGCCCCCTTTCCCCCTAGTCCTTATGTGAGTGTGTACAAAAGGGGAGAATTGGAAGATAACAAACACAGTAACATCTCTATTGCTATTCTTGACTCCTCAAAAGCCTTTGATAAAGTCCCACACCAGCGCCTGTTATTTAAACTTTCCGCCTATGGCATTGATGGAAATCTTCTGGCCTGGTTTGCATCATTCCTCAACAACCGCATTCAGCTATTGTCTGTGATGGTGAAATCTCTGATTCTAAACAGGTTTTATCCGGTGTACCACAAGGTACTGTTTTGGGTCCTTTACTTTTCCTTTTATATATAAATGACATCCCTGATAATATAAACAGCACAGTTAGACTGTTTGCTGAAGACTGCCTTGTGTACAGAACAATTGATAACCCCTCTGACCAAAAAATCCTCCAAGATGATCTTAACAAACTTGAACAATGGCAAAACAAATGGCAGAAATGAATTTCAACCCCTCTAAATGCTACATCTTGTCAATTTCCTCTAAGAAATGCTTTAAATCACTTGTTTATACCTTATGCAACCAGCCACTAAACCATGTCAACTCCCATCCATACCTAGGTGTTGAAATTGATAATAAACTCAGATGGGATAAACATATACACGATATAACCAGGAAAGCTAACTCTGTACTTGGCCTATTAAAACGTAACCTCTCAAACTGTCCCACCGACTTTAAATCCACTGCTTATAAAGCTTTAGTCAGGCCAGTACTTGAATACGCATCAGCAGTCTGGGACCCCCATCATCAGTGAGATGTGGATAAACTTGAATCTATTCAAAGGAGAGCAGCCAGGTTCTGTATGGCAGACTACTCTTATAAATCTAGTGTAAAAAACATGCTTCATAAATTAGATTGGCCCCTGCTAAAAACAAGAAGATACAACACCCGGCTACATATGCTATATAAAATCAATAATAATCTTGTCGCCGTCAATAAAGATGAACTAATCCCCAACGTCAGAGCTAATACAAGAAATAATCATGACCTTTATTTTCAGGTTCCCTATGCTAAAAAGAATGTATATAAACACTCTTTCTTCCCTCACACACTAAAGGATTGGAATGCTTTACCATCAGACATTGTACATGCACCAAGTCTCAACTGTTTCAAAGCTAAACTTACTAACATTTGTATTGCTAACTAATTGTTTTTTTTACTCATACTTTTTACGCTCGATTGGCGTTCATGTCCTCTTGAAGGATTTTTGCCGACTTAAGCGATTCAGATTCAGAAGATACACTGTATTAGGCTTAAGTGTTGCATGTGCGGTAAAGTCATATAGGCTTACTGTATATACACATGATTTAAATCCGAATAACGGATTTACTTATTAATCATTTAAGAAAACATACTTTTTACCTGCTTTAAACAATGATTATTCCTTTAGTGATCAAAATAAAAAAAGTGATAAAACTCAGCGCCGCAAGGAGCATCTTCCATTTCTCCCCTACTTAATATATGAGTGTGTGGAAAAAGGGAGAATTAGAATTCTCCCCTTTTTTGTTGTAGTATATATGGGAGAGGGGAGAAATAGAATTCTCCCCTCTCCCATATATACTGCAACACAAAAGGGGAGAATTAGGTCCCCTTGCGTTACATGTGAAGATATTGGCTTTATTCAGTCATGTATTCCACTAACCCCGATTTCCCCCTCTAATATCAATTGCCACGCAAGCCTTCTTTTACCTTGTAAGACTATCCCCCAATTTTTGTTTGGTCTCTTCGAGATGGTAATTTGTTGATAAGCTATATATATATATATATATATACTCGTGGAATTTTCCCCTCCTACATACATATTAGGTACTTATAGTGTGGGCTAGGGGAGAATTACACGACTATTTATCAAGCCTTTTGACTAGAGACTCAAAGAAATATCAAGAAGCTTTATATATACTCATGTAATTCTCCCCTCTCCCATACATATTTGGCACTTATAGTGTGGGCGAGAGGAGAATTAAATATGTATATATATATATATATATATATATATATATATATATATATATATATATATATATATATATATATATATATATATATATATATATATATATATATACCCACTTAGGCAAACCATGTATATACCCACTTAGGCAAACCATTCCACTCATTAATAACTCTTTGCGAAAAGCTAAAACGCTGAATATCTATCTGTGAGAACTCTTTGGTCAACTTCAAACTGTTACAACGTGTCACTGTCATATGAGGATTAGCTGAAACATGCAAGAAATAACAGGAAGTCAAAGCATCACTACCAGATAGGAACTTAAAAAGCTGATTCATATCGCTGCGTACAGTACTCTTCTCAACTCAAGCGTGGTCAAACCAAGAATATAACCATCATATGGGGGCTTTTTTCTCAGTTTCTTTCATGTTTGGGAAATTTCGTTCACTTTCGGGCACTTTTCTTAGTATTTGGGTGCATTGTTTGAAGTTAAGGGAAATTTCGATTCGTTCATTTATGTGCAATTTTCTTTGATTTTTGATTCGAGCACTTTCCTCAGATTTTCAATAATTTTCCGGAAACTGCTCATTCTTGGGCCATTTCCCCCAATTTTCTGGAAATTTTCTACATTTTTAAACAATTTTGAGCGGTTTTGAATTTTTAAGAATCTTGACAAATTTCAACTAATTATACCAAATTTCCTTCCATTTTTTTTTCATTCACCGACAATTTTCAGGAAATTTGGTTAATGTTTTGGCTAATTTTCTCTATTATTGGCATTTTCTTCATTCTTAAAAAAAATAAATGGATTTAGAGGAAATATTTCAAAGATTCATTTTTAATAATTTTCGGGAAATTTTGTTAATTTGTTGGAAATTTTCACCAATATTTTGTCAATTTTCGGGAAACTTGCATAATTAGCATACTTTTTTGCTAAAGCCTCCTCCCCCCACCTCCCCTTCTCCTGTCTCCGCGGTCATTGTTCATGTACAGTTGTAAGTAATTGGCGTTTTCATTTTATTTTTTACGGTAATGGAAATCTTTCTCACCATCACCCATTTTTTTTGCTAAAGCCCCTCCCTCCATCACTGTTCTTGCACAGTTAAGTCTGCAAGTAATTGGCATTATCATTTTTGTATTTTTTTACGATAAAAGACATCTTTCTCACCACCACCCACACGCTCAGAAAAGGGGACCTTTTTTCACAAAAATCTTTCTAATACATTTTGAAATGCTCGTTAATAATCACCCTCCTTCCCCACTTCGTTATTGTACTTGTAAAATAACATGCACTTTTTCTAAATGCCGGCAATATCAACTGATAATTCATGTAAAAGATGGTTACATGCATATGACTGAATAAAGCCGATATCTTCATGTGTAATGCAAGAGGACCTAATACTCCCCATTTGTGTTGCAGTATATAAAGGAGAGGGGAGAATTCAATCCTCCCCTCTCCCATACATACTGCAACACAAAAGGGGAGTATTCTAATTCTCTTCTTTCCCACACACTTATATATGAAGTAGGGAGAATTCCAATTCTCCCCCTTTTATATCTTTACTGCAACACAAAAGGGCAGTATTCTAATTCTCCCCTTTCCCACACACTTATATATGAAGTAGGGAGAATTCCAATTCTCCCCCTTTTATATCTTTACTGCAACACAAAAGGGGAGTATTCTAATTCTCCCCATTCCCACACACTTATATATGAAGTAGGGAGAATTCCAATTCTCCCCCTTCCATATCTTTACTGCAACACAAAAGGGCAGTATTCTAAATCTCCCCTTTCCCACACACTCATATATGAAGTAGGGAGAATTCCAATTCTCCCTCTTCCATATCTTTACTGCAATACAAAAGGGGAGTATTCTAATTCTCCCCTTTCCCACACACTCATATATGAATAGGGGAGAATTCCAATTCTCCCTCTTCTATATCTTTACTGCAACACAAAAGGGGAGGATTGCCCCCACACTTGTTTTATTGTTTGTTTCATTTTGCATACTTTTATCTCTTAAACCTCGTTTAAAATTTCAGTTAATTTGTTATTGTTCCTCCCTAAAAAATGGAACATTTTACATTCCTGTAGAATTCCATTATTGTCCCTCCCTATAACAATTTTATTTGGCTCTATTCCATATATGTTGTATATTTGTGATGGTTCTTGTAGCCTATTAAGTGTGCCACTGAAGATTGATTAACTGATTGGCCTTGTAAACAGGTCAAGTTATATAAATGGAATAAACTGTGATGTATTTTGGAAATGCCATATTATTTGCCCTCAGGATTATAATTGACCTAAATTGTACACAAGATTGATCCTGATAAAATATCCTGATTGCTCGATTTGTTCCGCTCCTGTAAGCTTCTTGACTAGAGACTCAAAGAAATGTCAAGAAGCTTTATATATAGTTGTGTAATTCCCCCCTCTCCCACACATATTGGGCACTTATAGTGTAGGCGAGGGGAGAATTCCATGAGTATATATATATATATATATATATATATATATATATATATATATATATATATATATATATGTGTGTATATATATATATATATATATATGTGTGTATATATATATATATATATATATATATATATATATATATATATATATATGTATATTCATATATATATATGGCAAAAGCTACGACAAGTTTTTAACTAATAATAACAAGTCGGATAGTCTAATTACAAGGTAAAAGAAGGCTTGCACGGCCATTGATAATAGAGAGAGGAAATCGGGGTTAGTGGAATATATCTGACTGAATAAAGCCAATATCTTCACGTGTAGCGCAAGGGGACCTAATTCTCCCCTTTCAGCGCAACGCAAAAGGGGATTCCCTGAGGAGAGAGTTGGAAGATATTGCCATCATTAATTTCAATGCTTCTGTCAGTTTTTTGCAAAACGTTTTTCGTTAGTCTGAATCAATCAGATTGGAATCTGGAACTTCAAACTGGGCCAGACTGTAAAGTTTGGCCTGTACGAGGAATGAGCCGCGCAAAAACTAAAATGGGCTATTTTCCGTTCACGCAATTTCCTGGTTGTCTCTAAATCCGCACCTAAAATTTGGCCATTTGTGAGACAGTCCGTGTGCAAAAAAGTTGTTACAAGCTTGTCAATCACAACCCACATACTTGAACGATCGTTTTTGCATTCCCTGAGCAAAAAAAAACTTTAGTCTGGAAGCTGGGAAGTTTACTTTTGTCCCACCAAAGATTTACAGCAAAAGTCTTAAAATTAATGTAAAATTTGCCACTTCCACCAATTTTAACAAAAGAATATTGTATTTTACATAAAGTTAACAAAACAAAATTGTCTTATTGAACTCTAGTTCCATACCAAAAATCTTCAGTGTTAGTTTTAACCTGGCATAGGCTAGGCTACATCATTTTTTACTGTGAAGTTAGGACTTGAGGCCCACTCACATAGACCTGTGTTGAATGTGATGATAGTTACCATACTAGAGGAAAATCATTGTTGTACAGCAGTATGACACACAACAGCATAATCGGCCCTAGAAGAACACAAGGTTATTTTGACTATCAATACATGTAGGTGCAGAATCCAATGCAAATTGAAACAAAACCCCATGCAAGTTATGGAGGCTCAGAACAAAATCAAATGTAAAAGATATATATAATTAAACACTGAAATTGGTATCAACACACAAAATGCTAGAGAAATCTCGAGTTATTTGCAAACCTGGCTTGCAAATTTACAAAACATAAACAGATAACATTTAGCACATAGTTTTTGTTATTTTACTTTCTATTTGCTCTTTGTTGAAGGGACGACCATTATCAAGCTCTGGAAGATCAAGTAAGCATGAAAACACAGGCTTGTCAGGAAGAGAGTCAGGAAAAGATTTGCTGTCAAGAGAAGAAGAATATATGTGAGTAGAGGTTACACTCAAATGGCAGCCATAGCAGCAGAGGTACAGGAACAAGGGAGGGGGAACTTCCTGGTTACATGCCCTCTTCCTGGGTGGGAGATAAAATTGGGGACTAAGTAAAATAAAATTGAAAAATAAAATTGGTAAAATTGGGGAATTAGGTCTATTAAAATAAAATTAAAAAATAAGTCAAACAAATGAAAATTACTCAAGAAATGGTCAATCTGAGATTGCTTATCATTTAAGATGAGATTTCCTGATAAACAGCAACATAATTTACCAGTTCATTTTTTCCAGTTGTAACCGGGAAATGGGTTCTCGCATCTCTGAGAAGTGACCCTTTCTATTCCCATGCATCAAAGTACCATGTTTATAAAAAAACACCCTAAAGATTATGCCATAGAACTCTCCAACCTTTGTCAATGCAACTCTCAAAATAGTATGATTAATTCCTTTAGAATCCACCCCTGTAAGAAATATCCAAAAATAATCTTTTGTTTAACTAAATGCCATTCATTTCAAAATATTTATTTTTAAGTAATGTGGGTGGCAAAATGATGCCTTGATTTAATTTAATGATTTTAATATATAGAGATTTGGTTCGTCCATTTCGACTTGCTTTTTTTTTCCACTTAACTTTCTGCAATATAATGTAGATTGAGGTATTTGTGTATGGCAAGGACAGAGTAATTAGGTATAAAAAAACTTTTTGAAAATAGAAGAAGTTCAAAAATTGCTGAATTTAGCAACATTGTTTGTTACATGGCACACATGTATGGCAGCCATGACTTCTAAAAGGCTAATTTCTCTGTGACTGTTCACATGAAAGATTTTCTTGCCTAGACACTAGTGCGGCTATGACCTTGGTGCAATAGGTTAAGGCAGATGTGTATGCTTTTATCAAGGTATAATATTTTTAACTAGGTCTGATATTTTGAACAGAAAGCATTGTTTTTAGTATGATTTTTTTATTGTGTTGAATTTGTAATACAATGTGATATATAGCACAAGAAACTGATTCATAATCTCAAAACTTATAGTAATCTTGTACATAATACTGAAAGAAGTTCACCACCTATTTAACGAATATTCCCATGGGTTTTTGTAAAATTGTATTTGAAAGAGCATACTTTTAGAGCCATTTTGGGACAAAAATTAGGTTGATATCATATTCTCTTCAGGAGATATGGATTTTTAAATATTTCCCGATTGCATTTTAAAGTTTTTGTACAGTATGATGAATTCATGTTTGATGGTGTCATAGAGACAATTCCATTGCAAATGTTTATGTATTTCTTTGAATGTTAATTGGTTGTTTCTGTATGCTTAGAAACAATTTTCCAAAAGTAATTGAAGTAGGGTATTTTTGGCAATGTATATAAATACCTAACTTTCATCAATTTAATTTTTCTAGCAGGTTTTACTAATAAAAAGGGATAATAGATTTGAATGAAATTCATAACCTTTGTGGGAGAATGTATTACTCTGATGTCTTACTGAACCCATTCATTTATTGGCATTTTTTGTGCACCTTAAAATTTGAATATCTCCTGGTAGGAATAACATATCAATGTGATTTTTGTACCAAATTTATTTTTCCTTCTTTTTTTTTTCCTTATGAAAGGTTATGAAACAACATGGGAATATTCCTTTAATTGACAGGTCCCAGTGTTTGCTTTGAACCACTACTTGAACTGTTTAAGTGTTTTCTTCACATTTTGTTTATTATTTGTGTTTATTGCATAGGCGATTAAATGCAGAACTAGAAGCAAAAACTGCAACACTGATACAAGAAGCAGAAGATGTAATGGTAAGATAAGTTTACATGTTTGCTTAATGTGGATGGAACGAGTTTAGACAAACCTTTTAACCTTTGAAGAGGTTGGTTGATACTTGTCACTATGGTATCTGGGACGGGATAATTTTTTGTGCATGTTAATCCATCCAATGGGACGTTATGATTTAAGTGATTTAAGCCCAAAAAGCAAAACATATAATCAGACAAAGCTGAATGCTGTGATTTACATTATACCTTCAACGAATTCATTTCTGCTTCCATGATTGCTTCCAAATAAATGAATCAGAATATTAGCAACAAAGTCTACAATATATTATTGTCCAAGTACAAGTTCAAGGCTCAAAGGTAAACTGACTTTTTAAATGCAGTGGCAGTTGCTTGTTTTGTATTTTACTTTGAAATTGTTGTACACAAAGTTTGGCAATCAACTTAAGATAACCCATTACATCATCCTCAATAATTATACGAGTGCTTTAAGATACATAAATTTGATTTTTTTAATGTAGAATTTTATCCTTTGTATGATAAATTATAGGGATAATCTATTTTAGACAGTTTAATACAATGCATTCATGTTTATTGAATACTCGTTATTATCAACAGCGTGAGCAAGAAAGCATGCTAAGTCATTCCCTGAACTGTCAGGAGCTAAGTGATGCTTTGGAGGAGGAGGGGATTTTCATCCGGTATCTTTGAGGCTGAAGCTCCAATCGTGTCAGATGATATCTCAAAGGTAAACATGTTTTGTTCTGATGTTTTGCAATTTGTATTCTACATAAACTAGAAAAATCAAAATACCACTCAGAATCTTATACAAAATTGTTTATAACAGGAACAGTTACTTCATGATTTGAGCCTGGGGAAACCTCCACTTGATTGTGAGCTTCATCCAGTAAGTTGAGAGTTTCAACTAATGGGTGATATGCTTCAACCAGTGTGTTGCGATCTTCAATGAATAGGTGTGAAATTTCAAAAACATTGATTGGTCATTTTGAACCAATGGATTAAAAGTTTGATTTGTGAATTAATGGTTTTTAATTAATGTGTTTCAAATGGTGTGTTTAAATCTCTACTTATTGGTATTAGGTTTAAACCAGTGGGTTGTATCCCTGTTTTGTGAAATGCAAATAATAAGTTTTCACATTGATGTGTGTTTTGCAGCCTTCAGTGATTCCAGTAACAAACCTAGCAAAGCCAGGTTCAGCAAGAGATAGACCACCATCCACCTCAAACAACAGACCAGCTTCCTCTGGGAGGGGAAATCAAGCAGCAAGGATGCCATCAAGTACAAATGGACGACCACCCTCTGCAAATCTTGGTCGTGGAGCTGCTAGACCAGCGTCACGAACAAAGAAGAGGTTTGCCAGTGTCCAAGTGACATATTCATAAAGTCTTTGCCATTATTCTTGAGCAAATTTGACTTTTGCTTCTACATATTTGTACTTTAATATTGTGTTGCCTATGCAGATCAACCTACACTTAAGAGGCTCCATGTGAAGAAATATTTCAATCCTAATGCTTCAGTACTACTATATACTTAGGTCAGTGCAGTTGTCCTCTTGAACAAAATTTTGGGTATGACCAGTGTACTATGATTTGAGTCCACTGTAAATGGGTCTCAAAGACCACTGTGGTTGAAATAACAGGGCTGTTTATTCTTGAACATCAAAGATGGCTCTTTGTTTGATTGGAAAAATTGGCATTTAATATAATTCTTCATCCACTTTGATGGAAATAGAGGGATTTCATCACGTGACTCTAATTCAACTGGAAGCCATTTTGCCGGGAAAGCATTGTTGCATTTCATGCATCTTCACACAGCTCAGTCACATCACACATACAACAAACATACTGCCTGTTAACCTACTTACCAGTTCAGCGAATTGTATTGTTTTTGTTCGCGGTGGCAATTTTACTTCATATTTTCCCAATGTTTGATATATTCACCGGGTATAGGAAGTAACTTTTAGGTGAATGCCATCTGATTGTTTGCTATACACAGACAAAGCCTACATATCTGGCATAAAGTGCTCACTGCAAATTCTATACCGAACGTTAAAAGAGGTTGCATCGTACAGCAGAAACCCACTTGGAACGTCGGTCAGGATCATATGGAAATCATAATTATCTTTCAAAAATGATCTTACATAACAACATGCAAGTGTTTGTAAGTCTAAATAAGTAAGTGTACAGCAGACGATCGTTCTCTCCCGACAAAATGGCGATGTAAACAAAGTCACGTGACCTCATGACGTCAGCTGAAACACCTTAATAGGGTACAGATTGAATGCGGTTTGGAGTCATGCTATTAATAGTGTGCCTGTGACATGTGAGAGCATCATTTTTAAAATATCACTAACTTTTGTTTGTGCTGAAAGACCAGCAACATTTTTAAAGTCTTCTTTAGATAGATAATAGATGTCTTAATAGAACAATTGTATTTGATACAAAGCTTGTTTTGTTTTGCAAGTTACAGTTGGTCAAAAGCCCAACATTTTTTGTATATTTGCAAAATTTCTGATGTAAGTTGAAGGTAACCAGTAGATCTTTGTGTAATGTTTTCTTCAAATATGGCCATTAATGACTTTTGTAAAGTAATTTGTAGCTAAAACAAAAATGTCGTTGAAAAGGTAAAGCTTCTTTCCTCTAAATTCTTGTGACAGTATAAAAGAAAATTTGTTTGAAGAAGAAAATAGTAAGTTAATCAGCTGGCAAAATCACACACCAGTATATTTGTTGTATGGTAAATTTTCAACCAAATTTGATTGAAGATTTTGTTATTTTCATTATTTCTAATAGATTTTAAAATAAATGCAACTAATAAAACATTTAAGATGGCATTATTATTTTCATGAACCAGTGAAAATAGCTCCATTCCTCCTTTTAAGTGGTTTTTTGTTTGTTTTTTTATAATTAATTTTCTACCTGTAGAACCAACTCAAGGACATCCACCATTGCTGCCAATGATGTGGCCATCCCAGGAGAGGAAGTGGCGGACTTCTCTTTGGTTGATACCATCAGTGCCATAGAGGGCAGGATTGAGGATGGCACTGAGCCAGCTGATGTGTATGATGATGTCCTACCTCAGGCAGCTGAAGGGATGGGGTCAGGTAAAACTCTCAATTCATTTCCTTCTCATTAGTTTACCTAAAAGTAACCAAAAAGGAACTCTTCCAAGGTTTGTCTCCACAAACATCCTCTACTTTATTTCAGGAAGGTAGCTCAGTTGACTGAGCATACATCGAGATGCTGGAGGTCCCAGGTTCGAGATTAACAATAATTTAACCAGAGATTTTTCCACAGATATGCAGAGTATATATGCTGACATCATATGCAGAGGTTTGTCTGCTGCACACACCTTCTCCCCCACCCAACCTTTGGGAAAAGTGGCCAATGGTTGGGTGGCGCTTGCCATTCTTTGAGGGGACGTAAAGCCATTGGTCCCGAATGGTAGAAGATTCACCCCCTGCCTGGTTCTCTGAACACTTCTCGAAAAGAGCAAGGTTTCAACTCAGTGTTCATCCACTTCCATCCTGGCAAATTCCTTGGGTCCACACTGAAAACAAGTCAATGTGGGCTTTTCCTGGCATGTGCCTAAAAGTGCAAAATAAGTTTTCTTTAAATGTTCCACACATCAACTGAAGCAATATCATCTTGAATGGCCTCTCAATTTTAACAATGAAACAATCAAGTAAAAATTGGCAAACCAAAAGCATTCAAAATATTGATTTTTCTTCTTCTTTAAAACTGGTTATCCCTTCATTCTATCAGCTTGCTGTGGTTTTTACAACTTTTGATTTAACTTCGATAAATGGTGCCATTTTAAAGATTAATGTTGAGGCGAAGTGTTTGTATTAGAGCTGTGAACGTTTAGGGATTTTAGTAAACGTGTACACGCCAAAAAACAAAAAAAGCGAGCGTGTATCGTGTACACGAGTTTAGTACCGTAATTTTCGGAAATACACCAAAATTGCTTTAAAAGTACGAGGCGAAGTAAAAAAATCGCGCAACCAGTATGGCAAAAGTACTGACTGCATTGCCCAAATAGACGCTGAGTTTTGCTTTCCAAATCGTTAAAAGTTTACTTCTACAGTGTAAATTATCATTTTCATGGAAAGTATGCATGGGAATTCAGTTTAGAAAGAACAGATAACTTCCTTTCAATGTCATTTAAACTTAACATTGCGTAACTTTTTTTCCTATTCGCTACGGCTTTCAAAGTTCTGTGAAAATCTTGCATACTGAGGCCTATGATATACCTCGCCGTAAAACATTTTAAAACTACGCCACCACCACCAGGAAGTTCTGAAATATCAGTTCTCTCGAAGAAATGGCCGCCATCTTTGCGAAGCATGCAGAATTTCAGCTCTGTTAATACCTTTTTTGCCTTATTTATTATGCAATATTTTTTCTTTCTTGCAAAATTTATTTGACTCATCAGTTAATACTTACATGTAAATGTACTGATTGTCACGATTCAAGTGTTTTTTGGTCAATAAAACGGGCCTTGATTGCGTGGGATTTAAAGCCTTATGGCCTAACGTTAGGCCTATTCTTAGTTTCACCGTTTACTGCTGCACATTCGCGGTGCATTTTACAAGTTAGATTACTCAGATTTCGGCGAAATCAAAGTGCATAATATCCCCATTCATTGGGGATTACTGCGCATTTGTGATTCGCTTATTTAGAAAGGATTATGCTAATCGGGTTTACAGTTTGTAAAAAGTCATCATTGATTGGAATTTTGTCAGCCGAATGTGTGTGTGATTTGAATCATGAATATTGATTTTCAACGGCAAGACATTAGGATGTATGAAAAACGATTACTCGCAATGAAGTATTTAGTTAATGTTTACAAGATTTGCGAGCGTGTAGCGTGTACACGCTAAACAGTCACAGCTCTAGTTTGTATGCATATTTAATGCACGGCTGAAAAGACTTTGGCCAGAGTAGAATGACCCGGCATTAGGAGGGTCATTTGCGAGTTCAAAATCCTTTGATACGTGCATTAGATACTCATATAAATATGATGCCAAAAACATTCATCTTTTTATAAAATTTCCTTCTTAATTGTTTAAAATGCATCAAAAACAACAACAAAGAATAAAGAATGAGAAAAGTTTACATACAATTTTTCGCTTTGTTAAGAAATTCACCTGTTGTAAAAATGGACTAAGCCAAATACTGAAAGGCCATGCATTACAGGAATTTAATGCACAGTTCATGGCAATGTAAATAATCCATGGAAATTTTATCATTTAAGTGTTTTTGATATAATTGAACCATTCTGGCATGACGTGACCTTTGAAGTCAATGTGCCAAAATCTCTCATATTCTTTTGTCATGTTTGATATCTGCAAAATTTTAAAATTCCAAATCTTGTGAATTTCGAGAAGAGATTTGTCAACTTGCAATTCCTTCAAGACATTTGAAGGTGTCAATATGAACGGGATTTTCAAATTAGAAAGAACTTACTCATATCAATATATTTAATGTATAATATTGCTATATGGAATTTTTTCACTGCTTCAAGGGAACACCATGAGTTAGTTATAATTGTAACTATCTGTGTAGTATCTCTGTCTATGTATGTTTTTTACATCAAAATTCTCAGAGGCCATCATCAGATTCCTGAAAGCCAAGCTGAGGGTGATGCAGGAGGAATTGGATCATCTTGCCCAGGAGTGTAATCAAAAGGTAAATATGCAGCAGCTATGCTTGTTGGTAAATGTATGAAAATGATTGCTGAATGACATTCACATTTTCTTAAACCTCATATGTATAACTGTTCTTTTTAGTGTATTCCATTGTTGTTGACGTGGTTGCGATTCCTATGACTCACTCCTGCTTCTGGTGCTATTAATTGTAGCACATTATTTGCTGTTATTCTCTTCGTTCATAGATAGCTTTCTTTTTGTAATAAATTTTAAAGGTTGGTTCTTGGTATTATACTTTTCAATTGCCTTTTAAATTAAAAATTCTTATTGATATGTACTTTATCAATAATTATTGTGTTCTAACTTTGATAGGCCATTTTTATTTTATTCTGGTTTATGTTATTAGCTTTTTGTATGATGAAATGTGGAAAAAAGGAAAACAAAGATGGAGATTAAAACATGAGTCTTATAACATAATGAATACAATAAGATTAACTCCATAATAGAAGTTTTATATGACTCATTGTTTATTTTGACAATTTTGCTCACAGGAGGAAACAAACACAAAGCAAGAGGCAAGAATGAAGGAGCTTGAGGAGGAGAAGAGTAGGTCGCAGAGAACTCAGCAAAACCAGCAGTCACAGCTGGACAAGTACAAGAAGCTAGTAGAGGATGCTAAAAGGAAGAGTGATGGTTTGGAGGCACAGCTGTCTGGGCTCAGGAAGGTAATGTCATTATCCATAAAGATATTAATGGTAAAGGTTAACAAAAATAATTTGGTTTATGCCCTCTTACCTTCTTGTGTTCCATTTTCTATTGAAAGACTTCATTTTGTTTTCAGAAAATCTCTTCTTTCATTTTTTTTAAATATCTTTTTTTAAATATATTTTTGATTTTCTGTTTCAATTACAGAACATCTTAATCTTTTGTTTTACCCTCATCCAGTGTGTTTTTTTATTATCTTAAACTTTTGTTTTACCCTCATCCAGTGTGGGGGGTTTTCATCTTAACCTTTTGTTTTACCCTCATCCAGTGTCGGAGGTTTTCATCTTAACCTTTTGTTCTACCCTCATCCAGTGTGGGAGGTTTTCATCTTAACCTTTTGCTTTACCTTCATCCAGTGTGGGAGGTTTTCATCTTAACCTTTTGTTTTACCTTCATCCAGTGTGGGAGGTTTTCATCTTAACCTTTTGCTTTACCTTCATCCAGTGTCGGAGGTTTTCATCTTAACCTTTTGTTTTACCTTCATCCAGTGTGGGAGGTTTTCATCTTAACCTTTTGTTTTACCCTCATCCAGTGTGGGAGGTTTTCATCTTAACCTTTTGCTTTACCTTCATCCAGTGTGGGAGGTTTTCATCTTAACCTTTTGTTTTACCCTCATCCAGTGTGGGAGGTTTTCATCTTAACCTTTTGTTTTACCTTCATCTAGTGTCGGAGGTTTTCATCTTAACCTTTTGTTTTACCTCATCCAGTGTGGGAGGTTTTCATCTTAACCTTTTGTTTTACCTTCATCTAGTGTCGGAGGTTTTCATCTTAACCTTTTGTTTTACCCTCATCCAGTGTGGGAGGTTTTCATCTTAACCTTTTGTTTTACCCTCATCCAGTGTGGGGGGTTTTCATCTTAACCTTTTGTTTTACCTTCATCCAGTGTCGGAGGTTTTCATCTTAACCTTTTGTTTTACCTTCATCCAGTGTGGGAGGTTTTCATCTTAACCTTTTGCTTTACCTTCATCCAGTGTGGGAGGTTTTCATCTTAACCTTTTGTTTTACCTTCATCCAGTGTGGGAGGTTTTCATCTTAACCTTTTGTTTTACCCTCATCCAGTGTGGGAGGTTTTCATCTTAACCTTTTGCTTTACCTTCATCCAGTGTGGGAGGTTTTCATCTTAACCTTTTGTTTTACCCTCATCCAGTGTGGGAGGTTTTCATCTTAACCTTTTGTTTTACCTTCATCTAGTGTCGGAGGTTTTCATCTTAACCTTTTGTTTTACCCTCATCCAGTGTGGGAGGTTTTCATCTTAACCTTTTGTTTTACCTTCATCTAGTGTCGGAGGTTTTCATCTTAACCTTTGTTTTACCCTCATCCAGTGTGGGAGGTTTTCATCTTAACCTTTTGTTTTACCTTCATCTAGTGTCGGAGGTTTTCATCTTAACCTTTTGTTTTACCCTCATCCAGTGTGGGAGGTTTTCATCTTAACCTTTTGTTTTACCCTCATCTAGTGTGGGAGGTTTTCATCTTAACCTTTTGTTTTACCCTCATCCAGTGTGGGAGGTTTTCATCTTAACTCTTTGTTTTACCTTCATCCAGTGTGGGGGTTTTCATCTTAACCTTTTGTTTTACCCTTATCCAGTGTGGGAGGTTTTCATCTTAACCTTTTGCTTTACCTTCATCCAGTGTGGGAGGTTTTCATCTTAACCTTTTGTTTTACCTTCATCCAGTGTCGGAGGTTTTAATCTTAACCTTTTGTTTTACCCTCATCCAGTGTGGGAGGTTTTATCTTATCCTTTTGTTTTACCCTCATCCAGTGTGGGGGGTTTTCATCTTAACCTTTTGTTTTACCTTCATCCAGTGTGGGAGGTTTTCATCTTAACCTTTTGTTTTACCTTCATCTAGTGTCGGAGGTTTTCATCTTAACCTTTTGTTTTACCCTCATCCAGTGTGGGAGGTTTTCATCTTAACCTTTTGTTTTACCTTCATCTAGTGTCGGAGGTTTTCATCTTAACCTTTTGTTTTACCCTCATCCAGTGTGGGAGGTTTTCATCTTAACCTTTTGTTTTACCCTCATCCAGTGTGGGGGGTTTTCATCTTAACCTTTTGTTTTACCTTCATCCAGTGTGGGAGGTTTTCATCTTAACCTTTTGCTTTACCTTCATCCAGTGTGGGAGGTTTTCATCTTAACCTTTTGTTTTACCTTCATCCAGTGTCGGAGGTTTTCATCTTAACCTTTTGTTTTACCTTCATCCAGTGTGGGAGGTTTTCATCTTAACCTTTTGTTTTACCTTCATCTAGTGTCGGAGGTTTTCATCTTAACCTTTTGCTTTACCTTCATCCAGTGTGGGAGGTTTTCATCTTAACCTTTTGTTTTACCTTCATCCAGTGTCGGAGGTTTTAATCTTAACCTTTTGTTTTACCCTCATCCAGTGTGGGAGGTTTTATCTTATCCTTTTGTTTAACCTTCATCCAGTGTCGGAGGTTTTCATCTTAACCTTTTGTTTTACCTTCATCCAGTGTGGGAGGTTTTCATCTTAACCTTTTGTTTTACCCTCATCCAGTGTGGGAGCTTTTCATCTTAACCTTTTGTTTTACCCTCATCCAGTGTGAGAGGTTTTCATCTTAACCTTTTGTTTTACCCTCATCCAGTGTGGGAGCTTTACATCTTAACCTTTTGTTTTACCCTCATCCAGTGTGGGAGCTTTTCATCTTAACCTTTTGTTTTACCTTCATCTACCCTCATCA
Organism: Chiridota heheva; assembly: GCA_020152595.1. Lineage (NCBI taxonomy): Eukaryota > Metazoa > Echinodermata > Holothuroidea > Apodida > Chiridotidae > Chiridota > Chiridota heheva. The sequence goes on along the minus strand of JAIGNY010002724.1, from coordinate 182,809 downwards.
TTTACCCTTGTTTTACCCCCAGGTTTTATACACACCTCTCAACAAACTTGAACAAGTTATGTTTTATTATTATTTTTAAAACTTTTTATTAAATTTTTGCATGTTAAAAAAAAAAGGGGAAGAGCTTCTTCAAAATTCTTGATGCAAATTTTTTGACAAACCTTGAAATCAGTGATTGATTTCTTTAAGCCAGTATTCCAACAATTTTGATGAGGTGTAAGCCTTATTCTTCAACCCATGAATATTTAGTATATACTTTTAGCAAGAGGGTAAATTGGTTTTACTGTTGCCTTTATAGGAGCTTGAAGGACTCAAGAGGAGTCAGAAGCAATCAGCCAACACACACGGTGCCACAGAGGTCAGACTCAACCGAGCCCTGGAAGAAGTGGAGAAGTACAAAGCAGAGGTGCAGAAGGCCAGGAGCTCATCAAGGGTAGGTTGGACATATCTTGTCTCCTTTATAAATGAAGTGTTCAACTAATGAAAACTGTGCAGATTGTAGAGTTAAATGTTGCTGTGGATGAGGAAACATAGATTATTTTGACAGAATGAAAAAGTTAACCACAAACTTTTTTGTAGAAAAAGGTCAACTTGTTTGATTTGTAATGATGACCAGCCAGGCTAATTGATTTCAGTTGTACATCATTAAATCTACTCATAACAGGTCTTTCAATTTACTCTCAGCTACTTTGAGCCTGCTGATTGTTTTAAGGTGTTGTAAACTCCTGTTTCTTGGAATATTTCATCTGTTCAATGAAATGCTCTAGAAAAAAAGCAAATGATCTAAAAACAACTCCAAGGAATACATGGGTCTTTTGTTTGGTCAGACCTCTTGCATGTTTTGATTTATACATGAAACACCAATATTGTGGTGTTATTAAGATTTTGCTTTTTAGAATGGTTGGTTGTGTGTATTCTTATGGACCAATAATTTAAAAGTAACAGAAGAATGCCAACAGATAAAATCAAGATCAGTGGCTTTTCATTTTGAACAGAATTTATTCAAAATTTTGAAGTTTCTTCCTATGAGATGACTGATTCTTAATCTAATGAAACCTAACTATATATCCTAACCTAATACTGTGATAGTGAAGATGATGCGCTATCTTGGTGAGCGATGGTTTGCTAGTTATTCCAATATGTATAATCCAGTTCCAGTTCTGCGAAGAGTGATGTAATGATTTCTCTCAAAGTGTTAAGTCCGTTTATGAGCTTATTAAAGTAACATCTGTAAGATCCACTTTTTTGATATATATCGGCAGACAGTTTAAGGCAAAGATTTTCTTGATAATAAGTTGACTTTATGATAAATATCCACACACTGAATAAATAAAGGCAGGAAATTCTCCATGTAAGACAATAAGACTCATTTAATTGTAAATTGATGAAACCTCAAAAGTATTCTTGAAAACAGCTGCTTATATAGATAATTCGCAAGTTCTATTTTAAGAAATAGGCATAGCAGGGCGTAGTCCTCTGATTAATGTTTCAATTTTAGAATATATTGTCATAATGTTCCAAATCAAGAAGATTGCATCAGCAGGTCAGCACGAGTCACTGTATGAGATCATCATATAATTTTCTGGAACTGCGCCACCCAGTTACTGAATCATAGTGTCATTGCACAATTTTCATCACCCTCAGTAATGTCGTTGATATGTTATGAAAGGTTGCATGTAGCAGTATGTAGACCCTTTTAGTTGCAAGGATCAACTGTAGTGCTTACCTCTGGTAGGCAAGGAGGCCAGCCTGGATTGACAGGTTGGTTGACATGTAGTCAATATATTTCTGGAAGATCACACTGAAAGGTGGATTGAATTATACTGCAGTTCAATGAAAATGACACTCCTCTTAAAGTCATGTTTTAAGTCATGACAACATTGTGTTCCCATCCTGCTAGGGCTATTGTTGAAACACCCCAATCTCATTGAAATAGGTCATGGATCTGTAAGTATTGGCAGCCTTGCTTCCAGACAAATACAAAATACCATCTGTCCTTCTTTCGTGTATGACAGACCTCTGTGGTGTAGTGGTTAGTGCTTGCCCTCTCACCCACATGTCCCAGCTTCGAATCCCGGTGGGTCTGTAACCAGTGAGTTCACAACTGGTTATCAAAGGCCGCGGCTGTTTTGATATAATGTCCAGCACTGGGTGCTTTTAGGACATTAAACCTTGCTATGTTATGCTATGTGAACAGTTCAGAAAAGTGTATCTGTTGGTGAGAAAAATAAGATGAGAATGTATTCTATTAATATGTAGGGTATTTATTCAGCAAAAACATTGTTTTTCTGATATTTTGTGAAAAATGAGATAAGAATGTATTCTATTAATATGTAAGGTATTTATTCAATAAAAACATTGTTTTTCTGATATTTGACTGCAGGAATCCTCGGACCTAGACAAGAAGCGAATGGACCAATTACAGGCTGAGAACCGTCGGCTGGAGAAACAGAAAAATGAATTGATGGCCGGATTTAAGAAGCAGCTGAAACTCATTGATGTCCTTAAAAAACAAAAGGTAAATAAGTAATGGGAAATGTCTTATCAGTCTCAAGTGCATTAAGTCAATTACCAGAATACTTTGAAAACAGTTTATTTTCTTGGGAAAACAAATTAAATGTGATCTGAGAGGGATAGAAAACCATCTTAGTTAAAGTCTAATGAAGTAGAACAAGTTTTGGCAATAAGATTAGTTACTTGAAGATGCAAATATGTAGATAATTTGAAGAGCATGTTTATTTGTAGCCCTGCCTGTGGCCGGCCACAGGGAAATAGTGCAGTGAAACTGATTCACAAGCATTATTATTAACATCCTTTTAGTTGATTCATCTCTCTCTTCAGGAATTTTCCCATTCGAAACTTGCCATGCTATCATGAAAATTCTCTTAAAGAAGCCTACACTTGACAAAATACACTGAGGAACTACAGGCCGGTTGCAAATTTTACATTTATTGGCAAGATAATTGAGAAAATTGTTTGTACAAGACTGATTGAACATACAACTCTTTATAATCTCATGAAGACAAGATTTTTTCATTGCTGCTTCTCCATACAACAAAAAACATTTGCCAAATCTTTTAATTAACATTAGAACTACTCACATTTTACCATCTTATACTGTCAGGAACTTTGGTGCTTTCTTTGACACTAATATGCCTATGTCATCTCGCTTTCCACTACGTAATAGCAGAGCTCTTCCAGAAAAACCCTCAGGGTAAAATTATCTCCTTCCTTCATCATGCTTCCCTCTACAACCATATTTAGTCCTCCTCTCCCACCCCCTCTCTCTACTTTTATTGTCTTCCCCCATGCACCTCCTCTCTCAATCCCAGCTTTTTGGCATTTAGTTCTTGTATTTCTCTCAATCTCCCCCTGTTTTCTTTCCTTCCTACCTCGGGAATGATCTAACCTCTTAGGTACAATTTGACCCTCGCTGTTGTGGTGCCATTATGCCCTCATCAAACAAACTATCATTTCCATAATATATCATGTATCATAAAATTTAATGACAAATCTACATTCCACCATGCTGTTAGATCTTTGTTTTTATCCCGTCCATTGCATTGGCCAACTATCGCCTTTACCAAACGCATAATCGATTTTAACTTCCAACACTGGGCAAGCAAGATCCAGAACCTTTAATACTCTCACTTCACTGGTTACCTATCCACCAACGAATTATCTTTAAACATTTGTTATAGGTCTACAAATGTCTAAATAAACCAGTGCTTTCATATTTATCTGACTGTTTAACTTTATATGTCCCAGCAAAGCTGAGATTGACGAATGAAACCTTTGCCTTACTTGCCCAAGACCAGACATCAGGGTGACAGAGATCATTCACTGTAGCTGCTTCTCGCGAGTTGAATAAACTCTCTCTATTTATCAGACAGTCACCTTCCGTGAAAGCTTTCAAGAAGCCATTAAAAATGTTTTGTTTAACTTGTACCTTATCTGTTGACTTACTTCAGGACTTATTCATTAATCTATAAAAATGTTATGTTGTTCATTGCACTTTGTTAAATCTTTATATTATATTTATTATCTTTTTATGTTTGTAGCGCTTTGAGCCTTCTGAGGAAAAGCACATATTAAATGCATGATTTGATTGTATATGAGATACTCTAAAGCAGTGATTCTTAATAGGTGGCCCACGGGCCAAATCTGGCCCGCCAGGCAATCCAATCTGGCCCATGAACAGCAGTCATTATATAATGCAATACAGTGCATTGCATGTAAGATCAATCGAATGAGATCGGTAAAAATCGCAAAATACATGTTTATTGATTTTTTCCTAGGCAGATCAGCTCACTAAAACATCGTGACTTATCAAATAAAATGTTATCTTTAGTTCTGCTTTGGCTTGAGGCTTGTCAAAGGAAGGTAGATAATCGCACACGTTCTCAACTTGTTTGTATTCAGGGATTGTTTTGACGGGTTTTGTTTGTCACGTGACGCTGGTTTTGATTGGCCCACAGCCTGAAGCTGAAATGATGGCCCTTCAAAAAATTTGATTAACCCTTGCTCTAAATGATCAAAAACATATGAAAATAGATTGAAGAAACCATTCTTATATACAGAAAAAGTATTTTACAGATGATACACAAATCAAATGTGCTAGCATTTAAGAAAAATTCCTCTTTCTGAATCTGTCTGAGTCGATAAGTAGTATATTTACCAACTTTCAAATTGCACATTTCTTATTCTATTTGTAGATGCACATCGAGGCTGCAAAGATGCTATCATTTACAGAGGAGGAGTTTGTAAAAGCCTTAGAATGGGGGACCTGATGTGAAGCTTGCAATGAGGTCAATGTGATGATGTGGAGTTCATAGATGATTCCATACATGGGCATGATTTACCTACCGAAAGTCGGGGACAAGTGGGGAGGGGGGGGCGGACAAAATCACACTAAGATACAAACAAATCACCATACAAAAGATGTAAATGTGGAAAAAGTGTAGGAAAATGCCCCCTTGCTCCCTGCTGGCTCCAATTCCCACCTATGATTGCATGAGGTGGCCTTTAAATCTTCAAACATCAATAAAGAGTCTTTCAGAATTTTATAATCCGTTCATTAGTGTTACATTCCAAAGAGAACATGATAAAGTTGTTCAAGTCTTCTCTGAAACAAACAGAGCTAGTTTTATCCTGTTAACATTCTATTTGTGTTTAGGTAGTGTAGGTACATCTGGGTAACATCTTGTTGGAAGTAATTCTTCATTTTATCATCTGTTATGAAATACAGCAGTAAGAATTACTCTCCTACCAAAACATTTTGTCTACCAAAAGTACTAAAGCTGCATACAAATAGAATGTTTCATAGTAACCAGAAGAAACTTGTCTGATGTGCTTGAATATTGCTATAAACTGGAAAAGTAGAGCTGAGTCCAAAATTGCATTAATGTTTCAGGAGTGGTAATAACTGCTCAGTGACACTGACCATTGATTGCATGGGAGGGTTTGTAGAAATTATGCACAAAAGTTTGCTTGAATATTTCAAGTAAAATTAGCACACTTGTTAAATGCTTACATTACTTTCATAAAAATTATGTTAATATGTTATTTCTACCAGGAGATATTCAAATTTTAAGGTTCACAAAAAATGCCAAAAACAAATAGGAAACGGCTCAGTATGACATCACAGCAACACTTTCTCCCACAAAGTTTATGTATTTCATTAAAATCTACCATCCCTTTTTATTAGTAAAACCTGCTAGGAAAATAAATTGATGAATGTTAGTTATTTATATACATTGCCAAATATACTGTATTTCAATAAGTTTAGAAAATTGTTTCTAATCATACAAAAACAACCAATTAACTTTCAAAGAAATATATAAATATTTGCAATAGAATTGCCTCTATGACATTATCAAACACGAATTCATCATACTGTACAAAAACTTTAAAATGCAATTGGGAAGTATTTAGAAATCCATGTATCCTGACTGGAATATGATATCAGCCTGATTTTTGTACCAAATTGGCTCTAAAAGTACGCTCTTTCAAAAAAAGTTTTACGAAAAACATGGGAATATTCCTTTAAAAGTAACAATTGTTTCTTTCAAAAACATCTTAGAAGTTAATATTGGAGTATTGATAATGTTAACAGTTGTTAAGTTAGTATAGGCAGAAGCTGCTCCACTTTTGTTTGCAACTCAAAACCTAGTACATCACCATTTTCAGCATAGGATCTCTGATATATATTCAATCTAATTTGATATTGTTAATCAAATCATGTCAAATTCATAGACTGATTTGTTCATTAATATTCTGATAATTTTTCTGAAACTTAACACACTGTAGGGACAGAAAACTTATCATTAACAGCAGCATTGATGTGAACCTTGATTTCATTATATGTGAAGCATGATTTCATTATATTAGAAATGTAGAAAACTGTTTTATTTATTTCATAAACTATTGACCATATTTATTGCTTAATGTATGTTATCCTTATTTTGGTAAGTTTTGACGTGGTTGGATTGGGTTTATTTGTAGAATAAACGAGTAAACTTTTTGCTAGTAGATTTTGACATATTTTAAGCCGTAATGGCTACAGGCCCTTTGCGTTCTTTCGTTTAAAATTACAGAGACAATTTCATAGTTTCCGTGTTTTTAGTTTCCAGTTTTGTATACCTTTTTCCACGGCCTTCAGAGGCTGTTGTCGAATGAATGTGACCTTTTAAGACCTATGCTTGTGTATGGATCGAGATTACACATTGTACTTGCTGCCTCTTAAGTTCTTAGAAAATCTGAGCAGAAAATGAGGATCATCATTGAAACATATACAGCCACATTCTCTGGTATTTTATGTTTTGTTTATTGTATCAGAGCCTTAAAGAAAAGAGGGAGTCGTAAATTTTGTACTTAACATGTTTCACCTTGACTTGAACTACTATAGTAGCTGTTGTACTTCTTTGTAGATACTTGTAAGATATATGACTATATATTATATTTTGAATAAAATGAAGTCATTTTCATCCAGATTTGTTTGAATTTTTAACTTCCATTTGGACCATTTTTAGTTTTTAACATAAATTGGGCAAGCTACGCAGGGTTCATAAAAGACAGCAGTTGGTTCTGAGTTCACATCACTAAAGAAGGAACTTGTCAGCACTCTAGACAGCGGCAGAACCAAATAGGATATGTGAATTGAGGGACTTGTCAGCACTCGAGACAGCAGCAGAACCAAATAGGATATGTGAATTGAGATGATTCATTGGCAGTTTGAACTTATTGGTGGGATAAGGAGTCAATGTTTTAAAAAAGGTTTGCCATGCATGATTCAATTTTTTTGCTTTTTTACCAAGTTTTAGCTAAGCAAGATTTTTATGTGACTTCCAGAAAAGTAGTACAACTAATCCATAGAATAACAAAATTATGAAAAGTAACAGTTAAAGCTTGTGAAGTATAAAAATAGATAAGTTACTACCTAACATTTCTTTAAACTGAATAAAATCATCAAACTTTCCATTCTTGATAGAAATATGCTAATCTATGGAATGCCAAAAGGACCTCATATGATGGCGGTGTCAACTTATTTCATGAAGGTATCAACTTATATGATAAAGGTATCAAATTATATCATGAGGGTATCAACTTATATCATGAAGGTATCAACTTATATCATGAAGGTATCAACTTATATCATGAAGGTATCAACTTATGTCATGAAGGTATCAACTTATTGTCAATTTATTTGATGATGGTATTAACTGATTTGATTGCTATGTCATTATTGTCATATCACTTCATGATAGCTGTATGCTTCTACACAGTGGCATAGCCAGGATTTTCATATTGGGGAAGGGGGAAATTGAATCGACAAGATATCCAGTGGTGTAATAGTTAGAGGTGACATGGAAGGCTTCACTTTGAGAGCAAAGCACTTGGCTTGTTGGTGTGGGGTCTAGGGGATCGCTCAAGTGACCCTGGGGGGTCCTAGAGCAAAGTCCAGGTGGCTTTGCCCCCGAAAGCTCTTGCAAAATTGACATTTTAAGGGCAAAAAATATGTCACAATGCATAGTAAGAAAGTGTATTATACAAGTCTAAATTCATGTCAAAGAGAGCTATAATACACCTGTTCAAAACACAAAATCATGAAAATACATAATGTGAAAATGTTTTATTGTTTACGTTTGTACATGGTTATAGGTTTATCGTCACTCTTGAAAAATATGGGTAGTCTGACACAAAGTTTTTCAATAATTTGCCACAAACTTGTGTAAATGTTGTCAAACTTAAAATGAGCCTGTTCTGTATCACATGCCCCCCCCCCCCTTCCCCTCTTTCCCCCGACACCTGCCTCGCCCTCTCTCTATCGCTGTGTCTTAATTCATGTATTTGAATACAAATGTTTAATATGTTATTACCGAAGAACCCCCTTTTTCTGAGAAAGTGCCATTTTGAGACCTAAAAACATAATAAGCACCTGGAATGTCAAAGCTTGTTGAAGTACCCGAACAGTTCAGACCATTAGACAAATCTATACTCTTATAAAAAATATAAAAACCTTATGTTGAACGTCACGTTCCCCTTGTTTCTTTTTTCGAGTTGCAGGAATGAAGTGCCCTTTTATAATAATTTTTGAAAAGTAATGTGGCATATTCCTAAATATCACGATAAACCGACCACAAATATGCATAGCAACATCATAGCTTAAAATATATTAAAATTCTGCAAAAAGCTACATCAAAATTGGTTTAAAATTGACCATGTGACAGCGTTTTCAAACTAGGATACCCGATTAACATAAAAACACGCAATACTTTGTGACCTCAGAATGGGACAACAATATCAGACCATAGGAAACTTATTCTGTTAAATTTTTGTTTTTCGGTCCTCAAAAATGTATCTATAATGGGAGAATTTGGCTAGAGTGAAGAGGAAATTGGATTTATAACCTTCACCCAGATTTAACAGTAGAACGCAATCTGAAAACCTTTGATGTTTTAATTTTTGAAAAAAGATGAAAATTACATAAAATAATGTTTGGAGTATCCGTGCTCATATAATCACCTCTACAACTGTACAAAGGCTGAATTTGTTACAAAAGTTGATTTGTCATAACCTAAAAACTATACATGTTATTACCACCATTTGAATACTGTTCTACTAAACAGGCACTAACAGATTAGGTCAGTGGACTATCCATATACCATTAACGCATTAGTTTATTGGTCACGCTGTGCATTAAATAAAGTTTCCCTTGCCTTATTAGGAAGAGTCACACAAAAAGAGAAAATGCAACGTTTGATCTCCATGGAGATTTGACCCTTGTCAAACCATATTTAAATCAAACGGGGAGGGGGGTGGGGTGGGGCCATGCCGCGATTATGAAAAATGCGGGTGGTCCAAGTTACCCAAAACCAAAAAAATCAGTCACAAAAAGTGGCAACCGACGGTCTGAGATTTTGCCTGCCCCCCCCCCCTCCCTTTCTCATCCTTCTCTCCACCCACCTTCATTAAACTCATATTCCTACGACAATGATATTCACTATTATTAAAAGTTCAGTAAACAAAATTGAAGCTTTAGTACTTTCTTTTTGTATTTTGATGAACTGCTTTTTTCTCGTATTTGTTTACGTTCTTATTTTCAAAGCGGAAAAGAAATTTTAGGGAATATTTTCCCCAAACCAGAAAACAGTGGTTACACTGCTACTCCCATAGGCCTATACATGCTTAATTTTTTGAGGGTGTAGGGAGGGAGATAAAATAATTTCACTCTTTAAATGCAATTAAAACGCAGTGACTTTTGCTTCATATCATGGGCGAGATTTGCTTACCGAAAATTGGGTAGCTATACAAATTATATAAATTCGGAAAAACAGTGGGGAAGTGCCCCCTATTTCCCCTGTAATTTTGCCTATGCTTAATATTATATTATGATGATTTTTATATATTTAATCAAAGCTTCCTAATTATCGGGATTCGTGCATACGAAGACATGAGAAATGTGAACTAGGTCTATTTGCGAGTTCGATGAACTTAAAAATGTTCTCTGCAACGATATCAAATTGCAAATGATGTATGCATATGAAGTGCATATGCATACAATTTGATACATACTTTTGCTTTGAAATAATAATCTAATTCAGTTGCAGAAGCGTTGTATGTTCATATTCCCAAGCATTGAAATTGCACATATTCCTCAGCTTTGAAGTTGAGGTCTATATTTGGTATTTTTTAATCTTTGTTTTTTGTTGTTGTATAACTTGATTGTAAGAGATATTTTCCCTTTCACGACCGTTTTTTTTTATGTCCCTTTAACCATACAATAGTTGTTTACCTGTTTATATCCTAGCAGTATTTATTATTCAGTGATTACTTCTCCTAGCGACATACGTATTCAATTATGCAAATTATCTCCTCCTTTCCCCTCTTTTATACCTTATTTGGATCATAATTATACCTCTTACCATGCACTTAGTCATGATTCAGAGAAACATACTTGTGGTTTTACTCTCCTCTCCCGAGCCCCACTCTCTCCCTTTGTTAATGCAGTAATGTTTTCACTTGGTTTTATTAATCTATTTAGTTAAGTTGCATCTGCTTGTAATTTTGGGATTGTTACAACATGATTTAAAGTTTTAGATTTAATTTGTGCTCGCTGTTTTTGTTAGTAAGTGTACTATTCCATGTAGCTCCTTACCTAGTACTGTAGTACCAATCTTCATACTTCAACTTCTTCGCTCTGAATTTCTGATTTAAGAATATGAACCAGATAGCGTAACGTCATTCGTCCTATACTACTTATAGAAAATCGTGAGGCGTTTATGTAGCTATTTTTATTTCAGAGTGTTTTTTCGTACAAGCTTTAAAACGCATGGTATACCTTTAAGTGAATGATGGATTTCGTAGAGATTGGTATTCGAGTCTAAAATTGTATGGTGTATGATTTTATTTGGCAGAATTTTTCTGGATATAAATATTTTATTTAATGCCCTTTAAACTTAACTAAATTTAAGGTGTTTTTGTTCGACTGTAGTACGCGCATTACAGGAAGAAGCAATGCGTATGTAACAAGTTCTAAATTACTTTGATTAATCACGAATTACACTGGTTATTTTGGCTTATTTAATGCATAATTTCAACAAAACACTTCAATTTGATCAAAGTTAGTGTGCAAAATGATCAATAATTTTTACAATTGGTAATAAAAGTTTGTTGTTTCGGTGATGTTGCATAGTATTGCAACAGCATTGTATTGAGGTGTCGTCCCGCGCCTGACGTTCGTCCCGCGCCTGACGTTCGTCCCGCGCCTGACGTTCGTCCCGCGCCTGACGTTCGTCCCGCGCCTGACGTTCGTCCCGCGCCTGACGTTCGTCCCGCGCCTGACGTTCGTCCCGCGCCTGACGTTCGTCCCGCGCCTGACGTTCGTCCCGCGCCTGACGTTCGTCCCGCGCCTGACGTTCGTCCCGCGCCTGACGTTCTTCCCGTGCCTGACGTTCGTCCCGACAAAACAACAAACTTGTATTACCAATTGTAGAAATTATTGGTCATTTTGCACACTAGCTTCTGATCAAATTGAAGTGTTTCGTTGGAAATTATGCACCCCTAACGGTTGTCCCACGCCTAACGTTCGTACGTCCCACGCCTAGCGTTCGTACGTCCCACGCCTAACGTTCGTACGTCCCACGCCTAACGTTCGTACGTCCCACGCCTAACGTTCGTACGTCCCACGCCTAACGTTCGTACGTCCCACGCCTGAACGTTCGTACGTCCCACGCCTGACGTTCGTACGTCCCACGCCTAACGTTACGTCCCACGCCTGACGTTCGTACGTCCCACGCCTGACGTTACGTCCCACGCCTAACGTTCGTACGTCCCACGCCTAACGTTCGTACGTCCCACGCCTAACGTCCGTACGTCCCACGCCTAACGTTCGTACGTCCCACGCCTAACGTTCGTACGTCCCACGCCTAACGTTCGTACGTCCCACGCCTAACGTTCGTACGTCCCACGCCTAACGTTCGTACGTCCCACGCCTAACGTTCGTACGTCCCACGCCTAACGTTCGTACGTCCCACGCCTAACGTTCGTACGTCCCACGCCTAACGTTCGTACGTCCCACGCCTAACGTTCGGCCCACGCTAGTATAACCTTCGTTCTACGCCTAACCTTCGTCCTACGCCTAACCTTAGGCCCACGCCTAACGTTAGGCCCACGCCTAACGTTAGGCCCACGCCTAACGTTAGGCCCACGCCTAACGTTGGGCCCACGCCCAACGTTAGGCCCACGCCTAACGTTGGGCCCACGCCTAACGTTAGGCCCACGCCTAACGTTAGGCCCACGCCCAACGTTAGGCCCACGCCCAACGTTAGGCCCACGCCTAACGTTAGGCCCACGCCTAACGTTAGCCCCACGCCTAACGTTAGCCCACGCCCAACGTTAGCCCACGCCAGTATAACCTTCGTTCTACGCCTAACCTTCGTCCTACGCCTGACGTTCGCCCACGCCTAACGTTAGCCCACGCCTAACGTTAGCCCACGCCCAACGTTAGCCCACGCCCAACGTTAGCCCACGCCTAACGTTAGCCCACGCCCAACGTTAGCCCACGCCTAACGTTAGGCCCACGCCTAACGTTAGCCCACGCCCAACGTTAGCCCACGCCTAACGTTAGCCCACGCCCAACGTTAGGCCCACGCCTAACGTTAGCCCACGCCTGAACGTTAGCCCACGCCTAACGTTAGCCCACGCCCAACGTTAGGCCCACGCCTAACGTTAGCCCACGCCACGCCCAATGTTAGCCCACGCCCAACGTTAGCCCACGCCCAACGTTAGCCCACGCCTAACGTTAGGCCCACGCCCAACGTTAGCCCACGCCAACGTAAGGCCCACGCCTAACGTTAGCCCACGCCCAACGTTAGGCCCACGCCTAACGTTAGCCCACGCCAACGTTAGCCCACGCCTAACATTAGGAGCCCACGCCCAACGCCTAACGTTCGTCCCACGCCTAACGTTGGGTCAACGCCCAACGTTGGGCCCACGCCTAACGTTAGGCCCACGCCAAATGTTAGGCACACCCCTAAAGTTAGGCCTACGCCCACGCCTAACCTTAGGCCCACGCCTAACGTTGGGCCCACGCCTACGTTGGGCCAACGCCTAACGTTGACCCACGCCTAACGTTAGGCCCACGCCTACAAGAATATTTTAAATATGGCCTGACGAGTGATGTATATGCTCTTTCTTCGATGCTCCTTGATGATACGTGAAGGTTGCGTTTTAAGAATCCAAGTGTGCGGCTTGCTTTACTGCAAATATTAGAAATGTGGGTTCCCCAATTCAAATCACTGGTGATGGTACATCCAAGATATTTTGTAGTCTTTTCATGATCTAGTGTGTGACCGTGCATGGTGTAATTAAAGATAACAGGATTCTTCTTTTTTGTAACTGTCAAAACAGTGCATTTATCTGGGTGGAATTCCATTCTCCATTTTGTTTCCCCAAAGAGCTAATTTATTGAGGTCATCTTGCAGTGTTTGGCAATCGGTTGTTGATGCAACAGTGAGGTACACAATGGTATCGTCAGCAAAAAGGTGGACTGTAGAGGTAAGGTTATCAGGTAGGTCACTGATGTAGAACAGGAAGAGACTGGGTCCGAGGACAGACCCTTGTGGCACACCTGACTCAACCTTTCCAATGTCTGATTCCTCTCCTTCAACAGCTACTACTTGCGTTTTGTCGGACAAGAAGGCTTTAATCCATCCAAGTGTGTTTCCTCTGATACCATAGTGCTTGACTTAATGTACAAAAAGGATATGTCAAACTTTATCAAATGCTTTAGAGAAATCTAAAATCGAGAGATCTGTCTGTTTTCCACTTTCAAGATTTCTGGTAAGTTCATCCACACACTCTAATAGTTGGGTTTCACACGATCTTTTGCTTCTGAGTCCATGTTGGAGTGGATATAGGATATTGTTCGGTTCAGCATGCTTCATAATATGGCGTGTTACAATGTGTTACATATTTTTACAGCATACACAGGTCAGCGAAATTGGTCTGTAATTTGATGGTAAGTACTTTTGTCCTTTCTTGAATACTGGTGTAATCCGAGCCTTCTCCAGTCTGGTGGGATGTTGCCTGATGCCATGGAATTTCTAAATACGATGGTAAGTATTGGTGCTACTTCTTTAGCAAGTTCTTTCAGTACAGCTGGTTTGATGTCATCAGGGCCTCCAGCTTTCTGCACATTTAGTTTCTGAAGAAGCTTTAATACTCCATTTTCAGTGATGTTTATAGCATCTGCCTCTGGGTAGTTCTTTGATGATGCATTAATATAGCCATTACTCTCAAATTCATTTTCTGTTGCCAGTTCTGGATCAGAAAAACTGACTTAAACTGATCATTTAGAATGTTTGCTTGCGTAACGGGATCAGTTTCTAATACTCCATTACGTTTTAATGGTAAAACCCACTCTTATCATTTCTTTTATGCTTGATGTAAGTCCAAAATCTTTTACATGGTCCTTTGTAGTTGCCGTTTTCTTCAGTATCATCAGGGGTGAGTATTCCTTCGATGTATGCCCAGTAAGCTCGCCGTGTGTGTCTCTGGACTTTGTGTTTTAAGTCTATGTACTTCTTTATGTCCTTATTGAAATTTGTCTTTTTCTTCTTGTATGCCCTGTCTCGTTTCTTGATTAGTGTTCGGATTTCTCTTGTTACCAATGGTAGTCTGTCTTTTTGCTTTGCTAGTTTAGTAGGAATGTGCCTATTGATGCTATTCTGCACTTCAGTTTTAAATGTTGTCCACATCTGTTCCACATTTGTGCCATTTTTGTTTTCTTCTTTGATGATTTCATGAAGACATTCATTTCTTCTGCCATGCTCCTCCAGTTTTTTTTTGTAAAGTGGTATTGATCTTGGCTTTTGTTTATTTATTCTAGAATTGGCATCATATTCAAAGTATACTATATCGTGGTCGGATATTCCTGGTGTTATGTCCACTTTTTGTACTTTGCTTGGCATGTTGATAAAAAGATGAAGAGTTGAGTAGTTTCTAGTTGGGGCCTCTACCATTTGTGTCAATCCTTGGTCATTAAATATATATGTAAGGTGATAATGATTTTTGGCATGTTGCTTCTGGGTTTTAGCTTGTTGTCTTTCCAGTTCCAACCTGGGTGATTAAAGTCACCTCCTATCAGAATCTGTGGCTTACCTCTGCAGGCACTCTGCACTGATGTTTCAAAAGATGTTAGCTCATCAGATGTTTTCGGGTGATAATATGCGCATAATTGCAGCTCCTTACTGCCTTCTCGCCGTATTCTAGCCCAGATGATTTCTGCATCTGTATCCAGGTCTGGTACTTTCTGAGCTTAAGAACTTGCCGTGGACAGCAATAAGGACAACCTCCACCAGCTCGGTTATTTTTGTCCTTTCTATATACATTAGGCCCACGCCTAACGTCAGGCCCACGCCTAACGCCAGGCCCACGCCTAACGCCAGGCCCACGCCTAACGCCAGGCCCACGCCTAACGCCAGGCCCACGCCTAACGCCAGGCCCACGACTAACGCCAGGCCCACGCCTAACGCCAGGCCCACGCCTAACGCCAGGCCCACGCCTAACGCCAGGCCCACGCCTAACGCCAGGCCCACGCCTAACGCCAGGCCCACGCCTAACGCCAGGCCCACGCCTAACGCCAGGCCCACGCCTAACGCCAGGCCCACGCCTAACGCCAGGCCCACGCCTAACGCCAGGCCCACGCCTAACGCCAGGCCCACGCCTAACGCCAGGCCCACGCCTAACGCCAGGCCCACGCCTAACGCCAGGCCCACGCCTAACGCCAGGCCCACGCCTAACGCCAGGCCCACGCCCACAAAGGCCTATGCCTAACGCTAGGCCCACGAACGCCTATGCCTAACGTTAGGCCCACGAAGGCCTATGCCTAACGCTAGGCCCACGAAGGTCATAGGCCTATTTTCGAGGTCGGAGTCGACGTACCTGTACGGGCTCAGTACGGTTTTGCTAAGTTAGAAGGGAGATTTTATCATTCTCGAGGTCGGACATCTGGGAATGTTGTGGTGCACGGCGACGTAACAATGCTTTTTTGACGATTTCAAAAGGGGAAAACAAACAGTCAGTTATCATTGCAGTCACGTCAATGAAGGAAAAACATATTTTTTTGTCATTTTCGAACAAATACTGGACAAAATTGATTTTTCTTCATATATGTTGTGTATTACTATTAGATAACAGTTTCCAACATATATGAGTACCATTAATTTTTGTTGACTGGCTGAGGCGACAAGTTTGTATAAATATCCAATTGACTGTAATGATAAAGATTTCCCTCTAAGTTAGCAAAACCGTACTTGGCTCGTACACAGTTACGTTGACTCCGACCTCGAGAATTACAGTCAATGGGATGTTTTCATAAATACTTTGTGTCAGCCAGTCAGCTAAAATCATATATGTTGGAAACTATTATCTAATACACATCATATATGAAGAAAAATAAATTCTGTCAAGAATTTGTTGAAAAATGACAAAAAATATGTTTTTCTCCCATTGACTGCAATGATAACTTGCGGCTGTTTGTTTTCCCCCTTAAGTGAAGTTTGAGATCGTCAAAAAAGTATTGTTACGTCGGCGTGCACCATAACATTCCAGGATGTCCAACCTCGAGAATGCCTAACGTTCGGCATATGAGTAACAGTCTGACACTGATAGTACACTGAAATTGATAGTGGGCTCGAAGTTTATACAGCTAAGGAATTGTGTTTTTCTTTATGATGTTTTTCTTTATGATTTTATTTCTCGTATCTTAAGCCTTTTTAGCTCAATCTTAGAACCACTAAATTCATTCACATTTCAATCATTGAAATATGTTCAACCTATTTATCACACTTTCCTGCGCAAAAAAGCTTCTCTTAATAATCACTGCACTGCTTTCTCTAACGTTAGCCACGATCTTTAATTTTTACCTAAATTGAAGGATGGAAAAGTTTTAACTTATCACTAAAAATGCAATTGGGAAATCTTTAAAAATCCATATCTCCTGAACGGAATATGATATCAACCTAATTTTTATACCAAATTGGTTCTAAAAGTATGCTCTTTCAAATAAAATTTTACAAAAACCCATGGGAATATTCCTTTAAGTAACAAAGGATTTACTAAAGAAAAGAGACAAAGTCTGACATAATCCTTATTTCACATAATAGATATAAAAATAACAAATTTACTGACTAAGTTTCATAACCCTTAAGGAAACTAACACATTTTTTGTAATCATTAAAAACTTTAATGCTACTACTTAAAATTACCATGGCAGCTGCCATTTTTATTTAAAAACATGCAGATTATGATGTCATCAGTCCAGCAGAATGTTGGAATGCTTTGTATTTCTTTATAATCTACCTCAAGTTGTCTAGCTTATGAACAAGTGTTTTTCTTTTGTAAGGGTCTAGGACATTTTTGTGTATACATTCAATTATCAAAACATGTTGTTGAAACTTTGTGTGACATCATTTTGAAATAAAAACTTTAATCACATTTATAAAGAAAAAAATGTATAATCCTTATGTCCCTATTTGGAAAACTATGTCATCATGCACAATATTTCAATACAGAATTGAAAAACATGTCAGCCCCATGTATCGACTTCAAACATGAATAACTTAAGATAGGATAAGATTTTGACTTGCTGTTTGTGGAAGCTGGTTAAGATTTGTATCTTCTATCATATGAAATAATAATTGTATCAGACTTTATGTCTCCTTTAACCAATTTTGATAGAATGTTTTGCTACTATGATGGTTTATATTTTAAAACAATTTAGTTATTTTTGCCTTTACACAACCATATGCCTTTAAGCATTTAATGCGGTAAAGAGATACAAATTGATTTATGCCTAGTAGCCTATATGATTCCTTTGCACATACTGGCATACTAAAATATGGCAGGTCAAAACCTGACAACTATTTGTCACTATTATATATGTACATCTACTATACATGTCTACCTGACATTTTCTTGCTGAACTTGACAACTATTTATCCCTTTTACACATGTACATCTACTTTAGATGTATATCTGACATTATGTTCTTAAACCTGACAAATATTTGCCACTCTTATGTCAACCTGGCACCCTTTGAAACCTGAACAAAATTGTCACTCTTGTTTACTGGATGTTATCTTTAGCTGTCTAATAGATATCATCCATCACAGTTACCCCATATATGAGGTACCGTGCTTTAGTTATCTGTCAAGCTGCTATACAACTGTAATATAGAAAAATAGTATAGGCTAGTAATATGTAAAGTGTGAATGTAGAATTCCATATCAAAAATCCTACGTTTGTTTGTCTTGAATAATAGCTATTACAAATGCATAATAATGCATTTGAGCAAATTAAAGGTACATATACTTTTAATAAGTTAATTCACTTTCACAAAGATTTACCAAATGAAAATAGATTAAACTTTCTTTAACCATGGTGAACATCTGCAGAAAAAAATTATTTTTCTGTAAAAATGAATCTATTTTTATACTAGTTTTAGATTCAGTACCTGAAAATGATCTTCATCTAATTCAAAGTCTACATGCAAAACCATGTTTATATTTATGTATGTAAATACATACATTACACACATGTTTATTACATAGGCATTTTAATTTTAAGCTTCAGTAATTATATTCAGTCATTATCGTCAGTACTTATATTCAGTTATATACGAGATGTATGCGAAGATCTCATAATATATTTCTTGCATAGATTAGATGAGGCCATCCTTTGCAAAAACAAAAATGTTGCCTTCCTACCGATGCACATTTTAAAACAAGATGGATTACTCCACATTCAATTTTTCAAACCTGGTCTTTTTCTGCAAAAACAGACATGATTGCCAAAATACATACTGATTTAAACTAAAATACATTTATTCTAAAAAATAATCATGCACAACAAACGTACTATAATGTGACTTTTACTTGTTACCCCCAGTTTGTTTCACGCCAAGTAATACTAAACGTTTGCTTTAATAACAGAGACCATTAACCAACTTGCTGTTATTCTCAATGCAGGCAACAACTTTGGAAACTTGTTATTATTGTACAGTATACTGTTAATGAAACTACACACCATCAGCTTTATTCAAAATAAAAATGACTTTGCAAACACACCTATCGGCAGTCTCTAAATCACACATTGTATGCCTATCATTTTACTTATTTCATGGCACCCCAATTGTGGGGTAATAAGAAGTAGTAATGAGTCTGTCATTAGGCCCTAGTTATTTGATATAGTAAGGCTTAGCATCAAATATAGAACAATATAAAGATTAACCTCTTTTAATTTTACTGTTAAACAAATAATGCAGAAATTTAAAAAAATAATGGGCTAATATATTAAAAGGTACAAAAATATTTGACAAATTATTTACCATATAAAAGATACAAATTCGAAAAAAGTAGGAGAGACTGTCTACTAATTGTGGTGTAGCGGTTATCATACCTGTCTACAGACCACGAGGCCCTGGGTTCAAGCCTGGGTTGAGTAGACACGCCAGTGCACCACAACTGGTTATCAAAGGCCGTGGACATTGACTTGGTTGTCGATGTTATGTCTGTCCATATGTCGTATCTGTGTTCTCGTCCGGGGTCGTATTAAGCGTTTCGTGATAGCATTGTTACTACCATAACCGAATACGCAGGTGACGACCCGGTCACTGTAATTGTGTGTTCACTCGTCGGCAAAAGTGGAAGAGAAGTGCCCCTCGAAATCCCGCGTATGCTTCATAAAATAATAATTTTTATACAATTATTTAAAGTTTGTTAATTATTGAGACTCATGCATGTGCATACAAAATCGTGAGAAATGTGAATCGGGCCCATTTGAAATTGATAAACCAGAAAACAGCATGGTTACACTGCTACTCGCATGGGCCAATACGTGTTTCTTTTTTGAGGGTGGGGGAGAAAGACAATCTAATTTCAAATACAAACAAAAAAGTGGGAGAGAAGTGCCCCAGGAAAGAAATATATGTATATTTCTTAAAGCATTAGTTACACTGCTAGTCCCGTACGCCTACTAGGACGAAGGGGGAGGGGGGGGGGGACAAAGTGAAGAAAACACGATGACTTTTGCTTTATATTATAGGCGGGATTAAAACGAATAAATTAAGTGGTCAAGGAAAATTATCTTATATGAAAGAGAACTTTGAAAGAAACAAAATGGTGAAGATACCGTTCAAAAATCTTATTCCGTTAAGGAGATATCCAAGTTTAAGCCTCTGTCTTACCTTTGTAGATATAACTGGTGTAGTAAGTCTACTATGGAAGGATGGCGCCCATATCCAAACATTCTTAACAATTGTTAATGTATTTTAAAGAAAATATAATTAACTTTTTCTTATTTAATTATTTTCCCTCTAACTTTCTTTTGGTGGTAAATTATAATTACCCTTACAAGATTCTGTTGACTATACTTTCCTGACATATCCAATGGCTTTTAAGCCACAAAATTGAAAGACAAATATGATGGAATACATAAAGAATTTGAGGAATCTGAGGCTTTAACATCACAATTATTCTGATTTCAGTCCTTTCTACACAAATGTGTGTTGTTTTTTCAAACGTAATTTCGCTTCATTTATTGAGTACTGAGTAAACGATTAGGGAAAGGGCAAACGGAAAGTTAATGGGGAATTTATACAGGTTATCATACCATTGTGTGTCATTCAATCGGAGTGGATAACGTCATGTACTGTCATATTCTTACGTCACAAAAACAAAAATACGTAATGAGCATACGTATGGAGACCTGAATATTACATATTTTAAATTTGAAAAACTTTGGGGAAAATATCTTTACTAGGGGAAACTTAAAACTCATGAAAATACCTTCACAACTGTCATGGCTACAACTTTTCCACTCCCATTTGATATGTTCACCACGCCGTTTTCGAAATATTTTTTTTTTTAAATAGACAATAGAGCTAGGCTTTTAGGCGCAAAACGGCCATTTTGAAAATACAAATGTTTTTCAACACAATGATTTTAATATTTCAAGTACATAAATCATAAACTATAACAAATTTATTGCAACATCTGACAATATGGCTGCATGACTTTAATATTCTCGTGTGTTATAAATGTTCCTATTAATAGGCATGCTTCTGGACTGACTGAAAACCCCAATTTCATGATCCGATAAACCCTGTAAAGTTTACTTACTCTTTCTCGTGATTATTTTAAGTTCTCTTTTCAGAGATGATTTTTAGAGTATGGATTTTGTTTTTTTACACCTATTTTTGGTGGGCCCCTAAAACCCTGGGTTTTAAATTAGCCAATGCAGCCAACAGGGCTATCCGCCCCTGAATATATAGACAATTGAAATATCCAGATAATAGGTTTGCATATATAGTACCTTATAGTACCACTTTATGTGGTTTTTGGTCTTCAATCTGTTAAAAGAAACCTGGTAGCAATCGTCGACCTCAATGCTTCCTAAATGGAACAAGATATTTCACAAGGGAGTTGCTAACACGCTGATTTATTTGCCTTCCGCTTCACCTGATTTATCTTGTTTCCATGACTACTTCACCTGATTTATATTGTTCCATGGCAGTGGCAGTGATATTGCAGCATATGTTTTCACCGCCAAGCTGTTAAAGCTGGCCTGCTCTTATTTTTCAAGAAGCCGCATCACGGGAAATGTCAAACTCTCACCTGGCAATAAAAGTCACTGATAAACGTCATGGAGTTATCTTCTCTTTAGAACTATTCATATAAGCTCATTAATGAAATTTGAATAATCGGATCCGTATAGAGAAAGTACAAGGTTGGGGAATAGCCCACGTTTGCATATATGATATTCTTTTTAATTTTTATTTAACGGTGGGTGAGATTGTAATTTGTAAGGGTGGATGGAGTTGTGGTCAGGTACCATGACCCCTAAAATTGTCTTAAAAACCTTTTGGATTCAAATTTTTGCAATAAGTGTACTTTTTGATACATTTTTTGATCTAATGCGTAATAAAATGTATGAAAAGTCAAAAGGAAAATATAGTAAATCTATAGTAAGTTTGTTTAAATGAATGGACGAAAAAGTCGTTTTAAGTCGTTTTTCTAGGCACTAATTATATCTTTAGCCCCTTTAATGTAGGGAGGACGAGGTATCTTGGTTGGGGAAAGGAAAAATAACAAGGTGGGCTCTGATTAAGAAGTGGTGGATCTGGGGAGGGGATCCATCATGGAAAAAATGTCAATCTTTTACCATAAAATATTGAAAAGCTAAAGCATAATGCGACGCGACGTCACAAATGAAGTTGCCTTTAGCCTAATTTCGGACAATGAGAAAGGAGATGAAGTGGCGAGAACGGAAGCAGAAGGAATTAGAAGAGAAGGATCCATTTTTTTGTGTGTAAAATTTACTGAAATGAATTCTGACAATTCTAGTTAAATGGGGAGCGAGGGTAGAAGGGTGAGCAAGTTTAACCAATTCTAGTAAAAGGTTGAGCGAGTTTAACCAATAATTAATCAACTTTACACACTGAATATTCGTCATATTTCAAATTGGCCCTTTCTTGAACTACAGATCTAATCGTATAACACTATCTCAAGTAAATTCTCCATTCTATTTTCGTTCCATTTTGCTTTTTTGAAATTGTGGATATGATTTTAATATTATTGTCACAACACCGACATAGCAGAAGCAATGAATTTATAAACTATAAAAAATAAAGGATACTGAGGGCGAAATTAGAACAAATATGTTGTAACAGGTGACCTTTTATTGGTCAATATGTGTAGATGGCATATGAGCGACCCAATGATAATTACTACAACATTTTTCACAATGATTGAAAATTCCTCTAACGCAAGAGGAGAAATCGAAAGGTTTTCTTCCTAGATGCCGGTCCCCAATCTTTATTTCTTGGACCCGCCCTGGTAACCTATACTCGCTGCCTCGCTGCCTGATGTTGTGAATCCAGACACTACGTAGGCCATGTAACCTGTAGACTCATCGTTTTCAATATTCATAAAACACAAATACAATCAAATCACTCTATATTGTATCATTTACATAAACCAAGTTCTGCAGTCATTCCGCCTGGCATATAACCGAGGGTTCCCGACAGCACCTTCGTACATATGCGACATCAACTTGTACTGCATTCCGTACATTCTCGACATTCCATTGAGGTTGCCGATACAGGCTCATGCAGTTTTCACTCTCCTTCTTTTGGAATTTTGTCTCCTAGGCTTCAGTGCACGTTTTCTGACAGAGCGGGGTAAAAGCATTTTCATCGGAAGACAACTTTGTATACTGGATATACATTTTTTGTTTCCTCTTCAACTTTAAAGTTACAAATTAGATCAATATGTCGGTAAGTTACATTATACTATATTTAATGTATGTTAAAGTGATGATTATTTCGTTTAATGATTGTGTATGTTTGATTGTATTTTATTTGAATATTGTATCATTTTTCGACAATTTATATCAGTCAACTATTCACATAGAAATATATTACATCATTTTTTATATTAGGAATATAATCTCGGATATTTTTGCCTACAGCATAAACATAATTTATTGTGTATATTTACATCTTACTTTTAAGTCTGATTTTTCAGCGGAATAATTACCGTTCTTTATATGTTATGTTTAGTCGTGGAAAATTGATTGCCTTAACATATTGCTGTTAATTGATAATTCGTATAGATTGGATTGAAAAGTTACGATTCAATTGGGATCAAAACCCGATCTCTACAAGGTTAATCTTTATGTTTCCTTATAAGTCCATGACATTATTCAGTCAGTCGTAGATAACATTTTCTACTGTATTATTCATAGTGGAAAATGATCAATTTCATTGTTCTCTTTCTTTCATGTCATTAATGTAGCCTAAAACCAACCATGGTGAATTACAATGGACGAATCAAAGTACTTTTTGGTTCCAGTGTACCTCCCCTATCCTCTCTCTAAAAAGTTTTAAAAATTCAGGTTCGATTTTTTAAGAGAAAAGTATTACAAAATGATAACATTTTGGGGATGATAGACTGAAAATCTTAGAGAAAACAATTAAAAGCTGCTCCGACTGTTTTGAAATTCCTCCTTGACGTGTGTACTGGTGTACAGGCTCCTTTCGGACATCCCTCTACACATTTCATTCATTTAAACCTTGGTCAGGGGTGTAATCAATTTTTCGGATGGGGGAGAATTATTTTTGGGGTGTCAGGCCAAAAATATTTCGACACTAGCAATCTATACACTGTTCGGAGGATTCTGCTGCCCCATGTGAGGAGAAACGTGTACCAACCACACTTTCCAGGCATAATCACCTTTTTTACAGAGAGAACTGCCCATGTGCATTTAACTTCGCTAACACTCTCTTATGGTTCTACACACTTAACACCTCCGCAAACACTAATGATTACCCTCTGTGATCCTCATTTCCAAAAATCGATCATAAGTGGTTGATTTACAGTTTGGTTCGTACCGCCGATCAGGGGACTCAATAAATCCCCCGATCGGGAGACTCCAGCATGCGCACTGAGCTTACAGTGACATATAGAAGTCGCCATTTTTACGGTGAAGTTTTAGTCATAAACGCTTATCAGGTTTGAAGGTTTTTTTTTTTTTTTAAGTTTGCTTTGTTCTTGTTCAATTTGGCAAAATAAAACAACTTCTTTGCTATCACGCAGTTATTGCTTAATAATTTTCACAAATTCCCAAGTTATATCTTATAATTTTAGAACACCTTAAAGCGCGACTGCCTAACCAGCTAACGGTAACAACACATGATAAGAATTCATCACTTTTCTAAAAATTTCGCGAAAACCGCACAGTGAATTTTGAAAGCGCTTTGTGAAAAGATAATTCATATGCCAATATTTCAAATCGTGAAGAAAACTTTGAAACCTTTGCAGTGGTTGACCTCTCCGCGCTCGAAATTTGTCTGATTCTTATGTTATTCCTATACAAACTTTGAATTTAGATAGATGCATTGTGGGATACTTCTATAAAGGATCCCCCGATCATGAGAATAAAAGTGGTTCTCCTGATCGGGGAAATAAAACTGGTTCTGATGGGGAGAATAAAACTGTTTTTCCGTTTGGGAGAATAAAACTGTTCTCCCGATCGGGAGAATAAAAATGTTCTCCCGATCGGGGGTACGAAGCGGACTGATTTAGGTGGGTCAAAGCTTGTCTCTGAAAGGTACTTTAGGAATTGTAATCATCAACTGATCAACAATTTGAATTAATTAGGTTGTTTAAATTTAAATAATTTATTTGGCACATTTTATACTTTTTGCTTGATTTGTTTGTGATCGTTTAATTTTAGCAAAGTTTGTTTATTTTTATATAAGATCGGGGAGTTGGATATTGTATTTTCATTTTCTGCAAATTGGGATTGATTTATTGATACCAGACCAATAGTGAATCATGAATGTTAACTTCGGTTTAATGTTTGATTTATTAGTCAAACTTTTTTTCATGAATATACCAAAGGAGATATGACCGAGTTTGAAATTTGCAGTCGTTGTACAAAGGAGCTGGATAGCAGCTCTTTGGTAGTACCATGTCATGTAAGTTGAAGTTTGACTTACATGAATAGACTTCGGCCCAGAGGGGCGCTAGACCGAAAAGTGCGACCGTAATTTTCAAGAGACTCGAGAATATTCAGCAAAGCTTTTGATCCATGGAGAGCTATAACACTTTTCTAACACCTATAATTATACCAAGTGGTTATCTAAAATTCATTAAATAATCACATGTTATCACTTTAGGAAAAACAGGTCAGTAAGTATTTAAAAAAATTATTTAAAAAATGCTCCCACTTATGGGACTAGTTCTCCATTAAGCCTAATTTTTTGTCGCACCCCTCCCCTCCCCTTCCCCCGCCGCACCGGTAGACGAAACCATTTACCTATCAGCCATCATTGAGGGGACGATGTATCCCATCTGTCTTCTTTCGGTGGCAACATTTCTTGATTGAATTGCATGTGGGATACTTACTAAAGCTTTTGTCTCTTTTAACAGAAAGTCAGGGAGATGACAGAGGATGAGGTTGAAGGTAATTGTTCGTTTACTTTAGTAAACATATGTTTTGCACTCAATTGTTTGTAGATTTACACTTACTTTGTATATGGTCATTCATTATGTGCAACAGTCCTTTCCGTCTTATTCCTCTCACATTTATAACCCATTCCCGATCCCTTCACGTCTCTAACTTTTGTATTATTCTCCATGTACATACATATTCCACTCTGCTCATTACCCATTCGTATCCTTGCCCACTCCCCTTTACTTTTAATTGTTAAATAGTTTATTTAGAGTCTTCACCTTACCAATTCACTGTGGATGCGTACATCTTATTCCAATAAGACTGAGATCGTATTATAAATACATATACAACATTGTTTGAATTTATTGTCCAAATGCATCAAATAATCATAGGTAATCATTACAATTGAGGAAATATTGCGCTAATGTTTAATAATGCGCTTTTAATGACGTCATCTGGTAATGTGTTGATATGATCAAAGTTATTTCAGTGTTTGGTTTATCATCGAAACACTGGTAATCTTTTCAAAATGGTATTTCAAACCATTGACAGCGATGCCAATAACAGCAATTTTAATCGAAATATTGCGCTAAAACAGCATTGGGTTTAGATCTGTGTGAATAATAATGCGCGAGATGTACAGTGTAATGACGTCATCTGGTAATGTGATATGATCAAAGTTATTTCAGTGTTTGGTTTATTATCGAAACACTGGTAATCTTTTCAAAATGGTATTTCAAACAATTGACAGCGATGCCAATAACAGCAATTTTAATCGAAATATTGCGCTAAAACAGCATTGTGTTAAGATCTGTGTGGATAATAATGCGCGAGATGTACAGTGTAATGACGTCAGCTGGTAATGTGATATGATCAAAGTTATTTCAGTGTTTGGTTTATTATCGAAACACTGGTAATCTTTTAAAAATGGTATTTCAAACCATTGACAGCGATGCCAATAACAGCAATTTTAATCAAAATATTGCCATAGGAAAAAAATCCCAAATAACGTTATGAAGGTGCCCCCCCCTCCTCTTACCCTTCCCCATATTTTCAAAATATATAATGTTTTCAAGGACCTGGACCCCGTGTTTTGGATGATGGTCACGCCCCTGGACCAAAAATCTTTACCACATGGTGTTTAAGTATGAGGGCTTTCATATATCTTTAGATCTTTAGACACAGTGCCTCAAGCTGTGCAACATGCATTTGGAATATTTGTAAATCATACATGACAAGATAAAGGCAATTTATATTGTAACAGAACCGGTGCAACTTAAGACCTATAATCTCAGATAATTAAAATTAAGTCGTGAAAAGGGTCTGGCTTTCCTCTTGTCTTTCACATTCCGAAAAACAGATAAAATTTTCAAAGGAATGATAAAGCGAGTTTTAAAATGTTTGATGTCAAAACGCTGCCGTTTCTTTATTGTTGCAGTCTTACCTGCTTGCAGGAGTATCGTAACGTCTCCTTTAAAAACGTAGTTTATAAAGTGCCTTAATTTGTTGCAACGAACTTTACACTTCATAATATTTTGAATTATCTTTTTGTTTGATAAATAAATAAACCAAATGCTAACATAAATGTCCGTCCATTCACTAACAATATTTCATGCATATAATAGTATATTATGTAGGTTTGTGTTATCATCATTTTATTTGATTCTTTTTATTTGATTAATGTATCCTCTTGTGTTGGTAAAAATGTTTTCTAGGTCGGGGAACCTTTATACACAAGCATCAATTAGTTTTCTGACGAGTCCCCTTTCTCTTTTCACCACCATTTTTAACTTAAAGATGAGTTTTCCAAAATAATTTTACGCATTAAGTATTGTTTCACTACGTGATATTTTGTATGTTATCATTTTTTATAAACCGAATGTGTTCATTATATATAATATGAAAAGATTGGAATGAACTTGGATCAAATCAAGACATAAATGAATAAGACATATATGGTGCTATAGATCAATGTAATTGCCCAAATCAGGGAGTATATGTATGAATGAGGCATTACTGAGTTTATAATTAAATGCGATTTTCCTGGAAAGAAAAACTCATATGGAGAACAATTAACCCATAAAATTCATTCATCATTATCTTAATTGCTCGGCGAAGCAGAAAACACATCCGCAAGCATATGGTTTGAGCATGAGCCATGCCTGTTAAGGATATCGCAGTCTGCGGTCTGTCACTAATTTGTTCAAATTAAATGACTAGTGTATATTGTGTCTGTATAAAGCCTTATCTATATTTTTACATCCGTATATGTCAGTTTTATGTTTTGCTATAACGTAATCACGGATGTTCTCGATGGAAAAGAGATTGCACAAAATGATGCATTTATCTGGCAGTTTGATATGCTTTAAGGTGAAACTGTTTCATCTGAAACGATAACAATAAAATATTAGAGGTGGTTATAATTATTGATTATTGGTTATTGATTATTATTATTGATAAGGTAAAGTTAAAATATAACTTAAAACAAATCATCTGAACCAGGATGTAACGCAGTTAGGCAGTTACACATAAAATGCATTTTAGGTCTATCATATCAATAAGAAACAATTAAAAAGTACGTGTAATGTAACGTAAACGATATCATGACAAAATTGCACCATATCAGATAATGATTTTTGAATGCAGAATCTGATAGGCTACAGTTAATTTTAACGAATAGCTTTATTCATCATTACATTGCAATCAGTATTCCATAGAAGAACATATATAGCTTTAGTGTAATATAATGAGGATCCTTAGGTTAATATGAAAGTGTTTAGTGACGGGAGACTGCTTTTTAGAGTTTTTACACTGTTTTAAGCAAAATTTCCAACTCCGAGTCAACATACTTTTGGTTTACATTATAGTTATCAAGATCAAAATATTTCGATATCACATATCATCTGTTTTTTAATCAACCTAGTCACTGATTTACGACAAACATGCCTAAGATTGAGATAAGACATGTTCACCAAATTAATGGCGTAGCTGTAAATGCGGACCATGTCATACTTATATAGAGACAACACATGATACGGTACGATTGCCACTGCTGGCATAATCTGCATACGGTAACATCAAAACGACAGTGTAATTCCACAGCAAGACATTATATCCTCGCGTGAAACCAGCTATAAAGGAATGTTGGTAATGCCGACTCTTATCACCCATGACCTCTTGGCATATCCAAATTTGTACAGCGACCGAATTCATTGAACTGCTCTGCGGTTTGGTTTGAACGACCGTCTGATATGGGAGCTATGTGGACGACAAATGTCAAGATGAATAGTGTTGCCGTGTGCTTTCGTACGTGGATGAATAGGAAATTGATGAGTCTCATTAACATATATTCATTCTACAATGACTCATTGTAGAATTAATATATGTCGATGCTGTATAATGGGACTCAGATCATGTTTCTATGTGGTCTCGTTGATAAGTTGTGTTGTGTTACAATTTAATAGCATGACGATTTCTAGATATGTTTTTTCATCAAGTCGTATATTTAATCTTCATTATTCTTATCATCATAATTCAATATTATAAATGATAATCTGAAAATGCACTTGAATTGCGAGATGATTTGCGTGTAATTAACGTATTATAACCAATATTATTCTTCAAGAAATTTTGCTCTTTTATATTTTTTATTCTTCTTTTAACTGTCCTAACGTTGTAGTGGAGGAGAATCGATGGTATTTAGAGTATTTTAGTACCCTCGATTGCCCCCTTTTGGTGCCATTGAGTGTCGCTGTTGGTAAACATTGAACATAAAAATGTGGTATATACTTCTAAACACAAGGAAACCCGAGGTTCTTTTGCTGTTTTTTTCCCATCTGCCAATACTTAACTACCGGTTTTTCAACTTATATTTTCCGAAACAAAGACGGGTGTTTACTATAAACTGTTGGGGCCCATTAGATGCTTATTCATAATCAACTATAAGCATGTAATCATCTATAAGCATGTAATCATCTATAAGCATGTATAACCCATTTATCACGACATATTTTCATTTCTGTTCATTGTCATGTTGTTTTTTTAATTGGAATTTATATTAATTTTCACTTTTGTTGTTCACACAATAACTGATGGCTGGAATATAAATGGATGCAAGATTGGTTACTCATGCTGTCTACTAACTGTGGTGTAGCGGTTATCATACATGTCTACAGACCACGAGGCCCTGGGTTCTAGCCTGGGTTGGGTAGACACGCCAGTGTTACCACAACTGGGTTATCAAAGGCCATGGATATTGACTTGGTTGTCGAAGTTATGTCTGTCCGTACTAAGCGTTTCGTGATAGCATTGTTACTATCATAACCGAATGCGCAGGCATTGTAATTGTGTGTTCACTCGTCGTCGTCGTCGGTTACTCATGACCTCCAAGTCCAAGGTAATGCTGTATATTTAAGTTTACAGACACAGATTTGGTAGATATTCTGATATATGAAAATCCGCACTGCATTGTCTGATTGTTAGAAAAGTTACGAAGTTGCGCAGTTTTTAAGGATTATCAAAGTTTAGATTTTGTAAGTTATGTAGGTGGGGGGTGCATTTATTTCGAAGGTGGTCAAATGAGTAAAAGGTGGGCGCTAAGGATGGATAAGTGGGAAGAAAAGAGAGGGTGCATTGGGCATGATAGGTATATTAGTGATGGTGAAGGTTGGGTATTGAGCTAGTGGAGGATGGTAGTTGAATGGAGTGGTAGATAGCTTAATAGAGGATGATAGCTGGATGGGGAAGGTAGATTCGAAAGGAGAATATTTTGGATGGGTAGGATAAGTTAGCTAGGTAGGGTATTGATTTGGGTGGATGAATGATGGTGAAGAAGGTAGATTGCGCTTAGGGTTGCTTGGTGGATAAGATAATAATAATTATTATAATTAGTATAAGGAGATTTATGGGACCATCGTTTGTGATGCTCTTGTTTTCTCATCGGTATCTTATATTGGTTTTCATTTTCATTTGTCATAACAGAGTACAAGGATTCATTTATCTTGTTCGACAACAAAGGTGACGGAAAGGTTATTTCAACAGAAGTCGGAAACATCATTCGTGCACTCGGCTTTAATCCCACAAATGCTTTCGTCAAAACGCTCCTAGGTGACAGGGACGATTGTAAGTTTCGATTTGTCATGGTATTCCTGTTTGCAAAGAGAGGGTAAAGCAAACACAACCTCGGCACATCGGGATAAAAGCAGGGTCATACTAAGAGTTATCTTCCGATTGACGTTGGAGAAGAATTTGCTACACAAAATGTCACCGATAAATTATGTTTCTATTAAACGTTGTTGCCTATCATGCAGGAAAAACATGTCAACTTGTGTTAGCGCATGAGATTTACCGTCCACCCGAGTAATTTACCTGTCATTTGCTATTTATTACATTCATAATCGTATTTCTATACTAATCATTCTTCATATTATTAGACACCAGAGTGTCATGGGAGGAATTCCTGCCAATGTTGAAAGACGCAAGAACGAACAAAGATGTAGGCGGGTGGGACGACTTCGTTGAGGGTATGAAAGTATTCGACAAAGAAGACAACGGCAATGTGAATGGTGGTGAAATCCGACACGTACTCTGCACACTCGGTAAGACAATAACTAGAATTTTAGCACTCTGTAGAGTGCATACCACCGCCCGCTTGATAATTCCAACATGCATTACACGCACATCCCAAGTTTTATCCCACAAATAATATTTTTCTCGAGTTCCATTCAGGCGAGATTCACATTCCATAATTTTCCTTGATTTGATTTTCTTTGGAGTCCAGAAAATTGATTGCTTGGATATCCTTTCATGGCATGAATTCATTGTTTAGCACATTCTACGGGAAAGTTTCAACTAAATCTCGACATATATTATCCTAAAACATCCCCACATCTCCATTTCTGGTCTTTTCATGTTCCAATATATCCCAAATTTAATCACCTCTTCCATCTGTCCATAAGCAGTAACAAAACCACACACCAAGTTTAAGCAATATCTAATCATCACTTCTTTAGATATGTTGATGACAGATAATTCACTCTAAAACATCCCCGCCCTTCAACTTCTGCCCTTCTACTGTTTCAATATGTCCCAAAATTCAATCACTTTTTTATTAAGCAGTAACAACACCACACAGCAAATTTGATCAAAATCAAATCATCAGTTCTTGATATATGTTGATAACACAGGTGAAAATATAACCTCCGTCTATGGTTGGCCATGCGGGTCATAACGTATTCTAATCTTATGCTTAGGAAAAGTATATTATAATGTCGTACAATCAGTTCTGACGTCGTAACAATTCCAATTCATACGTCTAAAACGGGTCGCTGATTGGCTGTTTCCTTTAGGCATAAGAATAGACATAATTTTACGCGTGTAAATTATTTTTTGATTCTTACGTTTAAAGGAAACACCGTTTTAGACGTATGCAATGGAATTGTTATGACGTAAGAATAGTGATTGCTATGACGTAAGAATTAGTGGTTACGACGTAAGAATTGATTTTTCTTAGGCGTAACATTAGGAGATGTTATGACCTGCATGATCAACCATATCTGTCGGTTTTCGTTGACGGAGGTAATTACCATCATGGTACAGTACTACCATCAGTTTCGACAATGACCACATCATCATATATTGCGAAACAAAACTCTTTATGCCAGTTGCCAGTGGAAAATTGAATAGCCATGTTTACCTAATATATACCTTAGTAGCTGACGCTCCTGTCGTAGATTTCAAAGTTCCCATTTAATTGGTCTGATCCAAAGCAGAAGCATAGTTATAAACTTAGTGTCAGGTCATTTTTCAACTAACTTATTGGTAGAGCATTTACTACAATAGGTACATCAGACCCATTCCCCAAATCATATGCATATGTCCGCCTCGTGTCTGTATGTAGATAATAAAGTAAAGTAAAAGAGGCACTTCAATTTTAGAAAGGGGAAATTTTCCAATGGGGACCCATTTCCCCGTACATGTGACTGACAAAAGTTGCCAATTTCCCACTATTGTCAATAATCAAGCGCCATTTCATTTTGAAAGGGGCACTTTAAAATATATATATATATATATATATATATATATATATATATATATATATATATATATATATATATATGTATATATATATATATATATATGTGTGTATATATATACATATATATATATATATGTGTGTATGTGTATATATATGTGTGTATGTGTATATATATATATACATATATACATATGTAAGTGTATGTGTATGTGTATATATATATGTGTATGTGTATATGTACATATACATATACATACACATACATATACATATGTGTATATGTACATATACATATACATACATATACATATACAAACATATACATATACATATATATTATGTATAGTTTTTAAGTGTGTGCAAATTCTACTTGTTCTTGCACCTTTGACAGTAATTGAGGGACACTTTTCATCTTCAAAAGGGGCACTTTTGTTATTTTTCGGAAAAGTGGGGCCAGTGTCCCCTACCTGTCTCTCATCTGAACCCCCGCTTCCTACACCTATAAGCCCCGGTCTGCTCACATATTTGAATGAGACGATTAAAGGGTTTCAAGTAAATATTTACCACAAATTTGGGTGGTTTACAGAGGGAATATTCTACTAATGAGACCAAAAAGCTAAAGATGAGCATTACATTTTCGACCTAGAAAAAAAATGCAAGTAAAAGCACCTGGAAGTGTTCACGTGATGTCAACACTGTCATCTAAATGTTATTGGAATCTACACATGAGTTCACTTTTGACCTAGTGATGTATTCAGACGTCGCATGGATCCATGTATGAGTGATTAATTGTTTGTGCACATAATGAATGGTTTTACAAATTGCTAAATGGGCACTGTAGTCGTAGGTATATCCTTTCCTAAACAACTGGAATCGTTAAAGGAGACATACAATCTGATACCATCATTATTTCATATGATGGAGGATATATTGTGCATGATAACATAATTTCTCCAACAGGGTCATAAGGAATTTAAAGTATTTCTTTATATATGTGATTAAAGTTTTTATTCCAAACTAATGTGACACAAAGTTTTAACTCGAATGTTTTGTTAAATTCATGTGTACACAAAAAATTCCTTGACCCTAACATAAGAAAAAAATAATACTCAAAACCTAGAAAACTCGAAATAGATTATTAAGCAATACAAAGCATTCCAATAACCTGCTGGGCTGATGACATCATAATCTGCATGTTTTGAAATCAAAATAGCGGCTCCCATAGTACTATTTAGTAGTATAATCGTTATATAAATTGTGTTAGATTGCTTAAGGGGGTATGAAACTTGGTCAAAAAAAATTGTTATTTTTAATTTTATCATATGAAATAAGGATTATGTCAAACTTTATGTCTCCTTTACTGTAACAAATGGGACCATGTGTCAAAATACAAGAATACAAAGTCGCCATGAGGATATTGTCCCCTATTTAAGGTAAAGGTGGTATTGCCAAATCACCTAGCCCTCCCATTCTTTATTTAGAAGGAATCTCCGTTATTGATCTGTTAATTTATTAATTTAATTTATTCATGAACATTATTATGTTTATAATTAGCCGAAAGGTTAGATGAAGACATGCTCGAGCCACTTATAGCCATGCACGAAGACGCCCACGGAAATGTACCATATGAAGGTAATAATGCTTTTAGTCTCTGTTATTGGATATTGAATGAAATATCCCTTCTTTAAATTTCCATTTTTCACATTTATCTAATGATTATATTAATATGTAGCCAAAATTTATCAAATTTTTAAATTACAAAAAGATCTTCGTGAATATTTTGACTGGTTTGCAAATTTTGTTTTGATATTGTTTGTATCAGAAAACTGTCACTTTCCACAGGCGGTAATTCAGAAAAGTTCACATTACAATCCAGTCCACTCGGAAGCTTTGGCATGTCAGATATAAATTCGACATTTGGAACCCCTGCTGACATGATGATTATTATTATTATATCCTGACAAAAATTTGTTCAATATGTGTTTCGGTCCTTTCGGAATCATAAGGTGATCACAAAGAGCTTCTACACAGAAGCTCTTTGGTGATCAACACAACAATCAGCTGGAAAGTTAAAAAAAAAGGTGAAATTATGACATAATTTTCCCCTAATAGGGACATAAGGAATTTAATGTGTTTTTTTTATATAAATGTGATTAAAGTTTTTATTCTAAATGATGTGACACAAAGTTTTAACAGAATGTTTTGTAAATTTCATATGTATAGCTTACACAAAAAATTCCTTAACCCTTACATAAGAAGATCAAAAATTATTAAAACCTAGAAATCTTGATGTAGATTATAAAGAAATAAAAAGCATTCCAACATCCTGCTAGGGATGACATCTGGGTGTAGTGTTTACCATTTAGATCGAATGTCGAATTCAATATTGAACCAAATTTCGCTCCGCATTTGAGATATTTTCGTTAAGTCTATAAGCTTTGATAGAAAAATGGGAAGACAGGTATCTAGGCAGAAACAAACAGATTGACGTAAATATTTTAAAGGAAAAAAATGGGTAATGAAATATGGGAAAGCTCGTGAAATTGTATCAAAATAACAAAAAACTTTAAAAAAACTTGATGTTTTTACTGTCTGACTGTGATGTGATGAAGGTCTGGGTCACGTCAATATGTAAATGTGTAGGCTATTTATGATCTGGTCAATGATTTGTTGAATTTGTCCCAGCGTGGGTTCTTACCTAAGAGGTCTTGTGTTTCTACTTTATTAGAGTTTCTTGATAATGTTACTAAACAAGTTGATTCTGGTCATAATGTGGATGTTATCTATTTAGATTTCCAAAAAGCATTTGTTAAGCTTCCATTAGGCAGGCACATGATGAAAACAAGAGCACTTGGCGTGGAGGGAAAGTGTGCCAGTTGGATATATTCTTGGTTAGTTGACAGGTCACAAAGAGTTGTTGTTAATGGTGAAGTATCTTCATGGGATAAGGTTACAAGTGGTGTTCCTCAGGGTTCTGTATTGGGTCCGTTTCTTTTCATAATTTTCATTAATGATATTGATATTTTCGTTGGCATTCAATGTTGATGAATGCAGTTATTCATTTTGGTCAGAACAATTTGGCTTTTGATTACTGCATGATTGGTTCAAATCTTGGTTGTGTTGATCAAGAAAAGGATCTAGGTGTTGTCATTACTGTTTTTTTGAAAGAGAGGTTGTTCTTAATTTGTATAAGCAGTTAGTCAGGCCTCACCTTGAGTATGCTATTCAGGCTTGGAGTCCCTTTTATGAGAAGGATAAGTTCATTTTGGAGCAGGTTCAGCGAAGAGCCACTAGACTTATTCCCGAAGTAAAGAATTTCTCCTATAAATCTAGGTTGCAAATTCTTGGTTTGACCACGCTTGAGTTGAGAAGAGTACGTGGCGATATGATTCAGGTTTTTAGGTTTCTATCTGGTAGTGATGCTTTGACTTCTTGCTATTTCTTGCATGTTTGAGCTTATCCTTATGTGACACGTGGTAACAGTTTGAAGTTGACCTAAGAGTTCTCACGGATAAATATTCGGCGTTTTAGCTTTTCGCAAAGAGTTGTTAATGAGTGGAATGGTTTGCCTGAGTGGGTAGTTAGCTCCAATTCTGTTCACAATTTCAAGGTCAACATTGACAAGTTCTTTACTAACACTGAGCGTCTTTTATTTTATTTTGTATGGTGGTGGTGGTGTTAGTTTGGGCTTTTTATGGGGTGACTAAGCCTTCTTAGCCCGTAATCTTGTTATGTTATGTATAATGCATGTAAATAATATAAATTGAAATACACTAAATCGGCGGTACAAAGTACAAATTGAAAGATTAAGCATTCGTTCTCTGAAAACTCAGCTATTTTAGCAGAAATGGAGGAAAACAGATTTTTCTCAATAAGTTGGATATCAGGCAAAAATGAAGCCTTTGTTTTGATATACTAATGCGATTAAATAAGTCTATTTAAGTAATTTAAGTAGTAAAGTTGGTTCTGCGGTGATAATGAATTTATGATACATGGATTTCTTTTTATTAAAAAGGATGTTTTCAAATGATTGATTGAAAACATGAATTAACATTTTTTTGCATCATAATCAAGCATAGATGATCATACCAATCATTTCTTTTTACAATGAATTCTTTATCTTTTACTCCTGTTGATGTGGAAAGTCAAATGTGACGTAACTGGTTACACATAAAAGATTATCGTATATACCTGACCATAACCTCGACTTTTAGCCCCACCCACTCACTAATAAGCCATGCATTTAGATTTAAATTTCTTATCTTTTTTCCCATGGGAAAAAATTGAAACGAAGATATTGCCTTAATTTGTCCAAAACGTTAACAAGAGCTCGATCAAAGGAAGGAGATTATCGCCCCTCTCTCCGCATACTGACGAATGTCTTATTTACGTGAAACAAAAATTGGCGCGAAATACTAAATTATCATTTCCGCATACTGACGAATATCTTTCAAACTTCATGAAATAAGATTTTGCTTAATATATATCTTTATTGAAAGTACAATTTGTAAAAGATTAGCATTTTATTTTCCCTTTTTAATGAAATATAAAGCAATAATATGTTTATCAACGTTTATTTCACCAAGCTTTAAATTTTTCCGAACATTCGTCAGTATGCGGAATTAATCATTTCAATCTTGACATTCGTCATTATACACAAATGACATTCGTCACTACGCGAAATGAGGGACGAATTGTGGTAAGTACTGCAGGAGTAAATTGGGAGCAGTTTGACCTGTTGACCACTGATGTCTTCTACTGACAGATAGATTTCACGTTTCTCCTGGGTCTATTCCAGTCTTATGCAAATGATGCATTTTACTACAGGTGTTAGTATACACGAATGTGATATAAAAATGCAAAAGTTATTCTATATCATGTATTTTGTATTTTTACAAGAAAAATTGTTTGCATGATTATAATGAAACATGACGAATGATTATTTATTTTTATGTTAGCAATTATTTATGAATATGTATTCCATATGTGATATTGTATATAATTAAGATTTTATCATATGTTTACTATTATCTTCACGCTTGATGTGACAAAACTGAAGTGTGCACCCAAATCCTCTCATTTGAAAAAAATAAACATCCTGCAAGCGCTTTTGACCGTTCCAACACTTGCTACGGTCATTTCATTTTGTGAATGCTAGAATACCTTGTGTTGTAAGAGATTCTTCATAAATGGCGTCACACATTCTATTTTTGAAAATACTCTCAATTTGAAAATAATCTCAATTTAAAATTACTCTCCATTTGAAAATACCCTCAATCTGAAAATAACTCTCAATTTGAAAATACTCTCAATTTAGAAATACTCTCAATTTAAAAATATTCTCAATTTGAAAATACTCTTAATTTGAAAATACTCTCAATTCGCTTTGTGGCATTTTGAACTCTTTCATATTTCGTTGCCGTGATGAACTTCCCCTCATATTCCCGTTCTAGCTTTGCGTGACGTCATTCATGAAAGATCGCAAATAATTTTCCCCGGCCATCCTGAATATCATCTGCCTTCTTAAACCTTTATTTTCCCTTTTCTCTCATTGATCTTTGAATCCTATTTGAGGTGTTGTTGCTGCACAATCAACGAAAAAAAATATTTCACTATGTTTATATCTTTTTGTCAAGCTTGAATGATCGCACACAAGACCCCATATGCATTTCCAAAGAAAAACTAAGAACAAGTTATTGTAAATACCTTTGAAAAATAGTACCAATTGACAAAAAGCACAGACATTTTGAATAAGGTGTAGTCCTATAAAATTCTAGTCGAATGTGGTACTTGGGGTTGGTTCTTTCAACTGTAGATGAAACCTGCTACCGTTCCCAAATAAGTCACAGCGAACGGTATAACAACACGCGGCTGGGGCCCTTGTTCTTTCTTATTGTTTTGAGGTTGTGTTGCGGCTTGTATGGGAAATTGCAACTTTAAAAAAAAAAATCGGCCAGACGGGGTGGGATGAGTAAAATGTAAGCAGAGTGTCGTGTGCACCCTAAATTGTGCTCGCTTGAGGGTGCGTTAGTGAAGAGGAACAACAAGTATGTCTTGAATCTTGGAGGAATTGCTTTCAATTTGGGGGAATTGCCTTTCAATTGTCAGTCGTTGTATTTTGATGATTTTATTGTACGTAGTACAACAGGTTAAATATATTAATAAAACATGACCTTTTAAGCTTCATGGAAACCATTAAAAACAATTCTCATAATAGATATTTAAGGTAAGTGCTTTCGAATCGTTTTCATTCTGTGGATATGACGGACAGGGCAGCATTTTCGTGGCAGAGAGATGCCATGTGTACATTAGGCCTCCACCTTTAAAGGGAAGGCATTGAGAATTTGCTAATTTAAGTCTGAAAAAGCTAATGATATGGTTGCACAAGTTAAATATCATTGAAAACACGAAAGAAATGTGTATGCTCCATAGAGCTGTTATTGTTTATTAGATGAGAGATGACGCAAATGTTATCATTTAATTACCCTAAGTTTGAGATATTATTATAGATATGTGTAATAGTTGAATCAAGGAGCTTTTCCAAAAACTCGTTTGGATGAATAAGACGTAAAAAACGACAATTCTTTACTTTAAATTGGTATCTTGCAAACCATTGTTATAGCTTATTTGATATAATTAAAGATAAAACATGCGGTTGTCTAAAAACAAAGTTCAAACAATAATATCATAAGTTTAAAGTCTTTCATTGGTGTTCAATTTATGTAATTGTTGCTGACAAATGTCATGCAAATGAAGATGCTTATCTTTTCAAATCTTCCTTTCCTTACGCAGATTTTATTAAGACAATCACATCGGATCCCCTGGCATGAGATGCACTTTGTTTTTGCTGTGTCCTCCTTCTGTCGTCACGTTCTCCCAGGCACCCTGCTTGAATCCAGTGTAAAAAACCCTTTCTCCTCATGTAATTACTTGTAAACGATTAAGAGATACAGATCTCAGTGCTTGTCTAATGTTGATCATATTACTTGTATACAAAGAAATGCAATGAAATGAATGACACATCTTGGGTACAATTATGGAAAAATCTTTTAGAACTCAAAAATTTCAGAGTTTTCTGTGTATCGACTGTTTGGTCATTCTTTTAATGTGAGAAATGTATTTATCGTGCAAGTACATTTAGTGCGACCAATTTTGTACTTTTTTCTCAAAAATATGAGCGTCTGATTTTGGACTTGTTATAAGCTTTTGCTGAGCCATATTTGTACCCAGGGTATATTGTCAACGCAAACTGATGTCACAAACACATGAATACATGGTCCCACCCTTATATAATTGCATACATGTTACAAATATCCAAATGTCAAGAATATAAAATGGCAAGGGCAATTGCTAATGTGTATACTGGCCTTAACATCAATGCCCAAAACCACAGGTGTTTTAGATGTGGGCCCTTATCGTGGTAGTCTTGGAATAACTTAGGCTTAGAATATGACAGGAAAACTTGTCCCATCTACCTTCAAAGCTTTTGCAATGAATCGTTTCTGTAAAATTGTGTCATTCCTGTTCAGGGTAAGGGGCCTGTGCATGTGTTTGTGCTCACAGTTAGGTTTCTTAAGTTGCAACTCTCACGTTTATGTCATTTATTTGTAAGTCTTACACATTTATGAAAAGTTTGTATTACTCTTGTTATATTTTTTTCCTCCATGATTTGACAGACTTCATAAAAACCATAATGTCCAATCCATTGGAATGGGCGTGAATCCAATCGCTGGCTGAAATCATCCAAGAAAACCCAACTGCGTTGCTGTGTTGAACGAAAAAACAAAACTTCCCTGAATTGTGTTGTTATTTCTGGAAATCCAATGACGTCATGCATGGTAAAACCTTTTGACCCCCACTGCTTCGGTCGGAGGGCATGTGTTAGATGCTTTTTCAATGAAAATGCTTTTAGCTTGAAATTATTTTATATACAAAAATGTTATTGCAGGGACTCTTGTTTTCCAATTAAAAAAAAAAATGGATCGACTACTTATTTTTTGAAATTTCCATTGATGGGTCTATTCAGGGAAACAATTGTTCTCAATTTGTGGTTCTCTCGCTTTAAATGTGATATTCCTTTAAACATTCATTGCAAATAGTACCGTTTGAAGTTTTCCCCAAAATGTGCTGTTTTTGCAGGTCAGACAAGCATGAAATACCTATTTTCCTATAATTCCTGGTTTTGAGAAAAAACAACAAGTTTGAAAAAATCCCAACCTATTTGCTTTACCCTGCTTTTGCACTTGTTATCTCCAGTCCATGATTTGCTTACAGTATTCCTATTACAATTGACAGATTTCATCAAAACAGTTATGTCGAACCCAATTGAATGGCAAGGATAGACATGGACAGCACCAAGAACAGACCTACTATCCGGTCTTCAAGAAATGCCAATACATTGTACTCAATTTAATAACAAATATACTAATAAATGCTATTTAATCATATTTCAATGAAATCTTAAAATCACAGGTCTTTTGGGAATTAGATCATTTGCTTGAAAGGGAATTTGTATGGGTGAAAAAAATGATTTCAGCTCAGGATATTTGTTGGGAGGAAAAAAGGATACTTCTCATTGTTTCAGATATTTTGCAGGGATTTCTCTTGTAATCTACTTGGTTGAGGTTTTAAAGTGTACATTGTTTCATAATAAATGTAAAATACACATTATATAGTATAGTAATGTTTCGTAGTTTTCAGAACTTGCCAAAAAGGGAATGAAATAATCATTTTACTTTTTCCAAAGAACAAATTTTCTTCTTTCTTCACCTTTCCTGTAATCAGCTCTATCACCTATTCTCTAACTTTGAAGAAGAAAAAAAAAAAATAGTGAAAAATTTCAAAATATATAATTTTTGTATGTTTATGCTGTATTATGTAGTTGTTTTTACTGTTATAATATAATATAAATGAGAAGTGTGAAGGAATCCTGTCGGTTTTGTTATATTTTATTTGCACTTCATTATAGATCTATCATACACATACGGAAGTCTCAATAATGTGTCAAACAATATATACAAAATAATATATTCTTTAGACCATTGTGATATCATTTGGTCAATTTTCGATTGAAAAACTTGATATTACAATGAAAGACTTGATATTACAATGAAAGACATTACTTAGTATTTTCAACCCAAGTCTAGGCCCTGACAATTTAGAGTGTTATGGGTCGAGTTGGATTTTGAAATAATGCTAGTTCCAGCAGCTCAAAAGATTGTATAGAAAAAATGTATTCAGATGATCTACAATAAATTTTTGTCAGTTATGTTTAAGGTGTTTTTGTTTGCCTTTTTGTTCCTGAAAGAAGTCTTTTAGTACCTGAAAGAAGTCTTTTACTTCCTGAAATAAGTCTTTTAGTTCCTGAAATAAGTCTTTTAGTTCCTGAAATAAGTCTTTAAGTGTAAAGATATTCATGGATTCATCAAGAAGGTTCTGATCCCTTTTCCTGACTTTTTAGTTTATAATAACTTGCTGATCACACCTGAAAACTATGATTGATTGAAGAAGGCAACTAATAATTCATCAGATTGCAGTGATGATAAATACTGGTTTCATAACATTTAAGATTTCTTAACCATAAACAATTCCACACTGCCATAAACACAAACCAAATGATCACTAGATAACTGATATTGAAGACTGGACTAGAAAAAACATTTTACAAAGCGGCATTGAAATGCATACTTTATCATTTACTATAGCAGCAAGTTATTCCTCTGTAAAGCAATGGTAATGAAATATGATGGTAATCCAACCCCCTCCCTAAAATAAAAAATCACCATTTACTTTAAAGTAAGAATGTTCAAAAGGTAAAGCTTTCAACAGAAGACAAACATGGCAGATTTTTGAATAGTGCCAAAATTCATTACTGTAAAACCCCCATGTTAACTTACCATCTTGCCAAACTGGGAAAGCCAAAAACTTGACTTGACTGACCATGGTGTACACGGACCACGGTGTACACGGACCACGGTGTACACGGACCACGGTGTACACGGACCACGGTGTACACGGTGTACACGGATTACGGTGTACACGGTGTACACGGACCAGGGTGCACACGGACCAGGGTGCACACGGACCAGGGTGCACACGGACCAGGGTGCACACGGACCAGGGTGCACACGGACCAGGGTGCACACGGACCAGGGTGCACACGGACCAGGGTGCACACGGACCAGGGTGCACACGGACCAGGGTGCACACGGACCAGGGTGCACACGGACCAGGGTGCACACGGACCAGGGTGCACACGGACCAGGGTGCACGGGACCAGGGTGCACACGGACCAGGGTGCACGGACCAGGGTGCACGGACCAGGGTGCACACGGACCAGGGTGCACACGGACCAGGGTGCACACGGACCAGGGTGCACACGGACCAGGGTGCACACGGACCAGGGTGCACACGGACCAGGGTGCACACGGACCAGGTGCACACGGACCAGGTGCACACGGACCAGGGTGCACACGACCAGGGTGCACACGGACCAGGGTGCACGGACCAGGGTGCACACGGACCAGGGTGCACACGGACCAGGGTGCACACGGACCAGGGTGCACACGACCAGGGTGCACACGGACCAGGGTGCACACGGACCAGGGTGCACACGGACCAGGGTGCACACGGACCAGGTGCACACGGACCAGGGTGGACCAGGGTGCACACGGACCAGGGTGCACACGGACCAGGGTGCACACGGACCAGGTGCACACGGACCAGGGTGCACACGGACCAGGGTGCACACGGACCACGGTGCACACGGACCACGGTGCACACGGACCACGGTGCACACGGACCACGGTGCACACGGACCACGGTGCACACCCCTCACGGTGCACACCCCTCACGGTGCACACCCCTCACGGTGCACACCCCTCACGGTGCACATGGGGTGTGAGGTGCTCACCCCTCATGGTGCACGACCCTCACCGTGCACACCCCTCATCGTGCACACCCCTCATCGTGCACACCCCTCATCGTGCACACCCCTCATCGTGCACACCCCTCATCGTGCACACCCCTCATCGTGCACACCCCTCACGGTGTACATCTCTCATGGTGTACGTTTTTTATGGTGTACCTCTCATGGGACCATGGTGTACAGTTCTCATGGACCTTGGTGCATATCTCTTCCAATGAACATGGGGGACCATGGTGCATATCTCTTATTTCC
Source organism: Chiridota heheva (assembly GCA_020152595.1). Lineage (NCBI taxonomy): Eukaryota > Metazoa > Echinodermata > Holothuroidea > Apodida > Chiridotidae > Chiridota > Chiridota heheva. The sequence goes on along the minus strand of JAIGNY010002724.1, from coordinate 138,572 downwards.
CACTTCCAATGAACATGGGTATGTATATTAAACACCGTATTTTACAACACTTTCATGAATGTAACACTCTTCATCCCCATATAAGATTACTAAATGATTTAGCTACTCTATACTTTTGTGCAAAAAGAAAAACTTCCCATCCTCCTATAAATGTTTATTGTACAAGATAATGTTGAAGACTATTGTACAAGATAATGTTGAAGACGTATTTTGGAAGAAGCATATACATACCAGTAGATAAAGTGATTGCATAAATGAAATGTTCTACTAGAAAATATATACAAAGCACATGGAAATAACCAAAATGTACATAAATATTTATTTTTCTCAAAAAGTTCATTGGTTTCATAAATATAACTACAGTCTAAAATACAACAATTGGTATATTGCTATGGAAGATTATAAATTTGTAATTTTAGATTCAATAATTTTTTATTTGATATCCTGGTGGCCCCTGCATCTCATGGTTTTACATAATTGTACAAACTCCAGATTTCTGAGCATCATCCCCACTGTGACCTAAAGAGAGATAAAGTGAATTAAAACCATGGGTCAAATATTCACTAATATTGTTTTTGATAAAGTTTGCAAATATTACAACGAAAGAAAATGAATAAAAGCTATTCCATTGCAGGTAATGTGCCAATTTAATGGTGGTTATAAACTAAATCTTAATCACTTCCAGAATTATGATGGAACACGAGATCGAATACAATATTTTTTGTAAAACGATTTAATCAGGATTTAAGAAAAGCAGGGTACTCTGAAAAAATATTTCGGGTGTATAAACTAACATGATTGAAATATTTTCACAAACAAACACAGGTCAGGAAAGAGAATAATATTGTGAATCTACAAGGGTGATAATTGTACTTTAGCTGACCATTATCCTCCTTGAAGGTAAATGAGCGAGGCAATTAAAAAGTCTTAGAAACAAGTGCTGCTACCAATTATCATTGTTCTACATGTTAAAGAAAATCAATAAAACAAAAGGATGTAAATGTCAGGATCTTCAGATAGCTACAATCATTTAGAAATTTAAAGAATTAAGCACAAAAACATTAAAATGTTACATTTATAATTACGCATATTAAACAAATATTCTTAGCAAGTTAGCAAATCTTACTCAAAATATGTTGTTGCATTATGCAAATTATTATTTGAAAAGTTTCTGACTGAAGCTGCATGTAGCAAATTATGAGCAAGCATTTAAGAGTTTCAAAAATCTTAGCCATGAAAGGATTTGTCTGTGATCTTCTTCCAAGGATTAGGGAAAATGTGTTAAGTTGATGCATAGATTATGAATAAAAACTTATGAGGGAACACTTAAGAAAATAAACTGGCAGGCAGATGTTGCATGCACATCTTTACTCCAGCGTAAGAATCAAGATTCTTTCTTATCTTCCCCATAGAAGAGAAATCAACATTTCAAAGGATTATACCATTTCAGAGACCGTGACATTACACAGAGTATGTTTAAGTTTCAAAACATTAGTAAAAGGCTATTTCTGTTACAAAAATATTCTTTGAAGATCTGTGACTGACATAGGGGTTGTTTGTTATATCAATGTGTAATTATTTGAATGAAATCATTGTTTCGGCTTCCAGGTATCCATACCCGTTTAAACTTTCACCAAATACACTCACCTGAAGAATCTGAGCCACCTCCATTATCCTTCGGAATCCTGGACATGGCCTGTTCAGCCATCTGAGCATTGGGGGCTACCATCACATGCTTCAGGACTATTGTTTCTACTCTTGGTTTGTTGTACCTATCTGCAATCTCAATCACCCTCTTAAATTGGGCCTGAAAGTGAAAGATCAAGAGAAAATGATAAGAATAGAAGGAGAATTTCTACAAATGTAAAGTTGATTATAAACGTTTTATACAAAGTCAGTCTATGGATCATAAAATTTACTATCAGATTATTGTCTACAAGGGTTCATATTAACAACTGAGATAAATACTATTTTAGTAACATTGTTGGGTTAACAGTGGCACAGCTTGACTTTTTGCCATAAGGGAATGATACTTCATTTCTGATTTTTCCGGATCATTAGTTAATATTTTACAAATCGCAAATCAGTTTTTGACTCTTCCTCTTTCCTTACCAGTTTTGCCTCCAGCCTCTGTTGTCTCTTTTTCAGAGCTGCCAAGTGAAACATGTATGCCGTCTTATCGGCGGAACTTGTCTGCATCAAAACAAGAAAATATCAGAATAAAGGAACAAGCCATAATGAGATGAAATTGATACAACTTGAATTTACATAAGGAGATTGGTGTCATAGATATTTACAAATCATTGGGAAAAGTTTGAAAAACAGTAAAATGTGGACCTTGTCAGTTGACCAATGAAATGAATAAAAGATTTAATAAGAAAAAAATTCGACTGGAAAGAAACTCATGATGAAAGGAAAACAAAAGTGATGCAAAGAATAGCCACAACGACAGAACAAAAAATGCCTATTATTAGGGGAAAACTTTGACATCTGAAATGCAAGGAAAATAAATGTTTGTTTGATGAGGGCTTAACGGCAACACAACAGAGATGGTCAAATTGTGCCTGAGAGTTTAGATCATTCCAGAGGTAGGAAGAAAAGAAAAGGAGTCTGAAAGAAACACGGGGATTAATTGCCAGAAAACTGGGATCTAAAGAGAAAGTGCAGGGGTGCAAAAAAAAGAGGGAAATGTAGGTAGAGTGGGGTGGGAGAGGAGGACTAAATATGGTTGTAGAGGGTGGTACAATGGAGGAAGGAGATAATTTTATCCGGAGGGTAACGTGTTGCGACGTTATGACAACGGAGAGGGTTGGAAATGTAGAGGGCGACTGGGATTCTCATATAGCCGGCAGTGATGTGGGAGGGGAGAGTTGGCAAAAGTCAGGAAGATGGTATTGGTGGGTGTTTCGGCACCATCTCTCCTGAGGATGAGACAACGGGCCTCATCGACATGTTGGCTGGCAAGTTTCTCAACAAGGTCTTCATTGGTCAAGTGGGCAAGGTCTCTGGTTTTGTTGACGCCTTTGCTGGAATTCAGGGAATGGTGGGGAGTGACTGTTATGTCGATACCAGTATTAGCTAGGGTTTTGGTGGTGAGGAGGGTGGTGGCTTGAGTGTCCCTGGTGCAGTGCACCAGGAGAATGCCGGAGAGTAAAAAGTGTGTGGTAGAGTATAATCAGAATGGAAAGCTTCAGAGAACAGAAAGGAAGTCACGTTGCTCTCAACGTAATGTAAAATAAATAGGCTAAACGAGAAATAAAATGGTGAGTGAATAAACCACAAATCCTCGTGATAAAATTTTCAAGTTTTCAAAAGTCTCTCATTTACCAAAACCATCTCAGCAGAAATAAATGATCACAGACCTGCAGCCTTTTCATATGGAATAATAAACATATTGAAGCAACAGAGTTTTCAAATCCAGCATATACTGCTTTATTCACATCACTCATTTAAAACCTCAAAGTCCTATATTCCAGCTTAGCCAAAGGGTTCTGGGGCAATTTCCTCAAAGAATTATAATTCTGCTTCCTAAATTATGAAATGGCAATATTAAAATTCCATGTCTATACAACTGAAGATATTTAACCCCAATAATTTAATCTTACTCACCCTTATTTCAGTCCACACCCCCCTTCCCCCACCTCATAAATTCACAGGACTGGAAATGCCATTGGTATATGTATATCTTTGATACATTTAGTTTGGTGTAAAAATGGCACAAACACTTGAACAGTGAACCTAAACATTTCTGTTATCTCTACATTTTCTTACCTTTTCATTTTGATTAAGATCTCTGCCCCTTGAGATTGTCTCTGCCATGATCTTTTGCTTGGTGTTCTGTCCTTGGTACGAGTATTTTCCTTTGGTTTCTGTTTGGCCCACACTTGGATTACCAGAGTTCCGTTCATCAGATAATCTACAAGCTACAAAATATACTTAAAATGCATTTTAAAAATACATGGACAGGTGGCAACAACATCAGCTGAAATGGTTAAAAATGTATCATGACTTTGTCCATCTCCTTAAAAATTTGTTCTAGCAAATCATAACCACAAACTTACTGTGGCAAAAAGTGAGAACACTTTGTCTTAATCAAAATAACCACACAATAAGGACTTCATCCATTGCTAATAAGATACTCTGCACCAACTTCCACAACAACTAAGGTTTTCAGAATAAAGAAAATAAAGAGGAAAAATCTGACCCAGCCTGGTTATTTATCAGGTCGGGTCTGACTGTTTGAAACTTTAAGGAGCAGAACAACTAATGTTAAAAACCACGAAAACAGCAAAAAGCTCCATCAAAATCAGTTACAAATTGACCATTTTACAGCAATTTTAAACTTAGATACCTAATTAGCATAAATTGCACAATATTTTGTGACCTCAGAATGGGACAACTAGAAAATTGCCTTATGTTGACTGATTGTTTTTTGACCCTTCCCCCGAATATTTTGAATGGGAGAAGTTGGCTTTAGTGAACAGGAAATCATATATATTATTATAAACCTTGACCCAGATTTACCAGTATGGAATGCAATCTGAGAACATTTGATATTTGAAATTTGGGAACGAAATATAAAGAATTACATTAAATAATGTTAGCTGTATTCTTGTTCCTACATTATCACTTTTGTGCATTGAAGTTTTATAAACTTTGAATCATCGTAACTTAAGAACAATAAGTGCTATTGCGCCCATTTAATAACTGTTCTGCTCAAAATTTAATGCTCTTTCATCTGGAAAAACATCTCTACCTGTCCATACACCTTTATAAGATTAGAATAATAAAGAAATAAATGTTTTGGGATGATTTTGAAAAGTTTAATATACACATGGTTACACTAAAGGTAACCGATACAATATTTTAAAGCACCAGAAAGAGCTCTTGTATTTCTTCTTTTCTAATATGAATTGTTGGTTCCGAGTAATCTCTGCGAAAATGAAGTTTCTATTACAGGATAAACATAAAGGAGAAATTATGTCTAAAGTGCACATTTTTTTTATTTACTTTAAAATAAGTTTTAAAATATTAATAAGTAACAAGTAAATCCAAACTGATTACAAATTTGTCCTTTGTATTTACCTCAATCATCAGATTGAAATCTACTGAATCTTTTTATCACATGTGAAGACCTTGATACTTTGGATTTAAATTTTGTCCACTAAGAACTACAAAACTTTATAAAATGTAAAATCAGCATATTGAGTGCAAACAATTGAGTTCAAAATATTTTGTTTATGGTACAGTATCTCTGACTTTTATACTCACAAATTGTCTTTTGTTTTAAACATTGCAGCACATACCTTGTTCATGGAGAAATACGAAGTTCATTTTTTTATATCTCAAAATGGAATGAAAACACCTACATTAGGTAGAAAAGCAAGGGTGTTGATGGAGTGTTATTTAAAAGACATTTTTAACAAATCCAAGTGAATTTGACATACTGGTTAAATTCCAGTGTATATATATTACAGAGATATTCTGTGTTCAAAAGTTTATTTGATTACAAACATGAAGAAACGACAACAAATAACGTTTGTGATATTTCTACACTAGGTGATTTTTAGATCTTAAAGTTGAGACTTCATCAAAATAAGAAAAACTTACCTGAGAAGTGGCAACATCAAATTTGAAGTATTTTCTGTGCTTGAAATCAAGAGAAACACTTCCTCCCATCTTATCTGTCTCGTTGTCAACAGTATCAAGAAAGACCTTGTACCGACAGTGAACATCCTAATATGGCAAAACAACACAATAAAAAAACAAATGATATTCAAAATCTAAAAAAGATGTTTGGACAGGTAGAGGCAACATTGTCTAAATTGCTTCAAAAGCCATTAAGCAACAAAAAAAAGCAATACTTGCATTCAAAATCATTTTAATCATTTTTAGATATTAATTTTTAATGAATGGGCATACTTGTGTGTTTTTTATCTAAATCCATTGTTTATTTAATAATCATGAACTACACTTACATGAAGGAGAAAACATGATTCTGACAAATATGTTTTAGGATTTTAGTCATATCCCCAATCAAAATCTAGGAGCAAAAGGCAATCTTTTGATTTTCAAAAAGTGAAATTAACTTCCATGCGACACTCAACGTTCATGTAAATCATATCTTTTAAAAACTGCAGCAGTTGGCAAAATATTTCAATTCACAATCAACTTTTCCCTCCAGGCATCAATTTCATTGGGTAATAATTTCTCAGGATATATCTAAAATATTTTCTCCCACAGTACATATCAATATGCTGATGTAAAGTTTCCTAATGTATAAACTGACTCACATAGTATTTATTAGGGATTCCAAGGGCATTGTTGATCTTAACAACAAAGTTGACAGCTCGTCCAATCAGATCTTTTGGATCATCAACAAACACATCATCTGCCTCTGTTAGTTCCTTTCCCTTTGAATTGCATGGATTGATTTCTACATCAAGCATACCTTGAGCAATACCATGGTAATCACTTATTTCAACTTGTTCCTTAATTCAATCTGCAAAACAATGAAAACAGGAGCAAATCTGAACAATGGTTTTTGACAAAATAACAAAGACAAGAATAATGTGATTGTGTCATGAACTTATGCAAAGGAAATGCCAGTTGAATGGAGAAGGTTAACCTCTCACACAAAAATACACTTCTGATGGAGAAATAGGAGGAAAAAATGGGCATTCTGAATCCAAAGCAAGACTTTTTGAAGAAAAGAAACAAATTCTACACAATTTATATATTTGGAGGTGAGGTGGTATAAACACCTTTACACAAACACTGTTTAATACTGGTTTCAAATTAGCAAATTTCATTTCTACTTCATGGTCATGCAGCTTCTCAATCAACTAATTTGTTCTCTGCTTTTTCAGCCTTGCAAACCTCGACAAAATATCAACATGTTGTTATTCAACATTCTAAATGTGTTGAAAAATGTTTTGATATCAAGATTTCTTTTATCAAACATACTTCACCTTATAAAAGACACCCAAATTTACCCTATTACCCGTATAACAATCATTATCGTTAATCATTTAATAAAGCGCTAGCATATGTATACAAACCACATTCAGCTGTGCTGCTAATCAATATAAAAGAGTAAGAATAAAAAGGGTAAAAAACACTACAGAAATTTAATTCAAAATGCAAATTGACATAAAATGTGGTATAAAGCAAGTAAGAGATAAAACGAAAAAAATAACCAACTATAAAACAATATATGCAGGACAATGATACAAGTAAAAAACAAGCAGTCCATTAAAATATCATTGTAATCTTTGGCCCCGCCTTCCGAGCGCATAAAAAAAACATAAAGTAAGACTTCTTAGAATGTACAAGTTTTTAGATGTTTTGGCCCTTAAATATCTAAATAGTTGCACAATTACCTAAGAACAAGAGATGTCTTAGACTTCTCTACAAGCGGTCCAAAATTTGCAAACCTTGGAAAACATTGTGGAGTATTTTTACACTGGTAATCCTTTCCAAAAAAAGAAAAGGAAAGGGAACTTGGATACCTAGTTGCTGTTGCAGAGAGCTCACATTAATCAATGTAACACACAAGGATGAAGATCACATTAAACGAGTCTCACCATAAAAGGCATAATTGCACTTTGTAAGCTTAAAACACTTCATCACCCAATGCACTCCCCAGCAATGCCAGTCACTCATTTTACAGCTATGTGGACTGGAGCAAGTAGAACAAAGTGTGTTGATCAAGGATAAACGCAGGACTCATGTCAGGAATCAAAATGTATGTTCGTGATCCCCCCCACAAGGGATATTATTGCGTAAACACAACATTAGAAGACACAAAACTCTAAAACACAACAAACAAAACACAATTTGATGGGGGAAATGACAAAGGTATTTGAAGTGGGAGCTGTATCTATGAGTACTGAAATCTTTTTGCTTTACAAATCAAACTCACCAGGTATGCCATACTCTGCAAGAAGATATTGACAGAACCAATCTGAACTTCTTTTTCTGGGTCCTCTGTAAATGGATCTTTTTCCTGTGTAAAAAAAAATTGAGCAACGTTTGTCAGAAGATTTAAGCTTGATCATGTGCATATCACAAAAATTGTAACATTGAAGGCACAAAACATACCATTGGGGCTAGAGAAGGACAGTTTACTACTTTGGAGGCAAACATTATACGTCAATAACATAGACAAGACAGAGTTTGGGCATGTGCGGCAAAGCATTCTTGTGAGAAAAATTCATCCCCCCCCTCCCCACATCCATGGCATGCCACTGTTTGGAAAATGATAGCAATTCACACTGTTTTCTATATCTCAGCAGCAAGATAGATGGAGGAATTCTTTCAACATTTTCTTGGAGAAATTGCCAAAATTATTTACCACCATCCTATGTTCTGAATTTTGTTAAATTCGATCAAAGAAATGTAAACAACATAAATTAAAATAAACATCACTCACATTTTGCTTGATTATATATACATATTTTAATTACTGCTGGGATATTTCTCAGTTCATCTATAAATTGATTTTGTTCTCAAAAATTGTTTATACACCTATCCAATATTTCAAACATCATTCCTATTATCCCCAATACTCAATTTTTCTTTCATTAATGGGAGAGGTCAAAGAATGAAGCAAAGATTAAAATTCAAGAAAAAAGTCTGAAATTACATCCGGAAGCTGCCAGTCCTCTCCCTCCTGAAAGTTCTGATACATCTCCTGCATGAGCCACTTGCGGCGAACGAATCTATCCTGAGCCCAGATGTACTCCAGCTCGTTGTCAAGATTGCGCATCCTTACACACACCTATCACAATTACAAAGAAAAATGGGAAGATTTCTATCATAAATTGAAGTAGACATCTTAAAAATAGAATATGAGGTTTGATGAGCATTCAATAATAAGTAAGAAGAAAATAAAACTTGAGTTGCAGAAATGACTGCAAGAATTTTTGGCATATTTGGAAGCAAAAAAGGTATATTGCGCATCCTTACACACACCTATCACAATTACAAAGAAAAATTGGAAGATTCTATAATAAATTGAAGTCGACATCTTAGAAATAGAATATGAGGTTTGATAAGTATTCAATAATAAGTAAGAAGAAAATCAAACTTGAGTTGCAGAAATGACTGCAAGAATTTTTGGCATATTTGGAAGCAAAAAAGGTATATCTTGAAGCTTCAAATATTGTACATTACTAAGTAAATATCAGGAATTCAAATGTATTTTTTACTTCTCTCTCAATTAGCACAGAATGCCAATGTTGATATTTTCAAAATGATTTTCAGTCATAAATTGATAGAGAGGAGTTGGGATAGTCCAATTTTGTTTCTTAGCACTTTTGAAAGAAGAAAATACAGTAAGACCAATTTATGTAGGTTTGCCCTCCCCAGCCCCCCACACCATCTTTAAATAGCTTGGATCTGTTCCTGTCAGCTAAGAGGCCAGTCATAGAGATGTCTGAAAGCAATAGGATTATTTCTACAAACCATTGCTAGAAAGAATCCAGCTTTTGTGCTTCCTGCAGTACTTCAATACAAAACTACTGAAATGATATATTACATGATTAAACTGCTTATATGCTCACCTCTGTCCTACCATGAGATAAACCTCTAGCTTTTGCTGACATCATAACTATCTCAAATTTGACTTTCTTGTCAAGTTCCTCACTCATGGCATTTGCTTCTTCTACTAACGGTATTAACTCCACAAGGTCCTCCTGGATAAGCATATCCTCTGAAAATATCAATTAAGAGTAAAGACGTGTTTAGAAAACGTGCTAGAAATTATACGAATAATTTTAAAAGGTACAAATAATTAATGACTGAACATCATCATTGTTTGCTTAGGAAGGAGTTGAAGGAATTTAGCCAAATAATTGGACAATGAAAGTAATAACTATCACACTCAATCCTTGTACAAAAGATGTGTAATCTAATGCCTACCATCATGTATGGGTAGTCTACTACGACAATTGCTAAATATTCCCATAACATTATAGACAATAAAATACCCATTATTGAAAAAAATCTCTGAAGAATGTTAATGGTTGAAAACTCAGTTATGGAAATCAGAGGCACATGTTTACAGTAGGTGCAAAACAATGACAATATATACCTTGTAAGTCACATATTCTACACAAAATTTTAAAAGATTTTTTGTGAAAAAATGCAAAAAGTCAATTTCACTAGCACTTTGATTCCTGATGCAAGTCTTGCATTGTATCCTTGAGCAAGACACTTTGCTCCAGTAGCTATAAAATGAGTACTGGCATTGCTGGGGAGTGGGCATGCAATGGACTGCCGTCCTATCCAGGGAAAGTCATTGATTATCATCCGCTTGCACAACAGAAACAGCAGATGAGCACCCGCCTTATGGTCCGGGAAAGAATTTAACTTTGAACCATTTCAAACACTATTCATAAGAAATTTGTTCCATACCTGCATTTGTCTTTGATGACATGTCAAAACCATTTTTCTCAGCAATCTCCTCTTGAGCCCTATCATATGTGATGACTTCGGTGTAATTCTTTGGGTTAGCCTTGTAGATGCCAGGATGCTGGAATACATACAGGTGATTAGACCCAAACATAATCCTAAAGGATAGAAGTGACAACAGTTAGATGGTTAGAAATTAAAGTGGAACATACTTTCTTCCAAAATGTTCAAAAAGTGGACATATGAAATACAGGAATATTAATCTAATTATTACTCCACATTCATTGAATACATTTTTGGGCTAAATATTGTATTACATTATCATGCACTATACAAAGAGCACCCATGTTTAAAAGAAAGGTATAAAGTAAAATAGTTTTAGATCTAGGATTGCATTCATTTGATGCAGGATGATGTCACTTGGAAACTCTCCTGCAGATCTAAATTGATCACATTTTAAAACTTTAATTAATCTTGACTTAAGATTTGCTGTCATATAAAACTTTTCAACACATAAATGCTCAGGCAATCCCTTCCCCTCCCCATAACTTTGTGTTCTTCTCATATATATATCACATCAATATTTAAAGAGATAGTCCAATGTATTATACATGATTTGGCAGGACTCATTCATAAGGGTGGTGTTCCTTGGAAACTCCCGCTTAGTTCTCAATATATCACAATTCAAAACCTTCATTAATCTTGACTCAAGATATTATGTCATATTAGACTTGTTAACACATACCAATGCTCACACAACACATGCTTTCGCTCCATACATGTGTTAAAAATCTCAAAACTAAGAAGTTTTTGTTTCTGCTCCAAGACAATTCAAGAATTTTACAATTATATGTTTAATAAATGATTTGGCAAGACACACAGCAACAAGAACAAAAAAGAACTAGAAAGAAACTAATAAAATCTATTATAATAAAACAAATCCTGACATATAGAAAGAAGTCAGGGGATCTTTCCAGTTTCCATCTCTTTCATGTAGAATTTTTAGAAAAGCAACAAAAAAGCGTTATCGGCTCAAAAATATGTTGAGCGGGAGGTGGGGGGGGAAGGAGGGGAACAACTTTACATTGACCAAAATCTAATTATGGAGAAACAGTAATTTGGTGCCTTTGTAATAGTAATAAAAAAGGGACCTTTACTAAGGGGTCAAAATACTTAAGTGGGGCCGCTGGGGGGGTTGCGCCCACACTTAGTAGGCCTAGTTAAAACGATCCTGATGTCTTATAGAAAGGATTTTCTGTTAATTGGCTTTAATAATTGTGATTTCTTACAAAACAATCACAATGCTAATTTGGACGTATTTTCTATGTATTTACTTGTCCCGTCCATCAGTCCATGTACACTGTCCTCACTCTGTGGTCAAGTGCATTCAGTAAATCACATAGAGAATGCATAGGCGATATGGGATATCCAGATCCGTTTTAAAACAATATTTTAGTACCTTTACGATTCCCCATGGCTGACAATAAGCTCATTTAAAAAAAAAAAAAATGATTTGAATGGTACAAAGAACCATACAGGTTACCACGCAATGTGTTCTAACAATAGGCTTTAGATACCAATTACTTTTCAAATTTCTTACAAAACAATGTTTTTTCTTTATGGTCATTTTGTACGTGTTTAATTTGACTTGTAGAATATGCAGAGGGCGCTGTGGGTAACAATTGTATTCCCTTGAGGGCATAATTTGGCATGTTATGTTATTCTTTGTTCATTGAAAATTGTTATTGCAAACTTTTATTTTTAGCATACCATGCTTACCATCCACTAATTTTGAGAGACATAAACCGGTGTACAAGTCACTTCCTGTTATTGAGTTTTGTTTTTATTTCTAAGGAAAAATGCTAGAACAAGGGGACTTAAATCGATCATTTCGCTATTGGAGAGGGTAAAGGAACCTTCATCAGGGGAAACTGACTAAAATTGAAGAAAATATTGTCACTTTCAGCAACATAACAAGGGAAACATAAATGCCAAATGTACAAATTTCCAACAAATAATCTTTGAAAAATGTCAATGTTTTTCATCTTTTCAAAATCTAAAGGATAAAGGAAAGTAAATAAATTGAATGCTGCTAAACATACAGTGGCAATCGCCTTACCTGTCATCAAACATACAGTGGCAATCACCTTACCTGTCATTAAACATACAGTGGCAATCACCTTACCTGTCATTAAACATACAGTGGCAATCACCTTACCTGTCATTAAACATACAGTGGCAATCACCTTACCTGTCATTAAACATACAGTGGCAATCACCTTACCTGTCATTATTCATACAGTGGCAATCACCTTACCTGTCATTAAACATACAGTGGCAATCGCCTTATCTGTCATTAATCATACAGTGGCAATCACCTTACCTGTCATTAAACATACAGTGGCAATCACCTTAACTGCCATTAAACATACAGTGGCAATCACCTTACCTGTCATTAAACATACAGTGGCAATCACCTTACCTGTCATTAAACATACAGTGGCAATCACCTTACCTGTCATTAAACATACAGTGGCAATCACCTTAACTGTCATTAAACATACAGTGGCAATCACCTTACCTGTCATTAAACATACAGTTTCAATCACCTTACCTGTCATGGCAATCACCTTACCTGTCATTAAACATACAGTTTCAATCACCTTACCTGTCATTAAACATACAGTGGCAATCACCTTGCCTGTCATTAAACATACAGTGGCAATCACCTTGCCTGTCATTAAGCATACAGTGGCAATCACCTTGCCTGTCATTAAACATACAGTGGCAATCACCTTGCCTGTCATTAAGCATACAGTGGCAATCACCTTGCCTGTCATTATGGTCAAGTATTGAATGCTGCTAAACATATAGTGGCAATCGCCTTACCTGTCATTAAACATAGAGTTGCAATCGCCTTACCTGTCATTATGGTCAAGTTCCTCTTTTGCTGTGACTGAATTCCCATTCAACAAAAGTTTGGCGTCTAGGCTTAATTTTTCTATAAACACTTTTCCACCTTTATTTGATACAACTGCATGCTCTTTTTGAATACTGCAAAGAAAAATTAACATTATTCAAATAATGAGTTCGTTTCTTATAGATGAATTACTTGCATAATTTGATATGTTGATTTATGCTTAATTATGTTGTACAATCAACTCAAATCAATAGTATACCATGTCAGGTGAAATTCTTTTGAGACCCATACATATTTTCATGTCATACTACACAAGAAGCTTAACCCTTACTCTACCACGTGGCAATAATTATCACCGTTTTTGGTGCCTTATCTCTGACCACGTCTCCCAAGTGCGTTTTAAAAAGGAGCTGGTAAAGTAAAGATTAATCAACCCGCGACAAGTGTGTCACCTCAAAAATATATGCAGCATGGTCCCAGTGGGTGGCCCACTAAGTCACTGAAGCAGAATGAGCCCAACTTTGCTGCTTGGAAGACAGAGGACCCTTCAATAATCAACCTGTGCTTAACCCTTACTCTACCACGCAGTGATATTATCGCCGTTTTGGGTGCCCCATCTTTGACCCCGCCTCCCAAGTGCATTTTTAAAAAGGTGCTGGTAAAGTAAGGGTTAATACACTTCTCCCAAAAGCCCAGCAAGATTAAAAATAATTGTTCTTTGACAGCAATCTTATTTTTCTCAATTTAATAATATTTGCTACAAGGTTGAGGAACTGCAATTGTTAAAGACAACAAGCTTTGAATTTTGAAATCAAATTATACAGAAAAAATGTTGGTCCTTAGATGACATTAAATTTAGAAAAAGATAAGCCTTCCTTTCCAACTTTTAGGTTTAACACATCTCTGAAACACTTACTTTCTCGAACCTCTCACAGGTCTCATCAACAGAATTCCAAAGAAAAAATAATTTTGGAATAACAAATGATCATAATTAAATATAATTTCAATTTTACTACGGAAATTTGATACTGATGTTTAAAATAAATAATCATAAAAATAATATAATCATGAAGTATTACTTGCACAATAAGTACAAAGCATACAATTGAGATACAATCTCTCACAGTTCCCGAATTACTTAAGAAACAGTTCTGCATGTAAACTTACCATGATTATCAAAGGTTTGCTAAAAATACCTACGCCCAACATTGGTAACATGCTCGACAGTCATTAAAATACCTACACCCTACATTGGTAACATGCTCAACAGTCATTAAAATACCTATGCCCAACATTGGTAACATGCTCGACAGTCATTAAAATACCTATGCCCAACATTGGTAACATACTTGACAGTCATTAAAATACCTATGCCCAACATTGGTAACATGCTCAACAGTCATTAAAATACCTATGCCCAACATTGGTAACATGTTCAACAGTCATTAAAATACCTACGCCCAACATTGGTGACATGCTCGACAGTCATTAAAATACCTATGCCCAACATGTGTAACATGCTCAACAGTCATTAAAATACCTACACCCAACATTGGTAACATACTCGACAGTCAATAAAATACCTATGCCCAACATTGGTAACATGCTCGAGTCATTAAAATACCTATGCCCAACATTGGTTACATACTTGACAGTCATTAAATTACCTATGCCCAACAATGGTAACAAACTTGACAGTCATTAAAATACTTATGCCCAATATTGGTAACATGCTCAACAGTCATTAAAATACCTACGCCCAACATTGGTGACATGCTCGACAGTCATCAAAATAACTATGCTCAACATTGGTAACATGATCGACAGTCATTGAGAAAAACGTCAAATAAAAATGGTACATATAAATAACTTTCAACCCATTCATACCTCCAAAACAATAATAGGTTGAAACTATGTGGTGCTTAACAAAACTTTGAATAAAAGCACAACAGTAAAGCAACCAATAAACACACACAAGATATTCTGCAATTGTTATATAGTAGACTTAAAAGAGCTTTGATTATGTTTTCTGATCCATTGAATTTTTGTTTCATAAATTTGCTTTATGCCAATTGTTAAAGTGGGCAGATAAATGACACTTATTTACAAGACATGCTTTACTCTTTTCTTGATAACAAAGATTGAGATTGTTTCCAATTTCTGCTTGTCAAGGTTGTATTTTGCCCAAAACTTCAATAATCTTTAGTGAAATAGATGAACAACAGGTTTTTAAATAATAGCTATTTATAAGGCCAGGTTCTCATTTATTTCTGGATGAAGAATTTATTTTAAATGACTTTTCCATCTCCTGTCCTACAATTTTTAAAGACGTACCTTAGACCATTAAGCACAATGTCAGGTAGTTTATCTGCTTTCTTGTTACCCACATTGTAGGTTCCTGGCCCCAGCAGGTGAACAATCATACCCGACAGCTGTGAATCCATGTTTAAGTTGGAGAGATGTGGGGTGGTCTTCATTGCTTCTTTGCCATCTTTCTTTGAATCTTGAGAAGTTGCTGCAGCTGCCTACATAACAGACAATAAAATATGTTCTTGAGTCATTGGGTCAAAAATCAACAAAAGGACATTGATGGAAATATATTTACTAAGTTGAAAATCGGTGCAGAATAATTTGATAACTGTTGAAAACCTGAAATGTACATACAAGGATTGTACTCATCATTTTTGTGAATACATTGTGCTCCCATCCTGATTTCTAAATATGATCAGTTGCTACGTTCAAAAGTTTACATTTATCTAGACTGTCACAATCTTCCACATTCAAACATATCTATATGCTGAAAAAAAAATCAGATAAAATAATTGATCACTTAAATGGTTTATAATTTGCTCACTAGTATCAGAATTAATGTAATACAAAATAAAGTTACTTAAAACAACAAAAATTGCTTGAGAAAGACTAGTCAAAATATCATTTGGCTAAGTAGTCTACAAATATGGATTTAACAAGAACTGCCGGAGGGATAGTATGCTCGACTCAAAGCAAAGAGAATGGCCTTTTTGAGGGAAGTATATACAGAAATAGGGTAGCAGTGACAGATGATTTCAAATTACTTAAGCTTTGAAAGATGCACTTACATTTTCATTTGCTTTGTTAAGTTTCATAACATTTTACTACAAGCTTTAAAATATCGTTGAGTTATCCCAGATATTTTAAGACAAAAAAAAAAAAACCTTAAGGTTACCTCACCCAGTAACTCAGAAAAAAGTAAAAGCTAAGTTGTAAACTGTAACACCTTTTTTAGTTTTATCAATTAAAAAAAAAAAGGAGAGGCCCTGACTTGCCAATGTCAATGAAAGAATGTCATTAAGCCCCCTTTCTACCCTGTGCCCTCTCCAACCCCTACACATTCCCAGAACAAAAGTCAAGCAGCATGAAAAATGTACAATAACATTAAAGCAGAATTATGCGAAACAATATTGCTTAACGTATGACAAACTAGACATTGGAAATGATGCAAATCCCCTCATCGTTAATAATGCATATTCCAGACTGTCCCATTCTATCCCAGCCTGTCCCAAATGTCATCCCACACCAATACTCCATGCAATCACACCTGAAAACCAGGTACTGTATGTCATTCCACCACTTAGTATGACCCACATGCCATCACAACTGAAATCCAGATGACACCCCACCAAATGCCATTCCACCCTGTCCCACATGTCGACCCACCCTTTCCAAATGCCAACCCACCCTGCCCACATGCCAACCCACCCTGTCCAACATGCTAACGCATCCTGAACAACATCCCACCCCACCCTGTCCTACATACAATTCCATCCTGTCCCACATGAAATCCCACCCTCATCCTAATTCCTTCGCTACTTTAACATTATGTCATCTTCTACCCCACATTCCACTTATTGTTTATATTTCTCAAACCCCTCATTTGAAATTCTTTAAAAGCAAGGAAACGTTTATTTGCTTCTTTATTCATGGCAAGACAAACTTACTTCTCTTAATAAAGCGGGGCTATTTACGAGAGTTATACTTACCTTCTATACTATGAATATGTAATCTGGTCCCTAACCTGATTCTAACGCATTTCTAACCGAACTAAAAACATAGTTACCAACCCAGTCCTAACCTCCAGTATACCTCTAACATCCCTCACTTAACATTCCACCAAGGCCTGAACGAAAGAGGGGGGATGCGGGATGCATTGAAGGTAAGTATAACTCTCGTAAATATCCCCGTTACACCAAGCAGAGTAAGTTTACTTCAAGTTATATCTTACCTTCAATGCTATAAATATGCAATCAGATTGCAATCGAGGATCAGAAGGAAGGAAGCTTCAGGTCGTAGCCAACAAAAGGCTGGTCCTAATACTTGGACTAGTTTTCCTACTTAAAGACTAGTTTCCCAACCTCTTAAGGATGAAAAACCTTTGAATATGAATTGCTAAACTACAGTAAATTTCTCCTAGTTATAACGAAAGGAACAGGAAACCACCTGTTAGTAATAACTGAGGCAAAATGTTGCATGAGCATGGGTTAATCGTCCAAAAGAATATGTAAATGAAAAGTGTTAGTGCACAGAAAACAAACTGTAAACAATGCCCAATACATCGTGGCAAAAACTTACAAGGTTTGCCAGCAGACCCAGGCAGTTTTATTAAATACCAGAAAAAACAAAATGTTAGTTAAAATAAAGAAAATGAAATATACCTGAACAACGGCAGAAATTCATTAGTAAGCGAAAACAATCAAAGAAGTTCACAAATTAACAAATGTATCATAACTGAAACAAGAACGTGAATAAAAGACAATGATATTCACCTTATGAAAGGGACGCTCCTATTCTGAAGAAAAAAAACCCTTGCAACTCTGCCCAGATAGTCTAATATGTCCTTCAGATATGTGGAGACTAATATGGCTGTTGTTTTCCAGACAGCAAAACGAAGTATCTCGTTAAGGGGAACCCTACCAAATAGCGCAATTGATGTAGCTATGCCTCTTACTTGATGTGCCTTGACGCCGATTGATTATATATGATTGCCTGGACAATCCACCGCGAAATAGTGTCGCGTGAAATGGCGCTATGCAGATTTTGTAAAGACGAGAATAAAGCTTTTACGTCGCCATGTAATGATTGGGTACATTTAATGTAGTTCTTGAGATATCTATAAGACACCAGGCCCTGTCCTGTGATGTGTCAGAAGGAATATTGGTTCCGGGAGAAACTCTAAAGTCAGATTCTTGGCCAAAAGGCTGGGTTGGGCACAAGCTGCACACCCCAGATTCGAAGCGAATATGGCCCTCTTTGAGGGAAAGCACATGAACGGTGCCCCTATGCCTAGCAGAGGCCGCAGAGAGCAGAAAAACCGTTTCTAAGCATCAGTTTCTAGAGTGGACATGTAGACAGCGGCTCAAACAGAGTCAGTGTCTCCAGAACCACTCGCATGTCCCACGGAAGAGCAAGGTTTCAAACTGAGGGTCTTTGTAAGAACATTCCTTTCACTAATTTTCCAGTGGTTGCACGTCTGTGACGGTCGACCCACCTGGAAAACCCTGGTGAATAGTTGCTATAGCTGTCCAAAACCCTTGACTGTATTATAGATTTACTTAGATTAAACTGATACAATAAGAAATTCGCTATGTCACCAAAAGACGCTGAATGTGGAGAAACCGATCTATTTTGGCACCAGTCTCGGAACATTCCAAGTCTGGCAGAAAGCAGCCCCAATTTGGAGGGTCTCCGACTTTGGACTATCACCTAGGCAGCTTTTTCAGAAAGGCCTGGCTACACCAAGGATTCACAGATAGAGGCCAAACACTTAAATGGAGTGCTTTTGGATTGTGGTGCAGTATGCCAGAGCCTGTGATCAAGACTAAGTCGTTTCTGATCGGAAGTTCGTACGGGAAGCCTGTGATTAGAGTGAGCAGTTGAGGAAACCACAGTTGGCCAGGCCAATTGGCGCTACCAGAAGTAACATCTGACACTGGTCGTACTTCACCGTGTTTGTTACTCTTAGTACTAACGCGAATGGTAGAAAGGCGTTAACCCATGAAGTGGGCCCACTTGATTGTGAATGCGTCGACTCTTCAAACCTCGGGTTGGGAGTCAGAGCGCAAAAAGTTGGTAGCTTGTGGTTGTCCAAGAACGCGAACAGATCTACATCCAGGAGATGGAAAGTCAACCAGATTGCGCTAGCCACCTGTGTGTGGTAGGAGAGCCCACTCTGTGGGTGCTCCCTGAAGGCAAGACAACAGATCTGGGATTGTGTTCCCCTTGCCCAGCAGTTGGACAGCTTGAAGACTAATCTTGTTTGTCATGCACCAAGCAAGATGGGGACTTGAGAATGTGAAGCCTGCACATCGGGACTACATCTGCCAGACTGGTTAGGTATCCTAGGAATACCAGCCATGTTCTTGCTGGGGACGTTGGTCGAGAGAGGAGAACTTTGGCTCCTGCCTTTATGGCCAGGATCCGTTCTCTGTTAGTCGTATGCGACCTTGCATGAAATTTAGGATTGCTCCCAGAAATGTGAGCATCTGGGATGGAACTAGATTGGACTTGGCACAGTTGATAACCCAGCCTAAGTTCTGTGCCACTCTTATGACTATGTCTGTGTGCTATGCAATGGTGGCTGTATCTTCTGCGGAGATGAGCCATTCATACAGATACATAAAGATTCTTATGCCTTGCTTCCACAGGGAGGCTGCAAGAACCCTCGTTATCCAGATGAAAACCCTGGGGGTAGTTGATGGATCAAAGAGTAATGCCCTGAACATGTACATGACTTCCTGGAATTGAAAGCCAGGAGACATCCGTGCATTGGCATGTGCAGATACATGTCTGTGAGGTCGATGGATGTAGCCCAAAGGCCCTTCGTCAACTGAGGAAGGATGGAGTGCAACATCTCCATATCTTAAATTTTAATGGACGAATGAGTTTGTTCAGTGGTCTTAGGTTGATGATTGGACGCCAGTTGTCCCCCTTCTTGGGCCTGGAAAAACGTGGACATTACGAGATTCCTGGGTGAATTCAGGATCACGGTGATAGCATCTTTTGACAGCAGTTCACCGAGCTCTGTCCTTAACAACTTGGTGTGGCTTTTCAATCGAGGAGTAGGGGTGGGACGAAAAACCCTCCCTGTGGCAGGAGGGACATAAACTTGAGCCGGTAACCTTGCTGGATGTTTCTCAGCACACACTTGTCTGAGGTGACTTCCCCCACTCCTCTGCAAATTTCCCCAGATGCCCTTTGGACCCCGACCTGACCGCCCGTCAGCAGGGGTGCTGGGAGGGGTCAAAGGCACTGCCCCTTGCCTCTTCCCAACCCGCGTGAGAAAGTGTTGCCCACTCTGCATGCAGAGGGAAGAAGAGTTGACCGTCATCTGCCACATTCACTCTACCAGTCCAGGAAACTGAATCCTGGTGAGTGGAAGAAGCTGTGTCACCGCAGGATGGCGTGAGCCCTGCCACTTGGTAGCTGCGCCTCCTGCGCCTCAAAACCTCGTGGGGGTGGGACCAGGCTTCACCTTTGCCAGCAGCTTCTTGGTCTTCCTAAGATCATTCTGCCAAGCACTTAATTGAAAAACTTTCTCTTAAATTTGTGCTAAACTTACAACCTAACACTAAGTCTGATAACGTAAAATGAAATACAAGCCCTCTTGTAACTCCTTGGAGCTAGTTGCAGTCAACCCACAGTCATCCTGTAGTAACATTGACCTCTTGCGCATGCGCCAACAGCAAATCAAGTTGTTGGCCTAATGCATAGGGGAACCTGTGTTGAAGATATCCTAACATGTAATACATATAAACAGTATAACATTAGGGGCTAGTCTAGGGTGAAAACATCGTTTGAGGGATAGAAGCCAAAAAACAAGCCATTTTAGGGACTGCCTCCAGCCATGAGTGGGAAACTAGTTTATCTACCCATTTTGTACGGGTGGATAGAAAATCTACTCTGCACTTAGTGCAAACTCAATGGAGACTGTCCTGTGAGTTGGATCAAAGTTTTTCCTCAGGCCTAAGGCCACCTCATCTTACCTAAGATGACTGGAAAAAGCTTGACAAGAGTCAAACCAGCTTGAAAACCTTCACGGTTGAAGCTGCTAGATTGAAATGGCTAGAAAAAGGGTGAAATTTCAGGAAGAAATTCTTGACCAGCCCCAGCAATGTTGTGCCTAGCAATGCGCTGAGAAAAAGTAAGGGATCTTAGAGGTATACTGGAGGTTAGGGCTGAGTTGGTAACTACATTCTTAGTTCAGTTAGAAGTGCGTTAGAATCAGTATAGCATGGAAGGTAGATACAACTTGAAGTAAATATTTTGATTACTATTCATGTCAGGAATGTCAATATCATAACAGAACTAAGAATGTGAAGTGAGTAAGTCTCGCCTGCCATATATTTTTTATCTCAGGTCAAACATTTTGCAGCAGTCTATTGTTATGCAAATAACCTAATTAATATGCACACTATACATCACCATTAAATGTGTACAATTTTCTTCACATCTACTGTATGATCATTTGTTTTAGTAAAATCCCCACACCACTTGAATTCAAGAGATACTAGATACAAATATTTTCATTGCTATGCAAATAAGCTAATCAGTATGTCAATCATGCTCAAGTGTACAGTACAGTACCAATGACCTCTACCACTAAACCAAGTACCAAGTTATTAACTCAGGTTAAATATTTTATAAACGAAGTCTATTGTTATGCAAAAAAACCTAATTTATATGCACACTACACCTCACCATTGAGTGTAGACAATGCTCTTCACATATATGATCATTTGTGTAAACAAATTTAATTTAAGAGATATCACAGATACAAATATTTTCATTGTTAATGCAAATAAACAAATTAGTATGCACACACAACCCCAATCATGCTCATTTGAACAGTACCCATGTCCTCTACCCCTGTACCATTGTTATGCAAATAAGCTAAATAGTATGTACACACAACCCCCAATCATGCTCATTTGAACAATACCCATGTCCTCTACCACTAGTGTGCCAAGATACATGAATGTACACCATTGATAACTTAAGTTATGCACTCATGTTAAAGATTTTGTATGAAAGTCTATTGTTATGCAAATAGCCTAATTGATATGAACACTTCACCTCACCATTAAGTGTAGACAATGCTTCTCGCATATATCCACTTTAATTTAAGAGATAGATACAAATATTTTCATTGCTATGCAAATAAGCTAATTAGTATGCACAAACAACCCCCAATCATGCTCATTTGAACAGTACCCATGTTTCTACCCCTATGTCAAGTTACATGAATGTACACCATTTATGACTTAAGTTATGAAAACTTCAACCAAAACAAATACGTTAACCCGACGCTGATGCCAAAGGTAGTAGAATAGCTCTACTATTCTTTGAACAGTAAAGCTAAAAATTGGTCATGAAATGGCAATTTTCCAAAGTTATTTTCAGTAACAATTATAATAAAGAGAAAAAATTGTATGAAGTTTTTTTTCTTCACTATTTCAATATATACATGCATATAAACAAAGAAAATGTCCAAAGAACTACAATTGATGCAGCAGAGGACTAAAAGAAGCGGACTGCATATGTAAGAAAAACATAAAATATCATAAACAGAAAAAAATTACAGAAACTTATAAAAGAGAAGAAAGAGCAGGTCTTATACACCTTGCCTTCCTCACCTCTATCAACTCCCTAACCACCTATATAATAATACACTATAAATTGAGATCAAATGATTCACCTGAGCTTGCCTCAGCTTTTCCTCCCATGTTTTCTTCATCTCCTCCATCTCCCTCTCTGTGTCTTGAAGACGAGACTGCATCTCCTCCTCCAGTTCTTTCCTCAACTCTTCCTTTTCTGCCAAAGTCAATAGCAAATACTTTGTTGTCATCAATAGCAAAAAAGGAGATATCAAATTACACTTCTGATTACTAATTCCAAAAGCACTATGGCTTTATGTGAAAGAGATCCAGAGGTAACAAAGCAAGAAATAGACAAATGTGATCATAACATCACAAAGAACAAACCTTTAAAAAATAACTGAACTATAAGAACAATTTCACAAATGTGAAAGGAACCAGGCTCTAGTGGCTAACTCCAAACATAAATAAATGGGCCCTAATTGATCACAAAAATTAGTAATTGAATGCAATTAACCGGACTTTCTACAGGTCAGATACCGTTACCTCTTTTTTGTCAAAACCCCATTTATCAATCAAAACATGAAAATCTTCACTTAAATGCAATTTGTCTCAAACATACCTGATCAAATTAACCTCAGTTTCATATTAATAAAGAGTCAAAAACAAGGAAAAGAATGAGAGTAGCATTTCAAACCTTCTTCAGTCATTGGTCTGGACTCCTCATCATTCTTGGATGACACCTCTACAATGCCTCCCTTTTTCAAGGCGTCCATCAAACGCTGATTTTCTTCCTTCAATTCTCTGATTAGCTTTTCTGTTGGGTCTTCATTGACCACTGCTGTATTCTTTATTTGCTTAGCACGATCAGCTGTGGATTGTGGAAAAGTTTTAGTAATCGAGCAGCACATTCATATGTTACCATAAACAATAAAATAAATTGAAAATACAAAATAAGTGTTTAAAAGTCCTCAGTTAGCATTATGGTAGAATTTTGTGATGTTGAAACTTTTATATTTCCATACTGTATGCTTTTGCAGTTTATGCTTTTTAGCTCTTGTATGATTCAAATGCAACTGCCAGCCTTAGACCAACAAGGCTTACAATTATCTATGATAGTTGTCAGACTGAAATGAATGAGGTGCAGGACCCACTTACATTCTTGGCCGACAAGGGCTTAAGAGTTACAAGGTGTGATACTGCAGAGGTATGAATAATTCACAGAAAACAAAACCACCATGCATTTACCCCTCTGTCTGTAATCATATGTTTTATTTCCTTGACATTAACAAGTTTTTACCTAATCTTCTCTCTGGCTAAAGTTGAAAAGAAATGATTTATTATGAAAACATAAAAACACAACTTAAATATTCTCTGTATTTTGACAGAATGATGCAGTCTTTAAAACAGCTACCATTTTGCCTACAATTAATGGCAGAGCTTGCAATACAAGCAGCTTGGGTAGGAATTATGATTAACAGTTGCCCCAAATGCTATCCACTTTCTGCTTTAGGCTCTAATATTCTGTTTGAGTAACCTAACTTGCCTTAGTCACCTACTGATAAGAGCTGTCACCTTTGGGAACTGTTTCTAAGCAATTATTAATTGAAAAGTAAATCAAATTTGAAAGGGGGAAAAAAAATTAGGTGAAAATGGTCTATATCAAAAAGCGGGATCTGGATTCACCAATAAATTCCTTACATTAAATTAGTAGTGAACATTTAATCTAATTAATCTTTTCAGTTTATCATACCATATCTGAGCGTTCCAAGCGTTTCGTCGTAGTTTATATCCGCTGGACTGAGGGCGGCAATCATGATGGTTTTACTGTTTCCTCCCAGGCATTTTTCAACAACTTGGTTAAAACTGAATCACGGTATGGAACTACAGGAGAAATGAAAATGGTTGTATAAAATGAACCATTAAGTGAAGAACACAAAATGTATGCCATGTTGATTAAAATTTTGCATTTAGTTTCATCTTTCTACAACACTCTACAATGTTCTACTTTTAAGTCTCATGACTACATGTTGTAAAGAAATCATACAATCTAATTGTAGTTTTCAAAAAGAAGAGATATCTTAGTGACATATGTTTAGTTTAGTGGATACACTTAAAGATATCCGAAAGAAAATGACATAAGAAACATGATCATGGCAATCGCCTTAGCCACACATAATTAGTATATTGATCAACCGTTTTCCAGGAATCATGCCATAATATCTGGTCATTTTCAAACCAATTACTTCACCTGTCCTTTCACTTTTGAGTGACATGTCTCATCGTGTGTGAGACACAACTTTACATCACCTTTCACCACAGAGTTCTCACCCATATCAGTTATATTTCCCAGGAAATTGTAATTTTGCCCTCTGATGTTAATCTTTAAATGTCACATACACAATTTTACATCACCCTTTACCAACCCAACAGAGTACATGCAACACAAAATGTACCATTATTATTTGACCACTGACCTTTAAGTGACATATCACATCATGCAAGGGACACTTTACATTTTACAGTTTCCTTCATCAATTCATCAAGTATCAACTCGATTGTTCTTAGGGCTTTGCTGGGACATGCAACCAACCAAAATTTCACAATTCAAATCAATTATTTGACCCCAGACCTTTAAGTGACAAGTCCCATTATGTGCAGGACATAACTTTGCATCACCCTCCATCAATCTTTCAAGTACCAGCCCAATAACAATTATGGTTTTTCTAGAAAATGTGACACAAAACTTACCACTGTCATTTGAACTCTGAACTCTAAGTGACATGACACATCACTCATGGGACACAACTTAACATCCCCATTCATCAACCCACCAAGTATCAACCCATGTGAATATATTTTTTATTTAAATGAAATAAATCTATGGATTATGTTTTAAATACAAAAAATACACTTTTAATTTCCAAAAGTAAATTTCTCTCTTCCTTCCAAGTTTCTCTTTTACATTGTGTAATTTAATAATGGAGATCACAAAAGTGATGAAGATTGAAAACTAAAATCCTCCAGTGTCTTTTGAATAACTTACTTTTGACCTTCTTTCCATTTGCTTTGTCAGCAAGACTCGAAATACAGTTTCCCAAGGAGGAGAGGGACTGGTTGATGGCAGCGCCCTCCTTCAGTCTGTCACCTGTTGCACCAGTTGAGTCAGCTCTCTCACTATCAGAGGGAAAATAGAGAAAAACTTTGATAAGTATTTAAACCAAGAGTTTTAAAACTTCAAGTTATACGAATCAAGTCTTGCCACTTTTCATCTTAGGCTTTAATTCTTCTGGGGCAGAGAAATGAGCTTTCTAAAAACATAAAAATTACCACTGTTTTCCTTTGAATAAAAAAAGAGAAGTATTTATCATTAACCTCCAACTAATTCCCATCCAAAATACCAACTACACAGGAGAAAGAATAATGGGACTGCACAGCCAATCTTATCACTTTGAGAATAATAAAGGAATGATCTACATCGGAAAAGAAATTACCTTCCAGCCAAATCCACTAAATTGCAAACAGCTGTTTTTGCCATTTCCTGCCCTGCATCATTGATGGATTTTTGTGTAAACTTGATGCCAACAATGGTGTGAGCTCTGCTGCTGGTTGCGTTCATCTGTGTGGCAGCCACAGTGCGGTTGTGAGTACCCTCTTCCATGCGATCCTCAATATCTGCATAGCTGTTTACAGGGGTATTTGTCAAATTTACAGCTGTAAGACAGAAACATAACTTCAATACTTTCTGAACATCTTCCATCATATATATACATACTACTTTTTAATTCGTTGAATACTTTTTTGCTATACATTTTGTTGGGGGTCAATCAGGCAGGGACCATGTTGCCCTTGATTGGCAAGACACATTATCACTTCACAAAGTGAGAGGGAGGACATGGGGCCATACCTACATTCCACCAAGCAGAAAAAAGTGTCTTGCACAACTTTCTGTATTTCTTTTTTTAATTCTGCTGAAAACTTGGGGGGATGTGTCCCCATTCCCCAGGAATGTTGGCTCTTTAGTACATCCTTAACAAAAGTTACAAAATAAATTATTTCATGTGAGAAAGCTTGAATGGTGCCTGATATAGAAACTTATTATCATGCTCTTGCATAATATGTAACTAGAAACCTAAATAGACAAGAGAGGAAAATACTGTATAACCAGGATAATATAGAAGCAAACCTGCATGTTTCCTCATAATACAAAATGAAATTACCATAAAAGCCATGTTTTGGGTGCTCTCTGACCTTCAGACCTCCTTTCTTGTTGGACGCTGGATTCAGCAGATCTCGTACCTGCTCATTATATATTTCCAACATACTGAAGGTAACCTCAAATTCTGTTTTAGTGCCATCCGCTTTCATCTTATTAACTTCCACAAACAACGTATCACAAAATATTGGAACAATACCTGTGAATAGTAGAAAGATATATGACATCAAAATTAATCATATAAAATTAATAGCACATGCACTGGTTGCTCATTAAATCAAGTTCAAATGTTCGTTTATAAAAATTATAAACAATTTCCTGTAACACATTTAATTTTAAAATTAGAAATGAAAATGTATCCATACTTTTGAAAGTTATGGTCAAATAAGCAATGCATATGGGTCAATGGATGTATTTTGGACATATACCCTTCAGGGACCCTCATAATAAAACCTGGATTTCCAGAAAAGTTTGTTTATTTACTTTTTCTTATTTAATAAAATTTCTAAAAGAAAAATTATTCTAAACAAAATCAACTCATTGAAAATGACAAAATTATTAATATTAGCAACTGTCAAAATGCTGCATATATAAACAAAATGCTGCATATATAACCAAAATGCTGCATTTATAACCAAAAGTAATTTCACCATATCAGTAAGAAATAAATTACCAGAAATGACTTAGATCATTCATTAGGAAGTTCTTATTCAATTCTTAAATTGCAAGGTGCATCAGTCCCGTCATTGCCAGGAATGTCAACATGGCTGGGTATCCAGAAGAAGAGAATATGTTTCCTACAGAGGGGAAAGGAAGAGGGAGAAGGAGGGGGTGGAAGGAGTTTATGGAGGATGAGGTGAGATGTGGGGTTATCCCATTTTAAATTGAGTAATGAAGTAAGGACAGCCTTGGAGTCGGAGAAGATGGCAAAGTGGCTGAGTGGAGAGTATTCAATAAAGATTAGGGCAAGGAGGATGGCCTTGGCCTCGGCCGAGAAGATGGATGAGTAGTCGGGAAGCCTGCTACTGAGGGTGATGTCTTGGATGACGGCAGCAGCAGCTGTCTTATCGCCTTCCTTGGAGCCATCAGAATAGATGGCAATATGGTTTGAGAGTTGGTCTTTGATTTGGTTGTGAAGGTTGATGAAGAGGTTAGGGTGGGTTTGGGTTTTGTGATAAGTGGAGAGGTCCAGGTGGATAGTAGGGAGGGGGGTGGCCCAGGGAGGAAAACTGTGCCAGGAGAAAGTACTGAGAGTGGTGGGATTGATACCGAGATGGAGAAGGTCTGATTTGATGCATAAGCTGAAGGGAAGGGATAGGGTTTTAGTCCTATCAAAGAGGGTGGAGAAATTGGGGTACCTAATGAGGTTGTACACAGGGTTCTGGGTGTTAGTGAGGGCTCTAAAAGCATAGGATAGGCTGAGCTTTCTACACCTTAGCAGGAAGGGGGGTTCGTTGGCTTCAACATGAAGACTGGTGATTGGGGAAGTCTTGTAGGCACCCAGACAAAGCCTCAGGGCTTCATTTTGGATAGTGTTGATGTGATTGAGGTAAGAGTTGTGAGCAACACAGTAGACAATATTGCCGTAGTCAAGCTTGGCACGAATGGTGAGCTTGAAGATTTTGAGGAGAGCATGCCGGTTCACACCCCAAGTGGTATTGGAGAGGAGGCGGAGAATGTTGAGGGAGCTGTTGCAATTCTATTTCAGGTTGGTGATGTGTTGTTTGTAGGAGAGCTTGTGGTCTAGAGTTAAACCCAGGAACTTAGTGTGGTCAACTTTAGGGATGCGATTGCCATTAAACACATGGTTTGGGTTGGTTGGGGTGGAGGTTGTTGAAATGACAGAAGTGCATGCAGACTGTCTTGTCTTTGAAAAATCTAAAACCGTTGTTGTTGCACCAGGCTTGCAGCCGGTTGAGGTTGAGTTGAAGCCTATTTTCGACAAGAGGAAAGCTTGGGAAGGAGTAGAAGATGGTGAAGTTGGCCACGTAGAGGGCATGTTTGATGTTAGGGCCAAGGTTGTCCGCTATGTTGTTAATGCTAAGGTTGAAGAGAGTGGGAGAGAGGATGCTGCCTTGGGGGATGCCTTCTTCTTGGGGACAGGGGTTGGAGAGGGTGTGGCCAATACAAACTTGGAACTTCCTGGGTGAGAGGAAGTTTTGAATAAAGGTATGGAGGTGGCCTCTGAGGCCGATGGTTTAAAGTTTGCGGATAATGCCGTATTTGCAAGTAGTGTCAAAAGTTTTTTCAAGCTGGTTAAATCAACATCAAGAAGCTTGTTTGCTGAATGATATCCCAAACTGAACAGAGATGACATGAAGTAAATAGTCAGGAATCTCTCTTAGTAACAGCTAGCCTAAGCTTTTAGTAATCTCAAAAAGTAAATATAAAAATTGCATCAGAGTGCAGTCATATACTGTAAGTTGTGCTTATAAAGATTACTGTTTCAAAATTGATGTCAAATGTTTATTACTGTACAAACGGACTCATGTTTCACAGAACAATGATACAAATGTCTTTGGTCAAACAGTAAAGTTTTAATTGAAAAACAAACAATGAATATACATTTAGCAGAATATCTACTGCATATATTTCGAGCTGTTGAAAAAGAACTAAATAAAGCAGGGTGGAGAACCTGGAGTGACGTTAAGATAGCCACAGCCTGCAGGACTGAGTGGAAGCATTGTGTGGTGGGTTTATGTGCAACTTGGCTCAAAGTAGATAGATAGAAAGAGACAATTTGAAAGCCAGTATGAAAAAAAAAATTCATCTTCTTTAAATGTGTACTGCTCCAAATCATATTTAGCAGAAGTCCCTTACTACGTACTCACACTTGTACTTACTGTTAATCTCCGACAACTGTTTAAAAGTGCAACTGATGATTATTTGCAACACTTATTAATGCAATAAATATACGAGCATTAATAATCTAATATTTTTTTTATATAATATTTTTAATATAAATGAGCCAAGTAAGGAAAAGTCCTAACCTTTGTTATTGCCATAGCCAACCATTGAGTAAGATTTTCCTGACCCAGTCTGTCCATATGCAAACAAGCAAGAGTTGTAGCCTGCCCATGCATTAGTAAGCACACCTCTACCAAGTTCATTAAAAACGATTGCCTGAAAATATAAAAGAGAAAGCAAAAAAGTACACTTATTATTGATAAAATACAAGTACTTGCATTATTTCAGAGGTATTTTGTATTAAGCGTATAAAACTTCAGACATAAGTATCTCTTGAAAAATTTGTTTGTGGAGCTTCTAGATTTGGAGTGGTTTAAGTACAGTGAGCATTAAATCCTTTGGAATGTAATTATACTAAATATTCATCTTACTATCATCTCAGATTTTCTGTATTTTTTTTGTATTTGCACAATCATGACTTGTCCTTTTCCTTAAAAATTTGTTCCAATAAATTATGACCACAAACTTACTCTAGCAAATAAAGAGACCATTTATCTTACTTAGAATAACTGCTCAACCAGGAGAACGAATACAATGGGGCCATTGATAAGGGAATTTGATTCTAATTACTTGTGGTTTTCAGAATAAAGAAAATAAAGAGGAAAAGTCTGACCCGACCTGCTTATTTATCAGGTCGGGTTTGACTGTTTGAAATTTTAAGGAGAACAACAACTAATGTATAACAAAATTCTATTAAATGCAAACAAAGTCACTTCAAAATTTCAATT
The DNA here is from genome assembly GCA_020152595.1 of Chiridota heheva. NCBI lineage: Eukaryota > Metazoa > Echinodermata > Holothuroidea > Apodida > Chiridotidae > Chiridota > Chiridota heheva. Next base: position 107,696 of record JAIGNY010002724.1, on the reverse strand, counting down.
TCAAATATTGTAATTCTGGAAAGATATTTCAAAACTCAATGCTCATCATTCAAACTAAAATTCACATAGCTCATAGATAATGGACAGGGATGGAAATCATTGAAATAGATTTAGGTCTAACAAACTGCAACCATTTCAAACCAAAGTTTTAATTTCAAACTGGAAAATGACCTTGATAAAAATTGTTAATTTACACGTGAAATGCATTGTAATCTGAACAATAAATTGTTTGCATTACACTTAAACGTACATTGCCACAACTGTCGTTGTCTTACCTGGTCTGCATACTTTGATCCAGGGTCTGGCTCCAGGTACCCATCATCCTTCTCTGTGAAAGAATCATGTGACCAGTAACTATAATCAAATGTGAATTTTTTGGGTTCCTCATTTGGCTGTGATGGATCTCTGATAGTAGTGGTTGCTCCATTCATGTCAATAATGACTTTGGCATTGCGAGCCTTCTCACGAGAATTGTAAGCATTTGTTAAGGTCAAAATCATAAATGATCTGTGAAAGGTGGACTCAAATGGAAGAGCCATACTGTATGTTACAAGAAGAACTTTAAGTTGGTTTGAAAATTATATAAATCTGAAATTTATGAAAGAAGTAACTCAATTAAATGAATGACACGTAGAAAGAAACTCCAACTCTTAGATTTTGTGTAAAGAGAGTATCTTTCCTGACTCTCCTGTTTTCCAGCCTTAACAGAAATTTTGAGACTCTTGATTACATAATACTGTCTGCATGGCAATATTTATGTACAGTGATTTCTATCTTTACTTTCTCTCAAAGATTACAAACAATGGGCTTAAATTGATCAAGAACAAAAGTGGTGTCAATCAAAATATTTGATTCTACAATATCACTGGGTCTTGTAGTTCAGAATGTCTAAAGTGGCTTAAATTTATCAAGAACAAAGCTGGTGTCAATCAAAATATTTGATTCTACAATATCACTGGGTCTTGTAGTTTAGAATGTCTTATTTGCTGAAGACTTTTAAAGGGGGAGGGTTAAACCTTCAAAATTTAAGTATATTCTTTTTACTACTTACTGTACATTAAACAGCACATCAAATTTCAAATTTCCACTGAAAAAAAAAGGGGGGGAATTTCTTCTACATTCATTCAGTTGTAGCATGAGGAGGGGGTTCAATATTCAAATAATTTGCAGGAGAATGTTACTTCCTGAAATTAAATGAAAATGGGTGGGGGTTGGGACATTAGGCTGCATACCATTTCTGAACCAGAAAGGGGGATTAACTATTTGTATTCTGATTATATTTTTGCAAGTATTTTTCTGTTTTTTGTGAATGTAATGATCAACAAATTGTAAAATGCATTTGTAGGGAATTTTAATTTATTTCACAAATGCACTAACAATAATATCACCACTAATCCATGAATACATTAGCTGAAATAGATCAATGTGGGTCAGGGGCATTGCGTATTGTTTCAAGGATGAAATTAATCAGATTTGCACCCCTTAGGCACCCCTTTCTCCTCTCTCGATGGGCCTGGCTTTGATCATCCAAAGATATTCACCTCCATGAGAAAAAATAAGGATTTGACAAGGGTCTGAGAATCTTTTTTTTACACTGGGACATCAAATCACATAACAACTGTCCAATAAACAATTATACACATTCAGTATGTTCTGATAGCTGACACAGTTTTGTAATTTTGTTTATAATTTTCAATGATACTTTCAAAACCAGAGTGTACGAACCAGAGTGTACGAACCACTACAAATTTCAATATTGAGTTAATTTCATTTAAATTTGTACAGTGGGGACACATTGTAAAAATGATGAAGAAATTTTTTGGCTCTGTTCATCTTATATTTACCAAATTTCAGTACTTTTAAGCAGTGGTGATGCTACAGGAAGGTAGGGGAGAGGGGGGAATTTCTCCCTCATGAGATCGCTTTCCCCCCCAGAAATTTTTGTAAACTGACATATTTTGTCCAATTTATACTATGAAAATAAACTTATCCTTCTCATAAAAGGGACTCCAAGCCTAACTAGCATACTTAAAGTGAGGCCTGACTAACTGCTTATACAAATTAAGAACAAACTCTCTACCAAGAAAACAAAAATTTCTTCTAATCAAACCAAGCATTCTATTTGCCCTTGCAGCTGCTAAAGCACATTGTTTAGAAGGCTTCAGATTGCTGGTAATGACAACACCTAGATCCCTTTCTTGATCAACAAAACCAAGATTTGAACCATTCATGCCAAAAGGAATAACTTTGCATGCATCAACATAGAATGACATCTACCATGTTTAGGACCAAGAAACAAACTTATCCAGATCAGCTTGCAAAAGTGAAGAAACCCTTGCATCATCAACAATCCTGTACAGCTTAGTGTCATCAGCAAATTTACAAATTCTGGAGCTGAGGGAAATACAAATATCATTAATGAAGATTAAGAAAAGAAGCAGACCCAATACAGAACTCTAAGGAACACCACTAAGTTGTAAACTTCTTCCATTAAGATACTTCACCATTAAGTCTTTGTGACCTAACCAAAAATATATCCATCTGGCACACTTTCCCTCCACACCTTGTTTTCATCATGAGCCTGCCTAATGGAACCTTATCAAATCTTTTGAAAATCTAAATAGATAACAGGCTAGTAGTACGCCTACTAACGTTAGGCCTAACGCTAGTAGTTAGGCACTAGCCTACCAAGGTAACGTTTAAATATGAAATAGTGAAAAGGATATGAATGGCCGCACTCTGACAGCTACTTTTACACTTTCATCCGGCATTTTGAGTGTTTTTATCCCACGTAATATCAATTAGTAATGATTATATTCCTGAAAAAATCTAAGTCATATTGAAAATAAGGGATCGTCCATTAAATCTGCTTCAGTTCATTAAAAGTCTGGAGGCCGCCATGTTGTAAATCGAAAACGTTGTCTAATGTTGTTATGGTGATATGAGCGCACTAAGATAATACGAATTGTAAATAGGCCTAAGTAGTACGACACGAACAGTCGATTTGTCAAGCAGTCAAGCGCAACATTTTTTTATTATAATGGATCTAAACAATGAAGCATGAGTACTATTAAACATAGACTTGTCTGAAAATGAATTAGATTGTCCATCTTTAGAAACAATGTATATTTTTATCTATGGAGTTAAGCTATGGAACTCACTAAAGGAAAAGCTGAAACAATGTAGTAGTGAAAGGATCTTTAAAAATAATTATAAATGAAATTATGGATGTATATAGAGACATACAAAATTGACATTTTGTTGTTGTAATATATTTATGTTTTTAGTTCCATCATCATTAGTACAATTAGTAACAATTAAACCACTGTTATATTCAAAGACATTATTTTACTGTTGTATTTGTTGTAATTTAATCTATATGTAAGTTTTAGGGAGAGTTATCAAATAAGTTTCTAACTTCTTTCTCTCTCCTTTTCCATTGCAGTGTATTAGTAATACTGGTAACAAGAACAGAAACTTATTTTTTGTTATATTTAAAACTCAAATGTACTTTACTTTTGTTTTGTTTTTTGTCACTATTTTTGTACATATTGCATAATGTGAAAATAAATGATCATGAAATGAAATAAAATCTTATCTTTGCCGTGTTGACAAGTCCACGTGACTGATGAAGGAAGGAACATCTCCCCTGACTGCGACACCGCGGGTAAATCCCCTAATAACTTTCAAGGCAATAGTGTTCAAGTCTTAAAAAAAAAGGCTATAACACTTTGGATACAATAACCCAAGATATGGTTTTATGAAGGATAAAATAATTGAAGAAGAGAAAGACCTCGGGGTCTATCTAACAATACCACTCAGCAATATAAGCAATATGCAGAAGCTGTAAAAAAGCAAACAAAGTTGAGGATAATTAAACGTAAAATCCACAATTTTGATAACAAAAATCATTGTCAACTTATATACAAATCATTGGTAAGACCAAACCTTGATTATTCACACGTGGCGACCCTACATAAAGCAAAACATTCAGCTTTTAGAGGGAGTATAAAGGATAATGACCAAAGTTGTACTTAAATTGAAGCATCTGACATATGATGAAATTAATGAGCTTAGAGAAAAGACACCTCAGACTTATTCACTGTGTATAATATGTTTCAAAACAAATTCAATATAAATCCTGCAAATTTTTCGATTTAATATGCGAGTCACAGACAAGAGGCCACTCCAAATGAATCCGTCCATGTAATGCTAGGCTTGATGTGCGTAGGTTTTCTTTGTCTTTTTCATGCATCAGCTCCCAGAAAACATTTTGTCGGCGCCGTCTCTACTTATGTTCCAGAAACGTGTACATGAATGTGGGATATTATGGGTCAATGGGCCCCCTTTCCTTCTGCCTGTAGAGCTATTTAAATTCATGGATGTGGCCGTCAAAGTAAATCAAGTACGCCATTACCTCGTCACCCAATGGGCAATTGCCAACATCTAATCAAGGGCAGGTGCAAGGGGAACTTTTGGGATGGGGTAAAAGGACTTAGGATCAAATTTTTACATCCATCAGGCAGTCAGGTCTACGTCTATGGTCTAAGCAAATTATGAGCCAATTTTCTCTGCTGGTTGTTCAATTGTTCAAGCGGTATCGAAAACTACATCAGCAAACAAGTTGATTGTTAGATACTGCCGAGTGCTGATATATTTGTGAAGCTGCTCAACACACACTTACACACGAATGAAATATATTGCCCAAAAATGGTGCCGCGATCTGGCTGTGGCTTCTACTTCCCTCTCTTGGAACTTAGGGACCCCTTTTAAAGGGAATGGGGAGGGGGAGAACCCAACCAATTTTCCTGTTACAAGCGGAAAATTGAAATGCTAATATAACAGATTAAGTTTATATCAACGTTCAAGCTGCTTGTTAATCGAGAAATCTCCAATTTTCAGGAAATTTTCCCGTCATTTTCTTCACTTGTTTGGATTATTATTTTTTTGAGTCAATTTTTTGAACATTTTCTTTCATTTTTAATATTTTCGGGAACACCGTCATTAATACGAAAATTCATTCTAACCAAGGATATCTTTCTTTATCCCTGGTCTGACTAAACTCAGTCCAGGTCACAATACTGCCTAAATACAGAAATAAGTTGCGATCAAAATGATCAGTGGTGATTAAAGTTTCAAAATGTCAGTCCCTCAGTGCCTGCGCTGCATTGAACCCGCTCCTTCAAATTCTAGGGTTTTGGCGTACTTACCTATATCTAGATCAGATAAAATTTAAAAACTTATATTGCTCGTGAATTATATTACATATAAGCCTATAATTATTACCCATATGTGCCTTGAATGGCAATTCAGTGTTTCTCGAAACCGTGGCTTAAAGTGAACAGGTGTAGGCCTATGTTAAATTGTTTTGTATAAAATCAATAATCCAATAAAAGGACGTGTTTTAAATCCAAGTGAAAATAACTTCTGTCAGTAAAAGTTCACCTTGATGTACATGATGACGTCAATCGTGATCCGGGTGAGCTATGCAGCTAGGAGACAGAGAAGCATAAATATATGACTCTTTGTTACAGGAAAATGGACAGATTGGATTGTTTATTCTGTTGCGGACAACTAACTGACTAAAAGGGCTATCAACAAAATTATGTGATTACTTTATTTTCGCTCATCCATAGGCCTATCAAGGACTGTGTGGAAAATCTTTGGGCGTATGGCTTGAAAAGGCGATTTTTTTATACCATCTTGAATGATTAATAAATTAACCTTTTACTGTTAGTTGAGTAGGGAAGGAGAGAGTTGCACTGGTAAATTATCTTTTCTTACATCAAAAATTGCTGCAGGGCAGCTTTCTGCTATTTACCGTTCTCTGAGTTATTTTTCTTCGTAGATCCCCAAATATACTTGCAGACTGCCAAAGCAGAGCTTGTCACTTTTCAATATTAAATGCAATATGCCTGAACTTTGATCATCCAAAAAAAATTACCTCCATTAGGAGAATAAGGGTTTGACAAATTAATTTTTTGCAATGCGACTTAAAATCATGGTCCAACTGTCGAATAATTGATGTAAAGTTCCGGTGAGCTGATACAGTTAATTTTGTTTATAACTTGCAATTAAACTTTCAAATACGGCCTTGGCAGAGTTTGTGAACCACCCTGACTTTCCACTGTTCATATATATTGAGTTACATTGATTTGGTACCCATGGCTGCCAATAAATATGAGGAGAAAATGTTTAAAAAAAAGGGTAGGCCCAATAGGTTCCTTAAACTGCCAAACGTTTCCTTCAAGTTGGTGGTGCATGACGCCCCCACTAAGGAAGCTAAACTGTATAGGGGGTGAAAACATTTACTTTCTCTCTTCCAGGATCATGGTCCGAAAATTTCTGATATCTCTAGATCGTGATCTAATAAAGTTTTAGACTGTCTCCAGATTTTTCAGATAGCAGCTTCCCGTTAGTCCTCCACACACACGTACACATAGGCGGGATTTACTTCCCGAAAGTTGGGGGAAAGTGTGTGTGTGTGTGTTTGTGTGTGTGTGTTGGTGGATATGTGTAAGGGGTGTGTTTGTGTGTATGTGTGTTTTTGTATGTGTGTGGCTGGGCGTGTTTGTGTGTGTATTGTGTGCGCGCGCGTATGTGTGTGTATGGGAGAGTATAAAGTACATGTGTGTGTGGGGGAAAATCACGCTAAGATACAAAAAATCAACATGCCAAAAGTATTGATTCGAGAAAAGTGTATAGGGTAGGGATTGGCAAGTGCCCCTTGCCCATCCCAAATCCCACCTATGTCTGTATCACACATAACCCTAACTTTCGTTTTTGAACTATCAGACTTCTGACTAACAAGCACTGGACAATCCAATCAGTGACGTAGCCAGGATGTTCATATTAGGAAGGGAGGGAGAGAAAGAGGGGGCGGAGAATTGAATTGAACCGACAAGATATTTATTGGTGTAGTTGAGGTGACACCCTGGTGGTGTCCAGGGCGAAGCCCCGGTAGGGGTCCAGGGGGCGAAGTACCCGGAAGCTCTCGCAAAATTGACATTTCAAAAATTATGTCATAACGCATAGTAAGAAGGTGTATCATACAAGTTAAAATTTATTTGAAAATGAGCTCTAATACACCATACTGCCATATACAACACACACAATCAAAGCGCAAAGCGCTTCACTTGGCGTGAAGTCCAGGTGCCCGCTTAAGGATCCCTGATGGGGTCCAGGGGCAAAGCCTTCGAAAGCTCTCGCAAAATTGACATTTCAAGGGGAAAAAAGTATGTTACAACGCATAGTAAGAAGGTATATTATACAAGTCAAAATTCATGTCAAAGAGGGCTATAATACATACAAAACACCAAATGATGAAAACGCATAATGTGGAAATATAATGTTTTATTGTTTACGTTTGCACATGATTAGGTTTATCGTCACTCTTTAAAAAATATGGGTTGTCTAAAAAAAAGGTTTTCAATACTTTACTACAAACTTGTGTGAATGTTGTCAAACTTTTAAAATGAGCCTGTTCTGTACCACGTGCCCTCCGACACCCACCTCCCCCTCTTTTGCCCTCCCTCTCTCCTCACTCTCCCCTCTCTCTCCCCTCTCTCTCATTCTGTGCATGTATTTAAATACAAAATTGCACAAATGTTTAATATGTTATTAGAGAAAGTGCCCTTTTGAAATCTAAAAACATAATAAGCACCTGGAATGTCAAAGCTTGTTGAACCGACGGCGCCAATCTAAACCGTCGGATTAAAATCTGAACCGACAGATTAAAACATTGGGGGTTGAGCGATTTCCCCGTCGCCTCCCCCTCTGCCCCCTTCCTCTGCCCCCTCTGCGCCTTCTTCCTCCATCTGCCCCTGCCCCCTGCACCTCTTCCCCCTTTGCCTCTTTCTGCCCCCACCCTCTCTGGCTACGCCACTGACTACAATCTGTGAAACATGGAGTGAGTCTGTAAACAGCAGGCATTCCAAACAACTAAACCACTTTCAAACTCATGAGCAATATCCGAAAGATAAGGTGGCAGGACAAAATTCCAGACACTGAAATTCTCACAAGGTAGTATCCTTAGATCCAAAAGGCTCAAGTCAGATGGCCAGGACATGTGGTTAGCAGTGCATAACTTGACTTCGAGCCCAGGGATTGTAAGTCAAATTTTCTCGACGAAATGTCCGACTTATTGAAAAAAAGATATACATGTGTCTATACAATCACACAAAATACATGAAATAGAACAGATGTTGGCAGACCACCAAGGCAGTCGAACTGAAGTGTCAAACGTGGTACTGTGCAACACTGTGTTCCCACTAAGTAACTTTCAAATTCTATTGTTAATATCTACCCGGATAAAAATGACCATTTTGAAACAAGCGGGGGATAAATTTCCCCTAAAAATAGAGAAATTCGGTCAAAATTGTGGACTTATGGCCGAAGTCTTGGAAGGGGTCCAAAGACAAAGCTCTGGAAGCTCTGAAGATTTTTTGTTTTTGATATTCGAAAAATGATTTAAAATCAACGCAAAGTTCCAAAATGTAAGTGATGAAATGAGAAAATTTTTGTGGAAGAACAAATTGGTAGCATGTTTTGGACAAAAGCCTAACAATAAGCAGCGTTTGGCTTCAAAATCAAGATATCATCAGAGAACTGGAAGTAAAGCATTTGGGTTACCATTTCTAAACAACTGGCATATCAAAGCTCAGGCAAATTTTCCCAGTTTGGAGGGAGAAGTCAACGAAATGGGGCCGGAACTTTGGAAAAGCTCGACAACATGGCAAAATTTTAGTTGGAGCAAGTATGGACTCCCCAGAAGCTCTGACAACATGGGCCCTTCTTGAAAGGAAGATTTCTTGTTTTTGGGATGCCCCAAAAATGAAACGTGAAAATGGAAGTCAAGGGACTCGCAGAAGATGAAGAAATCGAGATCAAGAGCATGGACTGTTGACAAATTACCAAACATGTACCTGTGCACTCATCCGGGGTGAGAGAGGCAATGGAGAATCCTGATTGGAAGCGCAGCAACCAACGAAGAGGACAAAGGAAGGAGCCTTATGCAGTTCGATCAAATGACACAGGAGAACTTGTAAGACTTCTCTGCAGTTCATGTATCAGCTTAAAATGAACAAGGCCCTTTGCATGTGGAAGGGCTATTCTGTCAGGATCATGGTCAAGAAAGTGGAAGGCCATTATCAACTAGGTTTGCATAGGCAATACTCCACCAGCTCTAAAGATTTATTGTCTGTGTCAACGATAAATTTCAAACTCCTGAACAGTTTCCTACCCCACCACCCGGTGATACATCCAATGATTGAGAAAAACCAGGTTCAGACCACTTACTTCAACTTTGTGTTTTGATGCTCAAGAATGAAGTCATTGTTTTAATCAGTTTTTTTGACCTGTGGTGGCAAAGTTTGGCGAACCACGAACATTGAAGGTTCATCTATTTGGCGCAACCTCTTCCCCAACAAAAAAAGGAAGACTTTGAAGCCGAAAGAGAACTTTTATGTCGACGACTGTTTGAAGTCGGTTTCTACAGCAGAAGAAGCAAATTCGAATGTTAAAATCTACTCAGAGAACTGGATAAGCATTTGGGTTACCATTTCTAAACAGGCATAGGGCAAATTTTCCCGGAAATTAAGAAAACTCGGGCAAAATTTTGGGGTATGGACGAAGCTCTGAAGATTTCTTGTTTTTGATGCCCCAAAATGAAGGAAAATCAACGCAAAGTTCCCAAATGTAACTCATGGGGTGCAATAAAAATTATTTATGGCCAATATATGACTTTTTTTAATAGGGCGCATCTTAAAATGTGTTTTAGGACCATAAAAAGAAGCTAAAAAGTTGGTTTGAAGAGTCCTGGGGGTGCATTAACCACTCCGTATATACCTGACTATATCCTTAGATCCAAAAAGGCAGAGTAGAAATCCAGGAGAAGAAGTTCAAGTTAAGGGCCCTTTGGAAGGGGTCAGGGGGTGAAGCACCCATGAAGCTCTAAAGATTTATTGTCTGTGATAAATTTCAAAATTTCCCCTGAAGATTGAAAAAATTCGGGCAACTTTGTGGAGCTCAAGAATGAAGTCATGTTTTAAAGTTTTTTTTGACTCAAAGTGGCTTCAAATCAACAAAAAAACCGAAATGTAAAGAAAATTAATTTATGATGAAAAGAAGAAAAAAGTCAAATTCGTATGTTAAAATCTACTCAGATAAGTATTTGGGTTACCATTTCTAAACACTGTCAGACAGAAGAGAAATTCCCCTAAAAATTCGTCTACAATATTGTTGGGTTCACCGATGCAGATTTGATAAGATCCAAGGGGGAATCCCCTGGAAGATTTCTAGTTTTTGATACCCCAAAATACCTCTTGACTTTAAACGTGTGTGGGCGGGCATATTTCCTATATACGTCTCCTGCAGTTGCCCAACCCGAGCCCAATCATCATCATGCCAAGTCGAGTGAATTCTGATAACAGGGCCGTAGGAGACCTCAATTTATTGGGGGGCCAAAATAATTACGTAACGAATATGATCGGTACATACATAATGATATGAAATGTTACTTTACTTATATCTTACTGTTATGGTGACCCCCTCCCTCTTATCCTCTCCACCACCACCACATCTTCAACACAGGAACATGTCTAGCTTCTCATTTCCATGGGGCTTAAACCCCTATACACATGTTCAGGGTCCCTGACACAGGTTTAAGATTAAATAGCCAGGACAGAGGTGTAGGAAGTCAATGTATATATATATATATATATATATATATATATATATATATATATATATATATATATATATATATATATATATATATATATGATAGTGATTTATATATAAATATAAATATATATATTATATTTATATATATATATATATACATTTATATATTTATTTGTTTATATATTTATATTAATATATATATTGGTATATGTTTATATTGATTGATATATATACATGTTATATATATATATATTGATATATAATATTGGATATATATATATATAAATATATATGATTAATGATTGATATATATATATATATATATATATATACACACATATATATATATATATATATATATATATATATATATATATATAGAGAGAGAGAGAGAGAGAGATCGATTATATATATATAGATATATATATATATATATATTTATCATATATATATATATATATATATATATATATATATATATATATATATATATATATATATATATATATATATATATATATAGATAGATAGATATATATATATATATATATATATATATATATATATATATATATATATATATATATATATATATATATATATATATATATATATATATATATATATATATATATATATATATATATATATATATATATATATATATATATATATATATATATATATATATATATATATATATATATATATATATATATATATATATATATATATATATATATATATATATATATATATATATATATATATATATATACATACTTGGTACATACTTGGTACATACTTCTCCATCTTAGGTTTTTGGTCTGTAGATTCAGATATTCAGATCCAAACTTTTGGTTTAAAATTTAAGATTTTTGATCGACAATTTAAGATTTCTGGGTCAATATTAAAGATATTTGGTTCAAAAATGAGAACATTTGTTCCAAAATTAACGATATTCAGTCGATACGATTATAAACATTGCCATTTTTCTGTATGGTTCATTTGATATTTTAGTTAAATATATTGATGGCTAAGGCTATTTTGTTTTCTTTGGGGGCTACGGCATTTTTGGGGCGCTGAGCCCCCAATAGGCCCCTTAGATACACCGCTGTTCCAATACACACTGATATATATTTCTAAATGAAACAACATGAAAACATTGTGGTGATTATAATATGGCATTTAATTAAGTTGACAATAATTGTAATTTGTACTTCAAGCATCCATCGGCATTTGATGACTACTTTGTTTACACAGTTTGTCTTGACTTTGAATCTAATGTAGATTTTTGTTGCAGATCTCGGCTGCTGAACTTTCCAAATGTGCTTTTCCTGGACTCTATGTTGCCCACAAATGTATTTGCAATACAAACCAAATCCAAAATGTCTGTCATTTCTTCATGAACTTGCATCGTCATGAGATAATTCAATCTGCAGTCACGTGTTGTTGAACATGTCTTTACTATACCGATTGACCGAGAGCGGAAGATGATCTCTCATTCAAAGCATTTGTAGCAGGCATAACAAAGACTAGCTTTGCCACGATAACAACGTCTGGCAAAAGTAGGCAATGTGGACCATTTGAAGATTGAGAAAAGCTCATAAATCGTTCGTATCAAACTGACTTGGGTTTAATCCCCAGTGACTTGACTGTTTCCGGTAGTAAAGTTAGTTCAGTTTGTAAATAATTAACATTTGCATCGTCATTGTATTCTCTAATAACCAATTCCAGCTATGTCTCGCATGGCTCACCACGGGATAGATTTGAATGATAATTACTGAAGATCTTTGTATCTCTTTCAAATCCGATTGTCCAAACCTGTTCTTGATAAGCTGGATTCTAAATGACAACTCCCTGGTACGATAGTCTTCTTTGGCATCGGTTGGGTAGTGGTTGTCCAAACCTGTTCTTGATACGCTGGATTCTAAATGACAACTCCCTGGTACGATAGTGTTCTTTGGCATCGGTTGGGTAGTAGTTGTCCAAACCTGTTATTGATAAGCTGGGTTCTAAATGACAACTCCCTGGTACGATAGTCTTCTTTGGCATCGGTTGGGTAGTGGTTGTTCAAACCTGTTATTGATACGCTGGGTTCTAAATGACAAATTCCTGGAACGATAGTGTTCTTTGGCATCAGATGGGTAGTGGTTGTCCAAACCTATTCTTGATAAGCTGGGTTCTAAATGACAACTCCCTGGTACGATAGTGTTCTTTGGCATCGGTTGGGTAGTGATATGAAGATGACGAACCGCTCTCAAATCGAGAGGACGTTTTTCGCTTTCGTGGGAGTTTTGGCTCATTAGCCTCAAGGTTCCTTTTATTTTCTTCAAGGTGCGCTCTCAAAAAAGTTCAAAAGAGGAATCAGCTCTGTCTTTTTCAAGCGTCTTTACAACATCGTTAACCAAGCCTTTGCAGCATCCACGTTAGGACTTTGAATTATGCGACTGAGATTATCCGTCATCTTGAACAACCTTTCTTCCTGGCAAGAAGCAACCAAATATGAAGTCAAAGGTCGGCATCATTGCTTGCACACCACGAATTAACTTCTGTCTTTAATTAGCTTTCTTTCACATACGACAAAGACTACTCCCACAGCTCCATCAACTCACTATAGTCATCAAGAACTATAGGTGTTTGATTATGTGTGTGTGTGTGTGGGTCGGAAGGGGGAGGGGGGGTGACATGCCTCTAATTGTTTCACATAAGTTATTATGTTGCTTTAATGTAAATTGGATTTTCCCAGAAAAGTGGGGGAAGCATCCTGAAAAGTTGGGGCCATGGGACACCTTTTTATCATAGCATTTTGCCAAATTATGCAAGTTTTATGCAAGTCTTTTAATTTCATTCCTAAATCCCAGTCACTGAAAATGATGGGAAAATTAATTCCTACTAGAATTAAAATGTTATACAAAACTCAAAAGATTTTGGTCAGAATTTGCTGAGTAGAATTACGATAGACGATGAAAAAAGAAAAAAGGATCGGACATAAGAGAAATACTCTGTAATATATGTTGTGGCCTAAAAATTCCATATGTTGTAAAATGTTCAATTTCTGATCTATTTTGATTAACTTTGTTGCTACTTTTTATGTTTTGATTAATTTTACGGCAATTTAGATAACTTGTCTGTGTTATAAATATCTAAAGAACTTTAAAAAAAGACAACGAGGTGATGATACAAATATAAGGCTCCACATTTCGACCCTCTTTTGATCTACAGGTAATGCAAACACAGAACTTTAATGGGATTATAATGAAAGATAAAATGGTTGAATATTTCCACGAATCTGTAGGTGGTTATGAATATTTCATTTGGAGCATGAATTTCTAATTTGAGAAGCCTTATATAACACTGAAAATTCCCATTGCCCCTGCACCTTACAAGCACAAGTAATCAACTCATAAGTTAAGATAACAGATAATGCGGTAAACTTCCCACCAATCAATCTGATTTTGAATATCAAAATATGTTTCTTGCAACTTGCATTTCTTCAAGGTAAACGCCTTCGAATTACTGTGAATTGTAGAGCTTGCATAATTTGTGAGCCGTGTGGACAACGTACATACAGTAAAGGTTCATGACTGTGTTTTCGTCACAAACTTTTATTTATTCAAAAGTTTGTCAAATGTTGCTTTAAACTTGGTCAATCAGCAGTCAGTCAATTGGGCATTACACCCACAGCTGCACAAAAAGTGACATTCGCAACATTCTTGTTGATTTTCTAACAGAATGGGTTATTAAATTGTTCATTTCAAGGGCTAACATTAAAAACTTTGATTGTTGCCGTGTTGTTGGTAAGAATTAATAGATTTGAGAAGATTAGACGTATTTAATCATGTCCAAACAGTTTAAAGGTCTACGGACTTTTCTACCAAAAAACACTTTTAGTGTTTAGGTATATTACGGCTGGTCAAAGTTTGATCAGTTTTAGTTTATACGAAATTTGTGACGTATGACCGGCTCAATTATTTAATCAATTTATGCAATTTTTGAAATTTCTTTCCGAAGTTTTAGTCACTGAAAATGATGGGGAAGTCTTATCCTGCTAGAAATTCATTGAGGGCATTGTAAAGACTCAAAATACTTTGGTCATGACAAAGAGATGCCATAAATGGCATCTTCCTAGTCAGAATATGATGCACTACTTTAAAGAAGTATCTTGAAAATCTAAAAAATATATATATAAAATTTAGAAGATAACTAAAAATCTAAGGTCATTCTTGAAAAATTTGCATAAAATATGCAAATTAATGCCTGAGATTTAGAAATACTGTAAATTGATCAATTTTTAACCGATTTTTATGATATATGATGGCTATGCAATTTAGTTTAAAAAGTTGGCTCTAAAGGTCTGTTTACCTTTAATTCTTTCAGCGCGACAATGTTTCTTATTATCAGTGATTTCATTTACATCCGTATGTATGCATAGTTTTTTTTTTTAACACACCAATTGGGGAGTGGGGATTTGCCCACCCATACCTTATGCTCCCTACTCAACTATGAGAGAGAGAGGAGAGAGAGAGAGAGAGATAGAGAGAGAGAAAGAGAGAGAGAGAGAGAGAGAGAGAGAGAGAGAAAGAGAGAGAGAGATTTTTTATTTATTTTTATTGCATCGGTAAACAGACAAACATACACAATCTGCTAGTTGATGTCTGAAACGTTTATCGTGTAATCTTTCCTACACCTATGTCTAAATAAACCATGAAATCTTCAAGGATCTTTGCCACGAGGAGAAGATTATTACACTGTCAGCTTCAAAAGGTATCACGTTTGACACCTGCTAATAAGCAAAATAAAATTCAAATAAACAGTATATACCTCTTTGTGATTGTTTCGTCCTTCGTCGCACAGGGTACGAGGAAGAAGTGTCTCCTATTGTGTATGTCGGAGAAAGAGACGAGGGGGTAGGGGGTAGGATGTGACGAAAAACAATGTCATTGTTTAAGACGCTGTATATTTCTGCTTATGATAAATTGTCAAGGGAGCTCACCAGCCAAAGCTTATTGGGAATGTTTCTCTGAAAATAATATGATAGTGTATCCCTACAGGACGTGACCAACTTACTTTCCTGGGATCATACTTCAAAAGTCTCCCATAATCCTGCAGCTGCATCAGGAAAAAGCTTGGTTAAGACACGAATTGATGCGTCCATATCTTCAGTGATGCCAACGAAAAGGTACCGATCAATGTTTCTTTATGCTTGTTCGACTCTAGATTTTAGGCTATGAGGCGATGATCTGATAAACAAGTAATTTTAGAAATAAAAATGAATACTATAACTTTACAATGGACATTAATTCAATGAAGAAATGACTGTGGAAAACAAATGAAACAGTATAAAGAAGCTTCCGGTCGACAAGAGTCTTTTTGAAATTATACAGATCTGGTTTTTGATACACATGTCGTTAAACAATTACTCAGTATTCATAAGAAATAACTATGATTAATTTGAACACTCGTATCAAAGGTTTACAGAACCATCACGTGCACGAAAAGTTTGTTCGAATATTCTTGAGTCTCAAGAAAATTACGTCCTCACTTTTTGGTCGCAAGCTCCTTTAAGTTAAGATAAAAGCACCTGTAGTTTCCGAGCTACAATTGATGTTTGAAGAATTTTTCCTGTATTCAAATTAAAAGGACGCTACATGAAATAGAAGGCAACTCCAAATCTTTAATGTGATTCTTTGGAAATTTCAGCAACCGAAAATCGCCAATCTGTTTTCTCCAGAAAATATGTGATTGGGGTATAGTATGAAGGAGATCCAAACTAGTTTGCTCGTATTTAGCTGTTTAACTATTCATTCATGGAACGTTGGTAAAGGATTGAAAGACAATTAGGTAAACACAGAAATTTCATAAGATTTATCTTTTTAAAGTCATAAATCTAATCTTAAAATACAAATTTGTACGTAATCAATTTAGGCTTCAAAATGGTACAATTTAACTAACGTGATCAGAAATACACAGTATTACTGCCTAATATATTGTTCCTTTAAGAAGATATTGAACTTCCAAAACTGGTACAAGTTTGCATAGATATGAATGGTGTAGGTCTATTGTAAAAGAGTAACATCACAACCCCTTTTTGCTTAAAGGATTAGTTCAGGGGTCAAATAAGTTCATCTTACATGAAAGAGGACTTAAAATTTTATTTAACTTTTTTACTATTTGAATTATTTTTCCTCAAACTTTCTTCAGGTGGTTAATTATAATTATCCTCACAAGATTCTGTTTTACTACTTTCCTTACATATCCGATGGTTTTAAACCACGAAATCGCAGGACAAATTATAATAGAATACATGAAGACTAAATGTTTGAAGAGTCTGCGGCTCTAATGTCACAACTAGTCTGACTTCAGTTGTTCCTTCAAAATTTTTACCAAACTTAAAAACTTTTTTAAATGCTTTCTTCACTATTTTGTTTCTTTTGAAGTCCTTTTTCATATAAGTTGGAGTTGATTGACCCCGAAACTAATCCTTCAACAATATTAATGTGGGCCTATATATTGTTTTGAAAATTAATTTCTACATGTGGCAAACCAGTTAACTGGACTGTTTTAGTCACTACTGATGTATCTAATGGTTGCAGGTCACAAAACCTCTGTAACGTTTCAACAAAATGCAGTCTTTTTGACGAATGTAAAGTTGTAATGGCAAACTTATCTGGTTTATACCTGTATACCGAACAAATATGATGAAACTTGAGCATTATTATAAGAGTTTTGAATACCTCTTCACCGTTTGTATCTTTCAATTCATCTGTTCACGCAAACAGAACATGCTAGCTTCACCAATTAACTTATCATTAACTCCTGAGATTCTGACTTGAATGGACGCTGTCGAGGCAGGGAGCTGTTACTATGTCAAAGTAACAGCTCCCTGGTCGAGGACTAGCATGGTTTCCGGGGACAATAAAGTTACCAGGCTCCCTCTTGGCAGGGCGCCCTGCATGGATCGGGCGCCCCAATATATTTCTTATTTTGGCATGCTTTGTGAGAGAAGAATA
>JAIGNY010002724.1:0-85000 GCA_020152595.1 Chiridota heheva | reverse complement strand
CCCTATCTTCCAGACGAGTGATGAAAAACTGTTCTCTCGGAAATACTTTAAACCACTGTCGAATAAGGACTGAATACACACCGAGGCTCAAACGCTAAAGATACAAAGGGAGAGAAACATAAGATATCAAGCATACATGTTGAGTGTCCTAGAATCTGCCAGTTTTCTTTACAAATAAAGATGACAATCTCAGCAATATTAGTCGAAGTCCGCTAATGAGTCTGAACAGAAAAGTGCAGGGATATCTGGGTTTAGTTTCAAGAAAACATTCAGTAGTTTTTAAATGTACATTTATCAACTGTTATCAATTGTACGTTTCATTATTGCACCCTTGAAATACGTTTGAATAGCAACAAGAATGAATGCCAATCCACGGAGTTGTTGAACTCATAAATTGTTCATTTTGAACACTTTTTTGACCTTTGACTTTCTGAAACATTAAACACCATTTTGTGATCTTTTTTGCTGCTGTTTTTAAAGGAATAGTTCAGTCATGTAGTCAAGCAATATGATCTTAAATAAAATAGGACTTTCATATTAGTACTGTCAAATAACAGAATGTAATGAAACTACTTTAATATCTTATTCTGGTAAGGAGATATTCAAGTTTAAAGCTCTGTCTTATATGTGTTGGTCAGTCCTTTCATCTCTTCATTGTTTTATTATTGCGAGGAAATACCCGCCAACGCTTAAAGTTTAACTTGTGTAATCAATATTTTCAATGATAAAAACATTGAATTATGTCAGTTGCGTTATTTCACATAGGTGTTTGAGATAACAATACAGAAAGAGAGGGAAAAATGCATGAAAAATTCAAATAAACAACAGGAATGTAAAGAAAAAAGTCAAGAGATCAAACTATAGTGCGTTATGATACAAACTAGTATTGTGCAACAATATTAGTCTACTTACGAGTATATTCTTCGTAGCATGTCGTGTTGCTTCGAATCCTATACAGCCTACTTCATATTCCATGGAAGATCGGCAGTGAGAATATGATCTGATTGTGTTTGTTACCCGGAGGTGGAAATCTTCAGGTGACATTTGACCTCCACCAAAATTGCGATAATCTGATAACAATCTAGAGTTTAATTTGAAGTAATGAAATAACATGAGGGAAAATGTTAACAATTTCTGAAGTATTTTAATCTTTACTAGTACCAGATTACTATACTTGACACTTCACTGTAAGGTTTTTTATCTTTCTCTTTACAAGTAACTTGCCATATTCAAGATCATATTTTGGTAAAATCTATATTGAATCATATATCTGCATATTGGAATCTTCCAATTTCATCAATTTGATGTGGATATCATTCAATTGGATGGAAGACCTGTTAACATTCAGTCTCTTAACCGTGTCCTTGATAAGCCCTTATGTTGGAATTATCCTGTTAATTAATCATTCCAAGTATACTTTGAAAGACATATCCTATTCAAATTTGGCTTGAAAATAGGTAACAGGTCTACCTGTCAACTGGGTTGCGTAAGCTTATGATGAATTTTGCTGTTGGTTGTATAGCGTTGAGAACATCAGGCAGGCCAAAGCCGTGCCCGTCTTTTACATACTGAACATCGAAAAAGCGCCACATATAAGTTGGCGTGAAATCACCTGAAATCGTAAAAGAAAAAAAAAAGTGCTGAGAAAACAAACTTAATGGGTGGGCTTATTCTACAATATATACCCTCAGGAGTTTATAGGACTGCCCTTACAGCTGTACAGAAATCCCATGGCTTTATATCTGGCGTATATCAAGGTATATAGGGCTATATATAGCCATATAAATTTTGATACAATTCTGTATATAAGGAAATTTTATTTATATATCAAGTTTTATAAAGTCATATAAAGCCAGATATAGTATATACAGAAGGAATATTTTATTTGGGAATAAAACTATACATTCTGTACAAAGCCAGATAAAGTATATACAGATGGTATGTTTTATATGTATATACATACTTATATGGCTGTATAAAGAATGATATACCTTAGTAGATATATAAAGTTTATATACATACAAAGATATATACAACTATATAAAGCCAGGTATAGTATATACAGAGGGGCATATTTTATGTGTATACACAGATTTATATGGCTTTATAAAGAATGATATACTTAATATATAAAGTTTATATACATATAAAGATATAAAGCCAGATATAGTATATATATATATATACAGAGGGAATATTGTATGTGTATATACAGATGGCTTATAAAGCATGATATATAAAGTTTATATACATAAAGATGTATACAACTATATAAAGCCAGATATTATATATACAGAGGGCATATTTTATGTGTATATACAGATTTATATGGCTTTATAAAGCATGATATACCTATATAAAAATACATATAAAGATGTATACAACTATATAAAGCCAGACATAGTATATGCAGAGGGCATATTGTATATGTATAAACAGATTTATACGGCTTAATAAAGCATGGTATACCTGTGTATATACATATATACAACTATATAAAGCCGGATATAGTATATACAGAGGGCTTATTTTATATGTACATACAAATTTATATGGCTACATAAAGCATGATATACCTTAATAGTTATATACAGTTTATATGCATATATGGATGTATACAACTACATAAAGCCAGATATAGTATTTGCAGAGGGCTTATTGTCAGAATGTATGTTATATGTATATACAGATTTATATGGCTTTATAAAGCATGATATACCTAAGTAGATATAAGTTTATAAAAAGAATATGCAACCACGTGAAGCCACATATAGTATATGCAAAAGACGTTTCATATGGGAATAAAATTGTATCTGTATGAAGACAGACATAGTGTATAGCATCACAGCAGTAAAAAAACAAAAACAAAACAGGTGGTAACTATTTTTAAGCGGTAACCAGAAGTTCAGGCTTTTACTGAAATTAATAGGCATTTATTGTTTTCAACAGAGACCCCATTAAATTGTATTTGCATTTAGAAAAATTTGGATTTTCATTAAAAACCATTCGGGATATAATCTTAATTAATGTATTATTTTGTAAATTAAAGATTTGTCTAAAATTTGAAGAAACCTAAAATTGAATTAAATTCCCCCCCCCCAAAAAAAACAATGAAGAACAAAGCAATACATTTTTTCTCTTGGCGGAGGAGGGGGGGGGGGAGGCGTTAAAGTTTAACGGGATAGGAAAGCAAGAATTGAAGTTTCATACTTTTCTCTCCCCCTACCCTCCCAAAAAATGAAGAAAAATTGTCCAAAAATAAAGGAAGTTGAATTGTTTTATTTTCTAAAGAGCTCCTTGGAAGCAAAACAATGTAGGCCTACATATTTTTCTTTTTGCGAAATTAAAACTATTTGTCCCCACGTTTGATACTTGCAGTTTAGTACTAATCGAAAGTAGCGGTGTATTTTTATTATCTTGAATTTGAACAATTTGGAACTTTTATTTCAATCTCTGTCGACCCCTTCCAGGATATGACAGTATGGGAGATACATTAGCTGTTAGCCCTTTAATAGTAGGCGTATTAGTATTGTAGCACCTCACACGTGCAACAAGTTGGATCACGTCAAACGGCGCCTGCCAGGATCTTCAATCGGGTGTCCTTCGTATGACGTCATACCCTAGCCTAAATATAATCTAACCTAAATCAACCTAACATAATGACGTATATTGACGTCATAAAAAGACACTCAGTTAAAGATCCTGTCAAACGCCGTCAAACGCGGCCGCAAGACTTCAACCGTTAACGGTCACTTTCCGACAACTCATTCTCGAGGTCGGACATCCAGGAATGTTGTGGTGCACGGCGACGTCACAATGCTTTTTTGACGATCTTAAACTTCAGTCAAAGGGGAAAACAAACATTCAGTTACCTTTGCAGTCAATGGGAGACAAACCTATTTTTTGTCATTTTTCAACAAATATTGGACATAATTTATTTTTCTTCAAAAATATTGTGTATTAAAAAATAGTTTGCAACATATATGAGTACCACTAATTTTCGCTGACTGGCGGAGGCGACACAAGTATTCATACAAAATATCCCATTGACTGTAATGATACAAAGTTTCCCCTCCAACAAAATCGTGAGCTTGTACACAGTTACGTCGACTCCGACCTCGAGAATGGTGAGTTTTATGATGTAAATTTAAAAGTTCTTCTCAAGATTAGGCCTATAAATGTTTGGCGTACTCATAGTCATGACTATTAACCAGTATCACTAATATTAAATTCCATTCATTTTGATGCGAACTATGTTTGCCTACCGTGTTATTGCATATGACTTATACTGGTAGTATAGTATTAGTAAATGGCCCGACATCGGCCTAGCCCCTAAGTTAGTACTGGGTCCCAAGTTCGCGTAAATGGCCCGACATCTCGTGTGGGCCCCAAGTTCGCGTGGGCCCCAAGTTCGCGTGGGCCCCAAGCTCGCGTGGGCCCCAAGTTCGCGTGGGCCCCAAGCTCGCGTGGGCCCCAAGCTCGCGTGGGCCCCAAGCTCGCGTCGGCCCGAAGCTCGCGTCGGCCCGAAGCTCGCGTCGGCCCGAAGCTCGCGTCGGCCCGAAGCTCGCGTCGGCCCGAAGCTCGCGTCGGCCCGAAGCTCGCGTCGGCCCGAAGCTCGCGTCGGCCCGAAGCTCGCGTGGGCCCGAAGCTCGCGTGGGCCCGAAGCTCGCGTGGGCCCGAAGCTCGCGTGGGCCCGAAGCTCGCGTGGGCCCGAAGCTCGCATGGGCCCGAAGCTCGCGTCGGCCCGAAGCTCGCGTCGGCCCGAAGCTCGCGTCGGCCCGAAGCTCGCGTCGTCCCGAAGCCCGCGTCGGCCCGAAGCTTGCGTCGGCCCGAAGCTCGTGTCGACCCGAAGCTCGCGTCGGCCCGAAGCTCGCGTCGGCCCGAAGCTCGCGTCGTCCCGAAGCCCGCGTCGGCCCGAAGCTTGCGTCGGCCCGAAGCTCGTGTCGGCCCGAAGCTCGTGTCGGCCCGAAGCTCGTGTCAGTCCTAATATTTCTCCAACTTCCAAAAAAATAATATCAAATTCAAGATTTCACCTGTTAATTTGAGGAATTTGAGATAAAACTGGCTATATTTTCAATGAATATGCACTTTGTAGATAAATATTTTCAAATGTTTTCTTCCCGCCGGTATCTTTGTTCAAACCTTTTAAAGTTTTACTAGTACAACTGCTGCAAGTTGCATAGGTTTATCATAATGGTACACGAACTTCGGGGTATTCGCGATTTGCCGAAAATAACAAAACTTCTTTTTCTTTGATGAATATCTTGATAAGTAAAATATCAAGCTTCTGTAAATTTATCATAGATAAAAAAGGGGAAATTAAAAAAAAGAAAAAAATTCTGATAACGAAAAATTGAATTCCTTAGGTGCATGAACTTCGGGGCCATCTACTACTAACAACGTTACAGTTTGAACAGTATTACAGTAATTAGTCCTATTCAGATTGGTAGAACTTTCCAGACGATACAGTATGTACATATGGGGGTCAGTGACATGATGGTTTTTTGTTGTTGTGTGCGTGTGTGGGTTCTGGAATTGGTTGGTCCGTGATGTGGGATGGGAGGGGGGGGGGAGGGGGTGTGTTTTGGGGGAGGAGTAGTCTAATTGCAGAATACCCTGCAACAGTTGCTAAGCTGGCCTAGGCCTACTTCGCGTAGCAGTTAGCTGGTTTCGTGTTCCGCGGACTTTTGGAATTCATTTATGTTGGGGAATATATAGACCACACTGGAAACACCAACTATAGGAGTCTTTAACGTTAGTCTCCCTATGCGGTACCCGCCATTTCCACGGGAAATTCATTCCTACAAAAAAAAAAAAGCCCGGCCTACCCGTACTTGTGACCCCCAACAGTCACGAAAGGGATGCCT
This sequence comes from Chiridota heheva, assembly GCA_020152595.1. Classification (NCBI taxonomy): domain Eukaryota; kingdom Metazoa; phylum Echinodermata; class Holothuroidea; order Apodida; family Chiridotidae; genus Chiridota; species Chiridota heheva. Next base: position 79,133 of record JAIGNY010002724.1, on the reverse strand, counting down.
TCGACACCCGAGTTTTGATAAAAACATAATCTACCCACCTCCTGAGTGTTGAAATTCCAAGCTTTTTCGGAACAACTTTTGTATGTCTGTTGTCGTTAATGATCCTACGCAAATGGTGTGTGATGGAAAAAAAATCTGCCGTCTGAGTGTTACGCGAAATCCGTTGAATGGTCATTTTAACTGTTAATTGCTATGAAAACTATTTAGAAATGACAAATCAGTATTAAAAAACGACTGATTGTCAATTCTAAACCATTTTTGGATCAATCGACAGTTCAAACGACTGTTCAACGGATTTCGCGTAACACTCAAATGGTAGCTTTTTTTAAGCCCACACCATTTGCGGAGGATCGTTAACAACAACACAAGTACAAAAGTTGCTCCGAACAAGCTGGGATTTTTTTTATATATCATAAATCAGGTGTTGAAGGAATCCCTCTCGTGACTGTTGGGAGTCACAAGTATAGGGGCTGGGTGCTTTTGTAGGAATGAAATTCCCGTGGAAATGGCGGGTACCGCATAGGAGGCCTAAACGTTAAAGACCCCTATAGTTGGTGTTTCGAGTGTGACCAAGTCAAGCAGACATTCTCTGTTTTACATCCGTGGCTCCTCGAACTTTTAGAATGAAATTTACCCAATACCCCCTGGTTCGGCTCTGTGGCTCCGTAGACTTTTAGGATGAAATTATGCTTGCGATGGAATAAAAAGAGGAGAAATAAAAAAAAAAAAATTTTTATTTCTGATAACGAAAGCATTTCTTTTTCATAAAGAAAAATTGAATTGAATTCCTCACGGGCACGAACTTCGGGCCCACCATACTACTAACAACGTTACAGTTCGAACAGTATTACAGTAATTAGTCCTATTCAGATTGGCAGAACTTTCCAGACGATACAGTATGTGCATATGGGGGTCAGTGACATTATGGTTGTTTGTTGTTGTGTGCGTGTGTGGGTTCTGGAATTGGTTGGTCTGTGATGTGGGATGGGGGGGGGGGGGGGTGTGGGCGTGTTTTGGGGGAGGAGTAGAGTCTAATTGCAGAATACCCTGCAACAGTTGCTAAGCTGGCCTAGGCCTACTCCGCGTAGCAGTTAGCTGGCTTCGTGTTCCGCGGACTTTTGGGATTCATTTATGTTGGGGAATATATAGACCACACTGGAAACACCAACATGAAATTTACCCAATACCCCCTGGTTCGGCTCTGTGGCTCCGCAGACATTTAGGATGAAATTATGCTTGTGATGGGATAAAAAGAGGAGAAATCAAAAAAAATATTTGTATTTCTGATAACGAAAGCATTTCTTTTTCATAAAGAAAAATAAAATTTAATTCCTTACGTGCACGAGCTTCGGGCCCACCATACTACTAACAACGTTACAGTTTGAACAGTATTACAGTAATTAGCCCTATTCAGATTGGCAGAACTTTCCAGACGATACAGTATGTGCATATGGGGGTCAGTGACCTTAAAGACCCCTATAGTTGGTGTTTCGAGAGTGACAAAGTCAAGCAGACAATTCTCTGTTTTGCATCCGTGGCTCCACAAACTTTTTGAATGAAATTTACCCAATACCCCCTGGCTCCGCAGACTTTTAGAATAAAATTATGCTTGCGATGGGAATTGTTCATAATCTCATACATACATCCTGGAGCAGTTCCACGCTTTTTATGGAAATTTTCATAATGATAGATACACCCCGGAGTGGCTCCACTGGCTTCACGCTTGTCAGAGGAATTGTTATTTTAAGAACAACACATAGTTCAATTTAAATATGTATTCTATCATATTTTGTCAAGCAATTTTGTGGCTTAAAACCTATCTATAATATACCGCCTGAAAAAGTTTGAGGACAAATAATTTAAATAGTGAAAAAATTCAATAAACTTTCTTTAAAATACATGAAGACTTTGAGGAATCTAAGGCTGTGACATTACAACGAGTCTGATTTCAATTGTTTCTACAGAATTTATACCAAACTTTAAACTTGAATATCTCCTTAAGTAAGATTTTTGAACGCTTTCTTCACCATTTTGTTTCTTTTGAAGTCCTTTTTCATATAAGATGGACATGCTTGACCACTGAACTAATCCTTTAAGTAATGTTTGACAGGCATTAATGACCGGGACAAAAAGATGCGTTAAGAAAGTAGGCAAAGTATTACTGCCCTAAAGGCTGAAGTGTGTGTTTCTAAAATTAAAAGTTGCTTCCTTTTTATTGATAAAGTCATCAATCATATTGTTTTTAACAAAGACATGGATTATTAGAAGTAAAATAGTCTGTGTTTACGAGTTTTTTACAACCTAGAGATGAAAAAAAAATTGTGACAGAAGGAACAAATTTTGACATGGAATAGAAGATCAACTATACATCAAAGGCTATTTTTTTACTTCCTAGGTGAGGTCACCTTGATTGAAAGATTATTTGATAGGAATTTATCTTTAAAGCAAAAAAAAAATCTTTGCATGTAAAAAGTACACAACTTTTTCATGTTTTTTATGTTTTTTTTGGTGACAGACGGGACATGGCAATGTGATTATTTCAAAATGGTACAAGATTGTCATATATCATCTTTTGGGCTAAAATTCTTTTGATGGTGGATAGTGAAGGTATCATACTTCATAGTCAACCAATATGATTTTCTTTGAAGCATACAAACTGTAACAGAGGACAACTCAAATTTCCATCACAAAATAAGTGGAAATGCTACTTTTGTTGCCCCAAATTTCAAGCCATGATACAAAATTAATCCAAGTGCAGTAGAAGAAAAGCAAAAACAGTTTCTGAAAGCTTGATTAGTGTACCATCAAAGAAAAAATTATTTGCAATAGAACATATACTTTGAAAATTCATACATGCACAACCCTTATCCGGAATTAGTCATATCTTTCAATCCATAGCTTGATGTATATGTAAAAACAGTTTTTATTATCTTGCCTTGTAAGGTTATATTTTTAGGTCGTAGATTGTTTTTTTTTAAGGTTGGAAGAAATGTTCTTGCCTAGTTGTGCTCTATTTCTTAATTGGGATAGGAAAAAAGGGCTTTTTTAAAGAAAACCTATTTAAAGAATTGGCCATATACTGCATGTTAATCAAATTTTATATACCCATATAAAGTTCCATATGGAAAATGTCAGCCCAAGTTGTATACAGATTTACATGACCAGTATACAAGTTTATATATGAAATATAACTTCTTATCTATATCTGGCCATATAAAATTGTATATGTCATATAAAGTTTTATATCTATATCTGGCCATATAAAGCTTTACTATCTATCTGTCCAATTCTTTATATGGCATATATCTGAATTCATATCAATCCCATATATGGTCCATATATGGAATTCATATCTTTGCCATATAACTTATTTAATATCTGGCCCATATAAAGGATTTCTGGAAGGGTGCAGAAACTATTATGATGTACAAACCTACACATCTTACAGCAAAATTAAAGTAATTTCTGGATTTTTTTTAATATGATAGAAATAATAATTAAGTCATCTGAAAAAAATTGACATCGTACCTAACAATTTAGCATACATTTTCTTATTCATTAAAACTATTAATTATGTCAATATAGATTAAGTACATGGAAGCGGCCATTTTGTTGATACGCCCTCAGAAATGATGTCATACACCCAGTTTAGATGAGAAAAATAATGTATTTTATAATCTATTTCAAATTTTCTAACTTCTAACTAAGAAATCATTTTTCTTTTGCATGGGTCTGGGAATTTTTATTTGTATATTCTATTAATGTTTCAAGACCTTAGAACTTCATATCGAAGAATTTTAAAGAAAAAATTAATAGAGAATTCTAAAAAGGACATTATGTGTGCTAGTACATGGAGTAAGTTATGTCATCATAACCTGATAATTAGACAAAATGGCAGCGTCAATGTCAGAATATTACAAATTTAAACTTGCATAACTTGAAAATGTAATAAGATTTTAGGATGGAGTTTTGGTATTTGGTTTATTTCTGTAACATATATCAAGTTATGATATTTGACTTTGTGTCTCCTTTAACAAATGAAACAGTGGAATACTGATTCCAGAATTTAAACCCAAATATTTTCTCAGAATTCTCGAAGGTTTTCCAGCAGTCCAGAGGATGTATTTTTCGGGGATGCATACTTTGGTTGCTAGAGTTTTCTTTAAGTCTCTTTAAAGTCAAATTCAAATTCATACAAGTAAAATGTTTTCAAATTTTGTACAATTTTTACCCATGACTCTGCATTCCATGTCTGCTACATGAAATGCTTTATCTGCTTTCACAAACTGAAGAAACACTATTGAATATCAAGCGGTTAAAAGTCAAAGTGAACTTAAAAGTGACGTGTAATAATTACTCATGACACGCTATCAAAATCATATTCAAAATGTCGGTAATGATTTTATCCCAATTGCATATATAGGCTGTGAAGCAGGGGTGTAGCTAGATCTAGACTTTAACATTAGGCTTCACCAAAGGAAAAAAAAACGCTGATGGTTTAATATTCATAGCTAGGGGCCTATGCTGTATAGGACGCGCGGTAGTACGCGTTGTTGATTTACACCGGATTTATCATGGTCGGTGCTGCCGGTGGCATTTGCAGAATTATGGTAAGATTCTCACCGTGATTTGACTTCTCTGAACAGAAAGTACAGCTAACTGTAGGATTACTCCAATAATATGCAATGCATCATGCATGATACATTTTATTTTTATCTTTTAAGAAATTATTTTCAAGGTTTCAAAGTTTCAAGGCTTTAAACATGTATTTTGGCTCAACCTATCGGTAACGTTAGATTTGGAGAGCTGCATCATTTGGGTACGATAACTCGTTGTAGGCCGAGACCTTCTTGAAGCCTAGTTATTCATCATCACCAAATTTATTCATATATACTTTTAGGTATACTGGGGCTGCGTGAGGCTGCTATCTAATGAGTAAACAACAACTACAGAATGTGTCAGCATACAAAACATCCAGTGATCACTTGTATGTGGCTGTCCTGTTGTCGAAGACAAGACGGCAAAAAGTTTGGCCCACAACAAGTAGCATATACCGGAACTACTTTCATTCAATTGTTGATCCTTATCATGTGTATGATAACAACCGGAACCAAAAGGTTTTGTGGTTCCAATGCTTTTTTTTATGTTGATTGAATTTCTTAATGTCATTGCACAACATGAAATATTTGACATGACATATCATTGTAGGGTGGCTTAGGGTTATTCTTTATGATTATCGAGCAGTATCGGACAAAAACACCAAATTTTCAACAGAGACTCCTTGGGACGTGCGCTTTAATATTAGCTTTTAAGCCCTCGTGGATTTTTACGCGCATGCGCATAAATCACAAAATAAAAATGGCCGCTATCTTCAATAAAATATGTATTTGAAACGTTATAGGGTCACTCAAAACCTAAATTGGTATTAAAATAGATGTTTTTATGCTACTGAATCTCATATTTGATGGTATATACTGCAACCAGTACATTAGAAGGGCAGTTCGGGAATATTATGGGTAGAGCGCCCTCAATATTCACAAAATGAGCTAGATAGACTTGATTGCGTTAGGTTAACTGGAAATCAGTAATTATGCCCCTGATTTTAACATTTTGAATTACAGTACTCAGATAATTTTGTAATGATATATACCCGTCTACTAGGAGTATGTCACTTATATACAACTGTATTGTTCTTACTTGCTAATGTTCCTGGATTGCTTCCAAAACATTGCAAACACAGCGTATTGTGCAGTCCAGAATGGCTTTGCCACATTTGCATTGGAACAGATGGTTATCCCCGCGATGATTATCCAAACTGGATTCTGACACCTTGGCCAAAGCAAATCCTTGTGGAGTAGGAACCACCTGCAGTGCATGTGTGCTGGTTGTCCAGATTCCAGCTTGGTACACCGCTCGTCGGGTATGCTGGAGAAGAGCATCTTGCGTGGGTGGTATTCTGTAAATGCATCGGTTCTTCCTGCAAAGAGTTCCTGTCTTGCTTCGTTGACAGAGCTCAGAGTACTGGTTCTATCAAGATGATGATCAGTCTTTCAATCTTCTGGAAGTGATCAGAATCTACATTCAGTGGCTGAAAAAGGATTGACCGCCAGATACACAAATGACTCTGTAATATCCTCATAGGCCTGCCAGATCCGCCAGGCTGACTTCTTGTCCTTGCCTTTGAAGGCGAATGTGGTATCGCATCCACTTATTGCATGAAACACCTGTAGAGCTCTTGATCTTGGCTTCCCAAGGCTGTTACATATGGCGTTGATACTGTAATATCTGTAAATCTTTCCCATGTCAAAGGTAACCCAGATGTTTACCAAAGGTTAAGTCGCAGCAAGCCTAAAAAATGCATTAACAAGAAAGGTAACAACATCTATGTCCACAGTACGTACTTTCATATTCATCATACTCTGCTTCGGTGAGTGCAGTACTCGTGTCGGCTTACTCGTGGTTGCAATGCACCATGGAGTTAGAACAAACGGATACAACATATTCACCTAATGTAATGTGCACCTCTGACTTGGTGGACAGACACAATGCAATCTTAGATGTCAGAAAAGCAAACAGTTCCATTTTGTTCTATTGGTCACGGAGAAAGTCCATCCATTTTCCTGGAAGTTTAACCTGGCTTGAAACCTTTGTTCGAACACCCTTCCTTTTTTTTTTCTGGTTGACTCCTTTAAACTGTCTACAAGGTAAGTGTCCCACATAACGTCCAATCTTGAGGCATTTTGCAGCTGCTTTTTCGAGTAAGGTATAAACATAAGGTCTGCATACTCAGTGAAAATGCTGACTGTTGTAGTTGGCAGGCAGTGCACGATTACAGCACCATCAAGTATAATGCTGTAAGGTATGAACACCTTGTCTGCATACTCAGCGAAAATGCTGACTGTTGTAGTTGGCAGGCAGTGCACGATTACAGCACCATCAAGTATGATGCAGTCGTAAGTTATTTGTGGTTCTAGTTGCCCCGGTTGCTCAAGACATTTCAGTAGTTCAGACTTAGTATTCGATAAATGAAGCTTGTCATAGTCTGATAGAGAAAACGGGAAGCATTGTATTTCATGGGCAAAGAATTATTTTAAATCTCCTTCACGATTCCACCATTGATATGTATAATTGACCAAAAGTGCCACATTGGTTTCAAGCACTTTGATCTTCTTTCCTTGCTTTGTTGTTGTCTTGGGTTGAGGTTTCTTGAAGGAGTGCTAGAGAATTCTTCTTGATGGGGCCGTGAATGGAACGAATACGATCTGTAAGTACACTCTTAAAAACTCCTTATACTTCTTCAGGCCAGTGCCCTCCAAGATAAGCAGAGAGGCTTCTACACAATTACAACTGCCAAGTGTTACCAGCTCTGTGAAATCATTCAGGAAGCGATTGCCCATTCTTTCGAAGGTTCCTGAAAGGCTTGTAATCTCCTTCTGAAAATTCTTCTGTGATGCAAGACACTGATCATGGTTCTAAACGTTCTTGCACCTATCTGGATCATCATCAAGAAGATATTCTTCCTCCAACTGGCTCTGTAGTCGGGCCAACTCTGTTCCTAATAACATCCAGCGCCTGAATGCGTGGGCTATCTGTGAACCCGATACACCCGCCAGAGCCTTTTACCTTAGCATTCCCCTCTTCGTGAGCCTGGTCAACTGAAATTGAAGAGAATGCGTTGCCCGTGTTTGAAAGAACCCAGTGGCCTTGCTACTCAAGCTCATCCTTAATAGGGCCTGGCAAAGACTTCATATTACGGATTTGAACAGGCATCCACCTTGCATAATTAAGATGATCCAGGGCAAAGAACAGAGGTGTAAGCTGCTCCAAGATGTCCACATATAAAGCAAAGATATTTTTATATATCTCAGGATAAGATCCTAGAGCATCTTGAATTTTGTTACTATGCCATTCCTCCAGTAAGTTGCAGATTGTTTGTCCTTGGGCCCTCGGATAGCAGGAAAGTCTCCTGTTGAAGGAAGTGGACGGTCAAGAAAGTGATTTGGTGAGCATATCTTGTTCGAGTGAGATAGCTCACCTTGAAAAAAAGAGTCAGCCATGCCAGAGGTAGCCACATCTGCTTCTACAAGCGCCCCAGTGCAGCCAGATTCGTCCAAAATATCTCCCAATGCGTTCCAGATGGCCATCTCTGTGTGCAGTCCACGAAACATAACATCATGTATTTCCTCACCGTGGGTGTCTGACAATTTCCACTGTACCATGTTGGCTAAGGCATATATATAAATGTTGATCAAATGTAGTGACTGTGAGATTTCCCCCGTGTCGAGATATTCAGTGGCTTGTCTCTGTACATTCATGGCATGCTTTATCATTGCAGAGAGGCAGATTTATCATGGAACAAAGGCAGTAGTGTACAAATGGTTCGAATTTCTTATATAGGAGGTAGCTTTGAGGCGTGATAGGCAGCCCACATAATTGCGTTTTTACTGACAAGTTCCCTTTTCTCTAGTAGTGTCAGAGCATGCTCCCAACTTTTTTCCTGAAATTATGCCAAATCTAAGCTGGTATGGGTTAATCTTGTGTTCCTCTCTGATGATTCAGTGTTCACTGTTCTCACAGTTACAACAAAGGTACAAAGGTATGGCTGTTTGTGAGAGACTGTTGCTTGGTTTCAGAAGGCGGTATCATTATAAGCTCTGATCAGTGGCATTTCTTGTTGGAAATTGAAACAGGCTGATAGCAGTCCCATATGGGAGAATGTTATCAGAGAAGTTGTTGAGCTAGGGTTATGATCTAGCTTGTTCACAGCACCAACTGTAAATAAAACTATTTCCGCAGACTAACAGGAGCTACAACCCTATCTTCCTCATATCGCTCACAAACAGAAGTGCCGATCCAATCAAGTTCCATAACCCTGTCATGTAAAATGCTGATACCCATGTGATACAGTTGCCAGATGTTTTTTTGCGTCTGGTCAGCCAATGGATATTAAGGCCGACGTAAATAGGGAGAGGAGGCTCACGTTCCAGAGTGTGTCCAGTTTTTACAGACAAGTCAGCTGATTTTTTCTTTGCGCTGTAGAGAATGGCCTGTCCAATAGTGCGGCAAGTCCATGATTCACATCTGCCTTGATCTTTCAGATTACACTCGTTTAGTATGAAGGTGACAAGTGACATGAGGCTGGGTGGCAATTATTCCTCTTGACATTCTGGTGGAAAGCTGCCAGCGAACTTGAAGCCCTGGTAGTTTGAAATGCCACTTTGGATAATCTTAGCAGCTTTGGCCAGAATCATAACGTCTTCTGCGAAGCCACGTTTTTTACCATCACACTCAGGTTCTTGTGCCTCTGGAAAGCTTTCCAGCAATTGATTCTTCAGTCCAATCTTATGGACTGTTTTCTTAATACCTATGTCTTCCAGACGGTCCACATAGAGGGAGTGGATCTCAGAAAGCTTGAAGGGAGAGTTCCAGCTTCCACAGCTCGTTCAATGTAATTTGTCAGTCAGCCTCTACAAACATTCTTAACTCACTCACTTTCTCGTTGTCATTTGCTGTTCCCTTGCACAGCTTCCTGACATGACTGCAGTACCTCAAATATTTTACAAAATTCTCGTTTCCACACACACATACATTGTTTTTAAATGTTGCCAGGATACTTATAAATTACTTTTAAAAGTAATTTTTATCTCACCATAAATTGATGTACTTCCAACTAAATTAAAATAGATCTTAATTGAGTCGCATGCCTTTTGTCCATCAGGTAACAGTTCTATATAATTATGAACTTGCAGCGAGTGATGCACACAATGTTTAGTGGAAATTGAGGGCGTCCTTGACACTATATTGGCAGAAGTCTCTTTTAATGCCCTGCTGATATTGCATTGTCAAAGATGAGATTCGGTGACATCGAAATTATATTATTGATACCAATTTATGACATCAATTACTCACAGAACCCGAAAAATGGATATTCTATTTTAAGATGGCGGCCAATTTGTTTTTTGTGATTTATGCGCATGCGCGTAAAATTTCACAAAGAGTATGTGTGAAATTTGGAGCTTTTGTCAGCTGTGTCACGAATATTTCGTTAAGCACCCTACTATGAATCGTTCTTGAGGTACCGTGTTTACAAGCTCTTTTCAGCAAAATCATATTAAACTCCGCCCACTACGCATATTAATGAAATTCAATATTGTTTTATAAAATGAACACATAAAAACTAGCTTACATCATAATTCTACTAAATATGAAACAAAACAGACATGTGATTGTTAAAATATCAGCATTTCAAGATTTTTACATTAAGCCCCGCCTACTCATTAATATGCATCACATCACCACCATTAAAAATAGACGTGAATCCAGTATGTCCTTCTTGAGATACCGTATTTACAAGGTCTCTTTAGCAAAACCATAATAAGCTGCGCTCACCACGCATATTGATCAAATTCAACGTTTTTATACAATGAACACACACACTTACATCATAATTAAACCAAATATGAAAAACAGACATGCGGTTGTTAAAATATGAACATTTCGAGAATTTTACATTCAGCCCTGCCTACTCATTAATATGCATGGCATCACCACCAAATAACAATACATGTGTATGTCCTCCAAACAGGATCACCACATATAAGATACCACTCAGGGACACGGGTGATTAGTCCAACTGGGGACAGTATAGAATCTAAATAATATAACCGGGGACATAGATGCTAGAATATCTTAATCCGACAATATACCCAAAGATTCATGTTTTGGAACACTGGCTGCACAGAACCAACTAAATGGGGACAGAAATGAAAACGCGTTATTTTTCAGGTAGCATATTGTTTCACCATGGAGAGCCCAAATTTTCAAGAAAACTAACCGGGGATGTCCCCGATTGGTAGGGTCCCCGATTGGAAGGTGCGTTATTATACAACTTGTGCCCGATTGGGACCTTTCACATATGCATACTCACATGCGTCTGTGCGTTTACACATAGGCCTACACATATAAATGCATACACACACGTATACATTCATACACACATACATGCACAATGCATACATACATACATACCTACACCCATACATATACATACATACATACGTATATTTGCTACCTTATGGAGACTTTCCTAGTGGAAATATACATTATATAAGTTTGGTACTATCTTTACTAAGCAAGCCCTCTGGAAACACTATACACATATTGGCAAGGTCTATCAGTCAGACACTATCCTTATGCACAAAATGTGTAGGCCCATTAAATAAAAAAAATGTTTGTTGAGTTTACTGTGTCACCACACCAGTTAGGACCATTGATACACACTGTGAGGGAGGGAGGGGGTCAATTTCACAACGTAACAACTGTTCCATATGCATTAAAAATTAATGTTGTGAATTGTAAGCTTGGTTGCTGTTGCTAAAATCCCTTACAATTGTACTGTGTGAGACTTTATATTAGCTTAAACAAATGAAAATAAAGATTAAAAAAACTCACCAGATATATGTCATTACACTTGCACTACACTATATGAACAACTGGTGTGCAATATGTACTGTTCTGTATATGCTAATCTTGTATCCTTGTGGATACTTGATGCTAATGGGGGCGTATTTCAACTTCACATTTTAGAAATCTGCAATTTTACACACAGTTAGGTCTCCACAGGATATACCCTTTGGAAACATCTCAAATGATATACATACTCATTCGGAGGCCTTAACAATCCATGCAATAGATGTTTACCTTGTGGAAACCTGAAATGGGTCTCCACAGGGAGGTACGTCTCCACTAGGATTACACACACATACATACATACATACATGCATGCATGTCATACATACATACATATATACGTACCCATACATACTTACATACATCCATCCATCCATACACACTCACATACATACATACATACACACACACACACACACTTACCCCGTTAAGCGTAGCGGGGATATTTACGAGAGTTATACTTACCTTCCATGCTATAAATATGCAATCTGGTCACATGACCTGATTCTAACGCACTTCTAACAAACCTTAAAAACGTAGTTACCAGCCCAGCCCCGACCTCCATATAACTTCTACTAACCCTTACTTAACATTCCACCGAGGCCTGAACGAGAGGGGAGGCGGGCCGTGATGCATGGAAGGTACTACGTATAACTCTCGTAAATATACCCGTTACGCTTAGCGGGGTAAATTTACTTCAAGTTATACCTTACCTTCCATGCTATAAATATGCAATCAGATTGCAACCGAGGATAGGAAGGAAGGGAGTTCAGGTCGCAGCACAATTTTCTAAAGGCTGGTACTAAAACTCTCACTAATCTAATCCCGCTTAAAGGACGCAATTCCTTCTCCTCTTAAGGATGAAAGACCTTAGATTGGGAAGTACTAAAACATAGTAAACCACTTACAGTTACAGTCAAAGCAAACAAGGCACTATTCGTTAACAGTAACTGAGGCAAACATCGCATGAACCCGAGTTAGAAACTCGGAAAACATGCCAAGCGGAAGAGCGTTTGGACACGATATAAATATCATAGTAGTGCCTACAAAAACGCTACAAACGCACCGAGTTCGTGCACGAGACGGAACCGGCTAGTAAAATACGACTGGGAACGAAGCGTGTACTAGCTAAAACGAATTGAAGAATTCCCGGACCGGGGAAAAAATCGTTAATGCGTAACGGCATAAGAGCAAAAGTTCAACACGAACTGAAAGTGTCAGGCAAAAACAAGGGAGAAAAACCCGCGATATGATGGCGGCAAAATCCCGTTTTCGAACCCAAGTGCATACCCCGGCCGTTCCATGAACAGTGTCGACTACTTTAAGAGAAAGCCAGTGACTGGCTCTGGGATTTTTAATATAAAACGTATACAAAAAGGGCTGCTAACCGTGTAAGGCTATGTAGCTGCGAGACGGTTTTGAGTCGTAAGACCGCGGAGCCATAAGGCATTGTCTACGGCTCCAAAGCGGTGTCTGAAAACTGTAGCAGTTGCGGAACCGCATAGCTCTAGGCCACTCCTATCAACAGCGAATTTTGTCTATGAAGTTGATTGAAAAAGGTGTTAACGTACGACGTATAGTTACAACCTTGGAACTGCGGAGCCTATGGCTACGTATGTGGATAAAACTAATACCGTATGTCTGTACGGGTAGTTAACTAACAGGCCGTAAAGCCGCAAGCCGCGTTGAACTGCTTTAAGAAGGTGTTAAAGTATAGTATGAACTATACGTGCCGTTGTTTTTAATAGCTACCACGATCGTGAGATTGTCTATCAAAAGGCCACCTATGTCTGTATGTCAAGAAAAGTATCCTTCATGGAGTTAATTTTGACAGGGGGTTTAACGTACTACGTCAACTGTATGAGTCTTTAACCACAGCACTGGGGTAGAAATCATGAAAGAGTTGACGTCCTGTGTATACTACACGGGCCGTTAAACACCCTTCACCACGGAGCTGAGAAGCTCGTGGCTACGTGGGGGACTAACGCTGTACTCAGCACGCGTCCCTGTTAGGTAGTATAGAGCTGTTATGGATCTACAAAAGCGTCAACGTGACAAGTAAATTCCACTAGCCGCCCGCCAAGTTCGCCTCGCTTCACCACGGAGCACTAAAGCTAGTTGCTACGCGAGGGGGCAACTGGTACTGGTATGTGTCCCTAACGTAATAGCTATCAGTACAAAAGAACCGTCTGGGTCCACGATAGCGTTAACGTACTACATCTGTTACATGAGTCGTTACCTCAGTATACTTCTATTCACCACGGGGCCACTGAGTAAGTGGCTACGCGTGAGGGAGTAAAGTCGTACTCAATACGCGTTTCTGTTGGAATAGCTAAAAATATAATGGAGCCGTATGGGATACGGAGGAGTTCACGTGCTACGCAAGCTATACGAGTTGTAAACTCTGTTTGTTTCACTACGGAGCTACGAAGCTGGTAGCTGCTTGGGGAAGGAGGGACTACCGTCGTACTCAGTACGTGCCGCGGTAAGAATAACGGCCGCGGAACTCTGTAGCTCCTGGCTACTGGTCGCTTACCACGCAGTTGCGCTGCTAGTATATGCCGTTAACCCCGTTTGTATCTGTTCACCACTGAGCAGCGTAGCCAGTGGCTACGTGTGGGGGACTGCCGTCAAACGCTATACGCGTCCCGGTAAGAATGACGACCGCGGAACTCTGTAGCACACGGCTATTGGTCGCATTATCCCGAAGTGGTGTTACCCGGGTTTTTCGTACGTTCTACGTTATCCCGTGTAGGTCCTGTAGGGGCCGTAACGGCCCGTTCACCGGAGCCGTGTAAGGCTAGGCTTTGAGAACGTGAGGTCCTGTACGGGGCCGCACAACGGAGCCGCAAGGGCTTGTATGTAGCTACGACCTGTAAAGCCGTGTCCCGGATTGTAGCCGTTACCCCCTTCTGGTCCGTAAAGTATGGAGGTTGTACGTAAAACCGCGCCTTTATAATTTGAGCGGAACGTCACGGAACCGAAAATTATATTTAGTTGTTCAGATTACGTAACACGGAGAAAATAGCTCGTGATGCTATGCGGAAATAGTTTTCTTATCACCCGACCACTAAGCTTTGTAACCTAAGCCGTCCCATCCTGACCCGTCCTCCGTGTTCATGATGCTGATGAAAATTTTTGCGGAACCGTGACGTTCAACGCGGATATCTTACTAAGGTAGCTCACACGGATGTGGAACTGCGTAGCTGATGGCTACGGTAACAAAAAGAAAATAGCTCTCGTGACGCTACATTCCTTGTGAAGATTGTTATTTATCACCTGACCATGTGCTCTAAAAAGGGTCTATTTTCAAGCCCCGCTAAAGAACTATGGGCCGGAGCCGTATGGAACCGATCAAACTGTACGGACCAGCCGGAGCCGTCCCACCCGGACCCAAATAGATCCGTGAAAGTAATCCAATGGCTCTACAAGCCGTGAAAAAATTAGTAACTTACGTATAACCCCTTATGGCGCCGCCTCTTGTGGGCCTACCGGTCCCTTCGCGGAACTGTGGTCCACAGCGGTGTACAGGTTTTGTTTTTTTCGATATCAGCAGAGCGTAACTTTAAGAAGCGTTTACACGCGACGCATCGCGGGACGTCTTGGGCGCGTAACGCACCGACACTCGGGGACCTGTCCTCCGTGTCCATGATATTGATGAAAAACATTGCGGAGCTGTAACGTTTAACGCGGAAAATCTTACTGAAGCAGTTCACACGGCCGTGGAACTGCGTAGCTAATGGCTACGGGACCAAGAAGCAAATAGCTCTCGTGGTGCTATACTTCTTGCAAAGATAGTCACTTGTCACCTGACCACGTAGTTTCGTAGCTAGTGGGTGTTTTTCCGGGTTAATCGTACGGTGTACGTTATCCCGTTACAAAATTATGGAGCCGAACGGATCCGTTCACCGGAGCCGTGGGCCACGGAGCCGTCCAACGGACCCGTAAATACGGGCCATGGAGCCGTCCAATGGAACCGTACGGACCCGTAAACACGGGCCGTGGAGACGTATGGAACCGTCCAATGAACCCGTACGGAGCCGTCAGGGATCCGTAAACACGGGCCGTGGAGCCATATGGATCCGATCACTGGAGCCGTACGGATCAGAAAGGACCCGTGAAATCACTTTTGACTCACGTATAACCTCTTTGAGCGCCGCCTCTAAGTGGCCCTACCGGTCCCTATAAAGAGATAGTAATGAAACACAATTTTTAGCAAAACCTGCAGTTTTATTTCTCTTGAAATAAGATTGCTTTTCTAATGTAAACACTATACTAAAACGTACAAAAACATTTGACGCAACCCAAGGCACAATACTTTAAACAATGTGAAAAACTGTTACTGTATAATTTGAAGCTGATTTGCACTTGCGAAGTACACTTGAAAGTTCTTAGGACAAAAACAGAGTTTCAAACACTTTATTTAAAGCATTTTGGTATTTTAAAAACTGAAGAAAAAATATTTATAAAAAGCCTAAAGCTCATAAACAGAACATCCCTAACTACATGTACATGATACTGTGCATTTTTTTTTTAAGGTGATATCTTTGCACTTGCTTAATTCACTTGAAGTTTTTTGTCAAGTTTTCAATAGAAACGCATCTACTTATTAATGTACTTCCTTTGTTTTAATACCTCAAGCAATAAATATTTATGTAACAAATACATGTTATGAAAACATTTTCAACAATGAAAATATAACACAAAATAACTTCCATAATCATCACTTTTCACTAACTATATTAGTCTTGTGTTTTAAAATCCTTTAAGCCCCAAATCTTCAACTGGTTCATTTCAAAACTATCATGGACAAACAAATGGTCAAAGATACATAGAAAGAATAAGCAATTTGGTAATGTTTTATAATACACTGGAAAGTACCAAACAAGTTATGCTGTTGTGATTTACTCCTCTATCACAAACATATGAAGATATCATGTTTTAGGTTTCTGCCTTATTTAAAGGTCTACGGAAGCGTAGAGCTAAATAGCCTATTACAGTAAATAGTAATTATATTATATAGCGCCATTTCTATACTAAGTATATTCAAGAGCGCTTTACAAATATCGGAGCTTTAGAATAGGAGAGAGCTCCCAAAACGGCGCATCATCCATCCATTTGCTCAGGGAAGTGAATGAACACCGCATTTTCACGCAGCTCTTTTCAAATAGTGTTTAGAGAAACATGTATGGAGTGACTGTCCTACCATTGGGACCGACGGCTTAACGTCCCCTCCGAAGGACGGCGAGCGCCATTCAACCATTGCCACTTCTCTCAAGAGCTAAATGGGGGATCAGGAGCTGCAAACAACTTACTTCCGCTTTGATGATCGGCGTATCTGTCTGCATAGCTGTGGAAAAACGGGTTAGACCTGACCGGGCTTGAACCCGGTACCTCCAGCATCTTAGTCGTGCGCTCTACAAACTCAGCTTACATGACTCCCCTTAATTCAACATGCATATTGTTGATATCATTTTTAATTTTTGAGTTATGGCTGATTGAAGGCTTAAGAATATGACCATGCAGGCGTACAGCTCTAATCTTTATTTCATTCTTTAAATTCCTTCCTAAATTTCAGTTGTTAAATATGATGACTGTCTTATTCCTGCTAGAATTTGATCAACCCTCAAAACCTGTGGTTAGAATTCCCACTTAAAACACAATTTGACTAAGAATTAAAAACCAAAGGATTTACATAGGGAAATCTGATCCGTCATACTTCACAAGTCACCTAAAAATTTGCAGATTGAGGCCTGAAAATTCAAAAAGCTCATGCCGGACTTACTTTGACTTTAATAAGATTCCATCTGTGTCTTGAAAAGTACTGGTGTAGTGTAATCCAACAGTGTAATCCAACAGTGTAATGACAATTTATTATCTACCCCTTTGAAACATTTATTACATTCTCGAAATTATTGGAAGGATTATTTATTTAATCATTGATATATGGCATGGCATATACTTTAAAAGAACATGCTTTGCCCATATTTCCAAGTACCTGATGGTTATATGTTAATAAGAAAAACGAACATTTATTTTCAAAGAAGTACATAGGAAATTGTCCTAAAATGCCCCTATAAACTTTACACTGTTGAACTGACTTTTTAACACACCGGGGAAATCTTTAAAATAAAATTAACTTCTCAACAGAATAAGATATTGAAATGATTGTTTTTCCAATTAGCTTATTTCATTGTCCTCTAACTGATTCCTGTATGTTTTATTCTGTCCTGAATGTGAAATCTTTCATCATCTTTGTAAGCCGCAGTACTTGTGACGTCATGGCGGACTTCTTTGACTTACTATTAGTTGTGGGATTTATTGCAACAAGACACCTGAATGAAAAACAAAAAAAGAAATACCAGTTATTCTAATCATAAGAGAAATTTAGTCCTCTAAATTTTTTTTTACAAACCAGCTTTAATCATATCAACATCATCCAGGGTAATTATAATGTATTGGGCGATTCCCGTGGAGTAGTAATGGATTTAACGAACCACATAATCGCCCTTCTATAGCCACTCTTCATTTGAAGAAAGCGCCCCTTGAAACATGGACGCGATCAAACTGCCAATGTCATTTTCAACCCGTTCGAAGGACACTCTCTCAACGAGTTGAAAATGTATTATGCAATTATTCGGCCACACAGGTAGTTGAGACAACTCGACAAAAAAGTGTTGTAATTTTATAAAAACTTAATATTTGAACATCAAGAAGTTTTTACTTGGATCAATTATACCCTGAAAACTGGTTTAATTATTTCAATTGGTGCAGAAACCGCAAAAATAGCACGATTTTTAGTAGCGTAATTTTTAGTGACTTTCAAAATCTTGCCGACCTATTAGCGTAACTCCCTTGACACAATTTCGATAAACAATCCAGCGATTAACGCAATTTCCATTCATCAGTGCAATATACGAGTAAGGACTTTGTGTCTTGAGGTCAGGAGTTATGCACCATCGAGCAGACTTACGTAAAGCAAACACGTGCAGTGCGGAAAGTATTTTTCAAAGATAATGGTAGGCAATAGCAATTACGAGATAAGGGCATACACATAAAACTCATGCTTCTTTGAATATGACTCAATAAAATTATACATTAGTTACTTATGAATATACAAGAAATACATTTTACAAGTTTCTTTATGCATAAAACTCCAAAGACATAACACATACTGATGTTATTCAAATAAAAACTCCCCTCAATTTGCCGTTTTACGGGAGGAAGTTTTATTGTTGAAATGCTGCTCTGATATTTCTTAACTTCGAAATGAATTGACGTGGAAATACGAAATACAGCGTCAAAGGGTTGAATCTTCAAACAATTTGTATCCAAATAAAACAAATTTCACATATTTCACACCTTTAGAGGGAAAATTTTGTTAAAACGCGAAGTGAAATAATTTGAAATAAACTGGAAATTGCAAACCGCCACATGCGGAGACTGAAATGCCACAGGCACAGAAAATCAGAGTAGAGTTCTGTTCAAAGGACGAGTTCTGTAATGTTTAAAAAAACAAATAAGAATTTGCAAAATCTCAAACCATACAGAGATGCCAGCTATCGGATTGCATATTGCAGTAGCATCCCCCCCCCCCTCCCCCCTCCCCGACTGTTAGGTGTAACTCAGTTGCCTCAAGGACATTATCTGTGATAGGTTTAAAGAATAGAAATTAAAAAAAAAAATAATACAATCTTCTAAAATGGTAGGAGAAAGGACATTAATTCTGAACAATATATTGATGAATGAATCTGTATTGACATAAAAACATAATTTAAAGGGAACTTTGAGGCTCTAATTATTATAAAAATCCTTCACATTGGCTGTTATTTTGCTTGATTTATTATTGTTTTAAATGCTTACTTGAGATGGATGGAAATTTTCTTAAATTGTTTTGATACAATATATTTTAGGCATTGTTCGCAATCATATCTTTTAAAGCAGAACAAAATCTAGGTATTACTTTTTTTTTCAAATCATGAAATAGGTTGCAAATATCTCAATTCCCCATTTCCTGAAATAATTAAGTGACCCTTTCAAGTAGAAACCATACTGGGTCATTTAGCTTTGCCCTTCTGTCAGGCATGTGAAGATAAAGCAAAAGGTTGCATTTAAGGGTGACTTGTAGGAACTTCCCCTACTAAATCCCAAATATGCCGAGTGAAGAGTATAGTCAACTTGATTACTGCAGTTAGATATGGTAAGAGGTTTCACCTAAGTAGTCGTGATAGCTATCATGTTACTCAGAAAAACAATCATATATAGTGTAGAAATGCAATACATCCCCCTTCTCAAACTGTTATGCAAATACCTTGTACATGTACCACAGAATTGATATCAGAGCCAATATTGGTGACTGATATGTGATTTCCCATTATATCTATAATACTAGAATCAAGTCCTTCTTGCTTGAAAAACCAAACTCTGGATACCATGAATACTGTGCATTTTCCCATCCTCTGTCTAAAGTGTACCTGGGATGATATCAGCTGATTTCGTAAAGAAAATTTTATTCTGAATCATTCACTATCAATGACTAGAATAAATTATCATTATTTCCTTTGATTGTTATTTATGGGAGAAATCTTACAGTTAGATACAGAAGATAATTTAATTGTTTTCCCCTTTATATACAGTACACAAAAAAGATTGATCCACTCAGAATAAATTTAAACCACATTTCTATAGGGTACCTATCAAGCAAAATATTGGAATTATCCAAAGACTTTTATAACACATACCAACAGCAATGATGCACAGAGTACCAAGAAGATCAAGCGTTTCCAGATGATCATCTAAATTCCTCGTTCCTTCAGGTAACTGAAGGTACTTGTTCCTTATACATAAAGAAGTTCTAATAAAAGTACTAATAAAAGTAAAACATGACATTTAATACCAAAGACTATATTGATTTATACCTCTTTTAGGAAGTTTCTCAGGCCACGTTACAGCAGCTCTCGTACAAATTTAAAGGACCATGGACACATGCGCATTTCCCCCCTTTACTTGTCTTTAGTTTAGTTTTCAAATAATAGCTGTTCAAAATGTGAACAATTGTCAAATTATGGAAAATTTGTGACGTAGGCCTAGTTTAAGAAGATAATTTATTTTCTTGTGATGCCTTTCACAAATTTGCTCGGGCTTTTTTACCAATTTCTTTTCATAGTGAAAAAAGAAGGATAAGAGAATTTCAATTGGTATCCTAGTTTGATGAACTTACCCTTAATAATCCACCTCGTTTTAGATCACGAAATAGATATTGTTCCCAAAACCAACACTGTTTGTCAAAACTTTCAAGTTTGTCTTTTGACTCATTTTTTCATAGTTTTCATTAAGTTACATTTTTTATACTAACAATTTTATGTTTGTATGCCATACTTCCTGTTTTTATACTGTTTAGGACTTTTAGTTTTATGGCTTGAATTGAAATAAACATTATTCTGTAATATAAGATATAGGGATTATTCTGCAATTTCATGTCATTTGTTTTTTCATTTTTAGGAATAAAAAGACACAGAACACTAAACTTGTAAAACTTCATTCATAAAAGTCATGTACAGTATATTTACCACATAACGCAAGTACAGTACAATCAATTTCTGCAAAAAAAAGATTTATCTTGAATATTTAGACAAATCTATTTCAACTTTTGAAATAAACAGAGTGGTGATGTTATTTAGCTGGTGTGTTAATGAATAAATTATGGTAATTAGTCAATGTACTAGCTATTTCTGTTCAGCATTGCAGATATAGGGCACTGAGGAAAATCAATGGGTCAATGGGAAAATCAACATTTTTAACCTTTTTGTGATTTAAAATCAAAAGTAATGAAAAAAGAATAACATTTCTACAAATATGACTGAAATCAATGCTTAATACCAGCCTAGCACCAAAATAGAGATCACAACCCATTTGTATCCCCTCCACAAATATGAGTTTTTGACCAAATATCAGGAAAAATGCCGGCCATTTTGAAGGATTTAAAAAGATAATCATAATAAGTCATTTTAAACAGAAATTATGTCAATGTTGAGCTAGCATAATTCTTAAATAACATATGAACAAGTCAGTATTTTGAAATTGAAGTCAAACTACTGCTAAAATGTTCGAATTTAGACTTCAATGGTAAACCAAATGGTTCTATCATTTTCCGAAAAAATAAACAGGTACTTCTCTACCTTATTGAAGGCTGACTTTTGTAGGAAATTTCTGTTTTGTCATCATGTTCACAAAATATTGTTGACAGACGAAAATAAAAAAAATCATTCAACTAACCTATGCAATAGCCTAACGTTAACATCCCATAACGATACTATGCGCCAGGCCCCTACATGGAATAGCTTATTCAGGAGTCAAGAGTCAGGCTTGGCAATACGATAAACTAACGTTAAGCCTAACTGTTAGATTTTGCCATGTTTTATTTTTCAACATACAAACTTACCGTTATATCAAAGTGGGTTTTGCCAACCAGGCTTAGCTATATGTATTTGAGTAGTTTTACAGTGCCAGTACGTCTGTGCTGCTGCAGTGGATGTGCTGCATGTTGTCTCACTCTCAGTACTCTGATCCGATCGGCTGAAAGAGCTGATGCTGCGGTACGGTCCACGTGGATCCACTTACTGCATGCATGCACTAAGTGCGGGCGCGGCAAGCTTGACGTGATGCGCGGGAACATTACGGATTACAGTAAATTCACGCTAAGACGTCTTATAAAAACTGGTAATTTATGGAAAATTACCAAGAACTGAACATTTACGTAATAAAACGGCATTACAATGTCATTTTACAAGAAATTTGGCTGTTAAATTACAACTTTTCTTCTTATTTTCTAGTTTACAATTCTTTTATATGTAAAATCACCTGAATAATTTCATAAATTTACACAAAAGCTAACGTTAATCAAACAAAACGGCACCAAAATGTAACTTAACGTTGTAAAATTACTGTTTAATTACAGTTTTTTTAAGTGCATACATACATACATACATACATACATACATACAGACACATACATACAGACATACACACACACACACACACACACGCCAGCATGACTAATAGGTTCCTTATGCTATTAGCATCGGAACCAAAAACCGTTCATTAAAGAAGCGGATTTACAACATTAGTGAACCAATCAGAACGCTTTAAATTTCTAAAGTATACATTAACTACTGTCTTACGGTCCGCTCTAAGAAATATTTTCCTTTATACGAATAATTGCTTAAAATGTAAGATTCCTCGTTATCAAAGGATTGAATTAAGTCGCTCCTAATTGGAAAACGATATATTTGTCATAGCATCCATCTTCATGTGGCCCACATGTCTATTTAATCGGGGTTTTTTCTTCATAAGAGTCAAATCAATTCCCCATTTAAGCACGTCTCTCTCTCTCTCTCTCCCTCTCTCTCTCTCTCTCTCTCTCTCTCTTCGACACGTAGCCTTTGGCCTGCCGACGTTCCATACCTTTAGGCGTCCATTCGAGGCCAAAGCACCATCATAATCATTGCTCTTTTTAAACACATGTCTAATCGTCTAATTCAACATCACCATCTCCTTATTTCCTCACTGATTTTCTGCATCCCTGCTATCTCTGCTACCCTCTCATCTGTAATATACTACTGTCACCTTTTCTTCAGGATTTTTCGTAGGCATTTGAATTGAAATATATTTATCATCATTTCCTCTCTCTTGGTCAGCTTCGACGTCTCACAGTCATACAGCAATACAGATAGTACAAGTGATTTGAAGAGCATGATTTTGGTTCATCTTCCGATGCTTCCTGATCTCCATATTCTGTTTAGCTATAGAAAAGGTCCTTTGCTTTAGTGGTTCTCTTCACAATATCAATTTTAGCACGCCTACAACACAACAAACACCAATGCTGGTAGAATAGCTTATAATTTAGTATTACTCAAAACCCCATTGAAGGCCAAAAACTGACTTGCCAGACCTATGCAACTTACAACAGGTAGGCCTACGAATAGGGCAAAGCCATATTAACATTTATTCTGGTATTTCAGATATCTGAATTGAATTCAAGATATCTTCAATTTATTTTCAGATATCTTAAATTCAATTTTTGATATCTTGAATTCGATTTTAGATATCTTGAATTCAATTCAGATGCCTGAATACCAAAAAAATGTTGATATAGCTTTTCACAAGGACGTACCTATGGAAAGCCATATTAACATTTAATCGTGTTTTTGAATCACTTTCAGACATCTGATATTAATTCTAGATGTCTAAAATTATTTTGAGATATCTAAAATTCTTTTTAGATATCTAAAATTATAATTTCAGATATCTACAAATAAGTTTCGATATATCGAATTAATTTAAGATATCTTGAATTAATTTCAAGATATCTGAATTTAATTCAAGATATTTGAAAATCACGATTAAATGTTACTATGGCTTTTTATACGTCCTACTCCTTCCAAGATATAGAGGTAATCTACAATCACGTAACTTGTTTCGGAGGGCAAATTTTGCCATATTAACACGCAGATGCACTAGAAAAGATTTTATGACAAAAACAAGTGAAAACATTTTTTCACTTCATTTCACAAAACAAAGATACAAATTATTTGTAGGTGTTGTAAATAATAATAATCAAAAGTTTAATTACTTGGCTGATTGTAAAGAAAACAATGATAATTTTTCGAAGTACAAGATAAAAATATACAAGCAGACAACAGCTTGACAAAAACGGGCCCTCCAAGATTTTAAGTTTGCGTGTGCCGCGAAAGCGAGTGTGATATCACGTGGAATAACTTATAAATTGTGTGCATCAACGTCATCCCGCACGGTGCAGTCATTGGTGATTGGGAATAGTAAACAAACAAACAGCGCACGGTAAAATACGCTCTTGGTTTGCCTCCACGTGCTGGCATCTTTCATATCAAAAGTAACATTACTCAAATGAGAGACATTTATTTCTGGCTTCCTTGAATTTAAAAAAATTGTCACACTTGGTTTTCTATATTGTTTTTGATTACTAAAATTGTCCGACTGCCTTTCAGACTTAGTAAGCGTATTCGTGCACAGTGGGCATGAATTAAAAACTTACTTCAGATACCAGATACCGAACTGAGTGCGTGTGACGTCACATGCACATACTCTATACTAAAATAATAACACAATCAATGTAAGTCAATGTTTTAATTCACCTGATGCCCAGAAAGCATAATACAAATTCTTGCATAGAGAGGTAATTAGCCAAAGACGCATGCACACGAAAAAAGCAAGGGTCAAAATTCAAGAAAAGCACTTTCTTTGATGTCACTAGAGTCAATAATTCGGGTTTGTGGAAATGGCTGTGTGAACCTAAAGAACAATAACACTTATTTCTTTTAAACGAAGACATAATCATTTACAACAGTAAACGGTTTTGAAGTATCTCATCAGGTGCAGCCATAAATTTTTTTCAAATCTGAATCGGTAATTTCTAGAAAACTAACGTAAATTATGTCATGATCGAAATTCATGTGTCCGTTATGGACCAAAGGTTTACTGGGGAAATTTTATCTTCCATTGAGACCTCGTATGACGTCATCAAGGGCCCAGCGAACCGAGGCGATAGCATACCCCATGATGACGTCATACGAGGTCTGAAATGAAATTTATGACCGGGCACCCTGATATCTATTCTGAGGGGTATCTTGGCGCTATTCACGTACTGTAAGGGAACAAGCGTATTGAAACAAGCGTTTTCAAGCGCACGTAGGCCTATCATAAACGTGCGTTTACATAAAGTACAACTCTTTCTTCCACTGACTGCACCTGATTGGTTGGATAACAAAGGGAAAATTCTCACAGCAGTTGATTGGACGAAGTGCTGAAGTAATCACGTTTGGCTAGAATCTTTGCAATGCTTTGAAAAATTCTGCGAATGCAAATATGGCCAAAAATAGTTTTCACAAACAAACCAATATGCATAGTGTAGATTCTTATTATGTGATAAGTAAAAGCCATAATCTGTTTAATTATTCTCGCAAAATTCAAAACTTCACTGAGGTTATGACTTGGAGAAAGTTTAATTCGTTTCATGTGTTTTTACTACTTATTAAATACTACCGACTGACATAGAAAGGTTTCCATTGTTCCATTCCGTTGTTCAATATTGCTTGTAAAGTTAAAGATACTTACCTGCAATTACTTGAAAATTGGAAGGTTTTCCTTTGGAGTTGAATATCTTCCAAAGGTAATTCGTAGGAAGTCGATGTATGTACTTCTCGAAGGAACTGCAATATCCTATCGATAAAAAAAAAACAATTTTTCTGAGCTACCCATATTTCGTTACTCTTGTGAAGTGTTTATGTTTGCTTCGTTAGGCAAGTAGAATTTTCATTCAAAGTTTCTGGGCACCAGCGAGACGGCTCAAATTGCAATTTTGTAGCAGACAAGCACTACGTAACATGTGTAAGACGTTAGTCCGATCAAAGAGTTTATGAATTTTCATGAATTTTTCTATATTGTTTGTCAACTCAGTGCTTTGTGGTCCGTTATGGGTGTTTCTGGTTTACCATCAAAAGGTGATTTCCAACTTGAAATGTTGGGCATTTTGTTGAACTTCTGATCAATTTTTAGTCTTATTAGCTGAGACTATTGAATCGATTCAATATTGCGTTTTTGTCTATTCTGTTCATAAATACCATCACGTAATAGTCTGTGGGCCAATATATCGAAACCACCCCCTCCTCCCCTCCTTAGGGATTTTCAACCACTACACTTTTTAGTTAGTCTGGACCCCAGCAATCATTTTCTGCTTGTTTGCCATTAAACTGATGTGGGTGTAAGCGCCAGGGCGATGTGATGGCAACGAAGTGATAAAATTGGAATTTAAGAAAATGACATATATTTGTAACTAAACAACATTAAAACATATATGTTTAAGTATATATATATATTTGAAGCTGCCATATTGTATGTAATCAAGATCTAGGTCATTTGAAGGCACAATCATGCCTTATCTTGACCGTTGCCATGGCAACTCGGTGACAAAAAGCTTGAATTTAATAGAAAATATCATATCTTTGAAACTTTACAGCATAAAAACACATTCCAGTATCTAAGTATATATATTTGAAACTGCCCATTAGTTTGCAATCAAGATCTTGGTCTTTTAAGGTCACGGTCATGCCCAATCAGGACAATTGCCATGTCAATGTCGTAATAAAATAATAAAATTGGGAAAAATTGTCATATATTTTTAAGTAAACAACGCTAGTGTATAGGCATATAGGGATGTAGTGTTAGGTCACAATCATGCCCAATCATAAAAGTTGCCATGATAACTGTGTGAAAAAAATTGAAATTGGTCAGTTTGGAAATGTCATATCCCCGGTCATATCTTAGCTGTAATACGCTACAATATGATATGAAATCACAATATAATTATATATGTATAGGTCTGTATGGATTTTAGATTAGCCGGTTGATTGCAATCAATATCTGGGTCCTTGAATACAGTCATGCTTAATCGCAATGCCTAGAGGAATGTTCATTTACATCAAATTGTCTTACAGTATTCTACAAACCATTATTATATTTGTAACATCCTTTAATGTGCTACTTAGATACATGCATGTTTTTGGTTACATACTGACATGACTGAGAAGACAAATGCTGATCTGTAAGTTCACTTGAAAACTGGGGTCCTAAGGGAAGCATATTAAGGTGTCTCATGGTGAATTTCACGCCAACTTGACATCTTTGTAGTGCTAGTTTACTGTAGACCCCTTAAGATGCTTTCCTAATGAGAAACCAGTAGACAGGATTCATATTAGGGATTTAAATATCTACAATGTGGAATTGTTTTGGAAAGTAGTATGCAGCATACAAATATTAAATCAAAATTTCTGCCGTCTTTGTGGCTTTTTTTAACATCTTTTAATTAAGATTTTTTGTGGTGGACATTTTTTGGAAAAGCAGAAAAATTGTTCTTTTGTGGATTTGTGGTTGAGAACCCAATTTATTTTAAGTGTAGCTAGGCTTTAAAAATGAATACCACTGATCAATAAGAAATGTAGTCATATGAAATGGTATTCCACATGGGGTCAATTCTCTTATAATTCATATAAGTCATCATCATCCTCCTCCTCATCATCAGACATATCTTCTTGCATGTTATAGTAGTCAGCTTCAGTATCATCTTCTTCATGATCCTGCTCCAATACTAAATCGATCAGTTTCTTTGGTAGCATTTCATCTTCTGTCCATTGGTACTCCAATTTGTCTCCCCGTAGAACCCATCCATGACCATCGTCGGGCTTTGGCAATTTCGGATATGCCAAATCAGCTTGGTTCCATATGAGAGCCTGATAATTGGCACGTACAACATGCATCCTTTAGGAGAATCTGCAGGGTAGAAGCAAACTTAGATCGATGCCACTTTCACTGGACAGTAGCTGCTTCTTTGATGTGTAACGTGGCATGAAGATGGTATACTGTTGATGTCCTTGACACCTGACTTTGCCCCATGTGAAAGACATGAGAATGCTTCTAGATCATCAAACGTTCCTGGATTGAGAGTAGAGCTTGTACCCAAACCTGTAAAGACAGGAATATATTGCGGGTTTTTTTTGCAGCACACGCAGGGGTCCCACCTTGCCTTTACAAACAAATGAACTAATAGTATCACAGCCGGTGAAAGCGTGGAGTGAAAGCAATGCATTGCAAAGATTGTTGCCAATGCCCAGACTGCTGACCTGATGTCAATCAACCGTCGTATGTCTGCAACATCAGTGTCCATAATTAGTGGTATCCTGATATTCTGTGAAAACTTCCTCAGCAACAGAATTACATCTGTGTCAGGTGACCGAAGAATGATGGCACTTGAATCAGTACAATGTATTGCAATATGACAGCAGTGAAGTATTATTCTGGTGTCAGCCTCCTCCTGAAAAAGAAGAGCAAATGTAAATATATTTTAGTAAAGTAAAGTAAGGTAAGGTAAAGCAAGATAAGGTGAAGTAAAATAAATGAAGTACAGTATAGTAAAGTAAAGCTAAGTAAAGTAAAGTGAGGTAAGGAAAAAAAAGTAAAATAAGTGAAGTACAGTATAGTAAAGTAAAGCTAAATAAAGAAAAGTGAGGAAAGGTAAGGTAAGATAAAATAAGGTAAAGTAATGTAATCACTGTGCAGTTTAGATATCTTAAATAGGTTACACACCTGTTTGGATAGCAAATTTGGGACCTCTTCTACATCGGTTGTGTGTCCATCTTGACTACTTAGGCACCAACAGCTCTCTCCACAGACAAACATCACCTGCCGCCCTTTCAGCTTCGGTGCGAACTTGTCTTGCTTCCATTCTTGTAGAATTAAACAGATAAGTTGCGTTTTCTTGGTACTGTTTGCCAAAAACTGCTTGTAGTCACGTGGTACTCTAGTGAGAGAACCATGTATGATGAGTTCTTGTGATGTGCCACGGCAATCTCTTTCTCTATTCTTGATATTCTGTTGCTGGTATGTATCTGTGACAAAGTCAACACGGGTAGCATTTGGGAGCTGTGCAAAGATACGTTGAGCCAACTCTCCAAAGGTTTCTGGAATTTGAGTGAGTGCTTGAAGCATTGCATTTCCATCAATAACATGGACGGCAGAATCTGGCCTGTATGTCAATGTGTGACCTTTTTCCAGTTTGTGTAGCAGTTTTGCCTTGTCTGTTTTGACTGGTGTTTTACAGCAGTGGCGAGGCTCCAAGGCACTGGGCCAAGTAGGTATATCATCACCTTCTCCATACATAGTTCATTTTTTATTGCAAGAAGTAAGAGCTGTCCAAAAAGATTTCTTTCTGCAACAAGTTCCTCATTCTTCTTTGCAGTGCTGCTCACAGTGATTTTCACTGCCATTGTGCAAACGTCTTCAACCTCAGCTTTTTAGTTGGCGTGTGAAAGCTGACTGTCTTCTTTAATAGTGTCGTTTGTACAAAATTCTTATATGCATTAATGCCCTTTGTGTCAACAGTGAGCAAATCACTGGCTATTGCCTCTGAAACTGGTCTTCTTTATGATATACAATACAGCCTGTCTGCATCAGGCACCTTGAAAGGATTGAGTAAGTTCTGGAAGGCAGTCATCATGTTTCGCACGCACAATTGTAGGAACAGAAGTAACGCGCTGACACAACAAAGGACTAAACTGCTTGACTTGGATTTACAAATCTACTTGCGTCCGTAATAGCGGTTCACTGAAAGTATAAACAATGGACAATCATAAGCATACATGTAACAATATATAATCATAACACATTGAAAACATAAGCAAGTATCCAAGCCGTACATGGCCTCGTACATGGTTTACAGGGCCAGTGACCAACTCGATCGAGTACTACACCCTCTATACATGATGTAAGTAAGCAACTCAGCACAATCAGAGCCCAAAGGGGCCAGGCAGTGAGCAGGGTCCAAAACCTTTGTGTGAAACAATGTCCATATATCAACATTAATTACCGTACGGTAATCTACCAAGCTGAGAAAGATTTATTTCAAAGATATAAACATAAGAAATTATGAAATCACTTAGATAACAAATATTCCTGCATGTCGCCCTCATTTAGAAATAATTCCGACTAGATCCAACCGTAACAATCAAATATGAAGGGCGCCACCAATAAATAGGCTACCATGCGTCTTATGAGTACCAATGGGATGAATTTCAACATTCGGCCATATTACCCCATAAACAATCAATTTTGTGCAATACACATGAGAAAAATCTTAAAATTGAGCATTTTAAGTTCGATACATCGAGGATACATATCAGCGCAATCGATATATGGGAAATTAAGCGAGACATTAAGTCTGCATCATGTACATACAAAGGGCACAATAACCCCATAGGACGTGCTTTACGTGGTTCTTAAATCCTACAAAAACATTAAACATTACTCAACAACTGTTTGGCTACTCCACACAAAAAAATCAAACTTTGATTGACTTTGAAATTTACATCAAAAACTATTAACTTTGCTTTCGTCTTTCATTGGCTTCGCTTAAAAAGGAAGGGTGACACACAATTATAAATTGCCGCTACATAATCACCTTTTACAATCTCTGATGGGTTGACATCTTTGTGATTGCTCACCTCATCATTCCCGATGCCAGCCAAGTCAAGTGTTGCCTGAAACAGATTCAAGCAAAATAAGATCTTACAGAACACATATGGGTGGCTTTTTGAATATTACATACATTCGAATTGTAAAACAAACATTTAATTTCAGCAGCATATAAAGTTTACCACTACCCATATTGAGCAAAAATGTAGGACTTTATGTGGATGATTTTACTAGCTTTAAATGCAATTAGGTTTCCTAATATACTAAACATGACAAAAATGAACAAAACGTTCCAATGTGATAAACAGCAATAAAGAGTGCACTAATTATGTATATGGGGTGAAATTACACAATAGTCTGTCAAAAATTGTTGGCACCCCTTTCAACTTGCCAGATCTCTCTCCTTCCCCTTTGCAAATATGAAAATTATGTCAAACTATAATAATCATTTCAAACCTTATACTGTTCATTTTTAAAAATTTATGAAAATGGTTCCTAAAAAATGCATATCAAAACTATTTTCCCGTCTTGCCACAAAACCCATGTCTATATGTAAATTTAACAATTGCACCACTTCTAAAATAAGATACACTAGCTTTTGCTTACCTCTAGATAGCCAGCTCGTGCATGCCGAGTAAACCTGCACCTATGGTACGCTACCAAGTTGCGACTGAAGCCAATAATTCCTGGACCATGCCCACTGGCATGACGGTTGTAAGCCAACAAATCCCCCTTTCTACTTCGATGTAGAAAGCTTAGCCTCTCCTATGCTTCTAGAGTCCTCACCAACACCCAGAACCCTGTTTACAACCTCATTAGGTACCCCAATTTCTCCACCCTCTTTGATAGGACTAAAACCCTATCCCCTCCCTTCAGCTTACGCATTAAATCAGACCTCTTCTATCTCGGCATCAACCCGCCACTCTCAGCACCTTCTTCTGGCCCACTTTCCTCCTTGGGCCACCCCCTCCCTTCTATCCACCTGGGCCTCTCCACTTATCACAAAACTCAAACCCACCCTAACCTCTTCATCAATCTCCACAACCAAATAAAAGACCAACTCTCAAATTACACCTCCATCTCTAGTGATGGCTCCAAGGAAGGCAACAAGACAGCTGCTGCTGCCGTCATCCAAGACATCACCCTCAGTAGCAGACTTCCCAAACACTCATCCACCTTTCAGCCTAGGCTAAGGCCATTCTCCTCGCCCTCAACTTTATTGAGTACTCTCCGCTCAGCCACTATGCCATTTTTCCCGACTCAAAGGCTGTTCTTACTACTTTACTCAATCTTAAATTGGATAACCTCACATGCCACCTCCTCCTCCGGAAACTCCTTTCTCCCACCCTTTACAGGAAAAGTATTCTTTTCTTCTGGATACCCAGCCATGTTGGCATCCCTGGCAATGACAGGGCTGATGCAGCCGTTAAGCTTGCCCTTAACCTCCTCCCAACCCCTTTTTCCCAAACCCTCTCTGACATCAACCGCTTATCGCTCCCCTTCTTCGTGACCGCTGGCAAACCTCATGGAACTCCCAAATTGATAACAAACTCCATGTCATCCAGCCCACAATTCCAATCAAATTCACCATCAACAACCTATCTCGTATCGACAACATTCATATTACTCGTCTTAGAATTGGTCACACCCACCTCACTCACTTCCACCTCCTTATTGGCTCCCCCTAATCCCTCTGGAACAATTGCCAATGCACCCTCACAATCCATCACGTTCTCCTTGCTTGCCCTGTACAACCTTCCCAGAGCCTCCCTCGCTCCCCACAACTCAATTGCTGAGTTCTTCCAAAAAAATCCTCCGGATAAAATGATCTCCTTCCTTCATCATGCTTCCCTCTACAACCATATTTAATTCTCCTCTTCCACCCCCTCTCTACTTTGCTTTTGTGTCAACCATGCACCTCCTCTATCGATCACAGCTTTCTGACCTTTTGTTCTTGAATTTCTCTCATTCTCCCCCTGGTCTCTTTCCTTCCTACCTCTAGAATGATCTGACCTCTCAGGCACAATTTGACCCTCGTTGTCGTGGTGCCGTTAAGCCCTCATCAAACAAACAAACAAACTGTTCTATTGTTATGTCTACAGCATTGCGAGAGTTAGGAACTGCAGAGCAATTCACACTCATTCCTTTCTTCTTAAGTTGCTCCATTGCACCAGGATGTGTGTGTGGCAGGTTGAGAAGTGTGTTTAAGTATAGTGATGTATACCTTGCATACCATAACGCATCAGGAGCCATGCCTTATCCATGTAACCTAGCCAAAATTGTGCCATTTGCCCTTTTCTCCAGCACGCACCTTCGCTTTGTACTCATCATACTTCTGTATCCATTCCTTCCATTTGGAGTTTTGCTTGACAGCGAACAAGTGTTCAGAATTTGGTGTTTTCTTCATTTCCTGCTCACCGATGACTAATCCTTCTTCATCTTGAAATGAAGCCCACAATAGCCGTTTTAGAGCTTCCATCGATGTTCTGATAACATACCTGGCCCTGTTGTAGTGTTTTCCATTCATGACTTTTTCGATGGAACCACTTGCACACACTGCAGAATCAACTAGCACTTTCACAAATCCACTCCCTTTCATGTACTTTCCTAATGCACCGATGTATGCACATGCCATGTGAAATGCTCCCAGTCGAATGATGACATTGCGAAATTGATCTGCATACGACCACAAAATTCCGTAGGCCTTATTAGCAGCAGCCAGATCAAACTTATCTGGTACCCAGTCTGAGATGTGATTTGAGCAGTGGCGCATGACGTCATCAAGGGACCATATGTATTATGAATTAATATTATGACATTTTCTCAGTTTCATTTGTTTATCTTGGCGTTGCCATAGCAACAGCCAGTGGCG
Source organism: Chiridota heheva (assembly GCA_020152595.1). Lineage (NCBI taxonomy): Eukaryota > Metazoa > Echinodermata > Holothuroidea > Apodida > Chiridotidae > Chiridota > Chiridota heheva. The sequence goes on along the minus strand of JAIGNY010002724.1, from coordinate 45,733 downwards.
AGTTTGGGATTTCAATTAGGGGGAGGGGGTCGGGGTTAACACCTAATTTACATAAAACTTAACATCCATGACTGAGGGGCAAAATATACAATTTTCATTGATAAGGGAAGGGGGCGAACAACACTAACAAAAATGAATGGGGGAGACTACACCCATGCCCCCCCTCTCTCTCCCTCCGATCCCCTGCTAGTGGCAAAAGTCCAAATTAAAGGTATAAAACTTTGACCGTAAATGACCCAGATCTTGATTGCAACCAACCAGCAGCTTCAAATCTATACAAAAAAATGTCATTTTTTCTTAAATTCATTTCTTCATCATGGCGTTGCCATGACAACGGTCCTTAAAGACATGAATACGACCTCAAATGACTTAAATCTTGATAGCAATCAACTGGGCAGCAACAATTCTATAAACCCGAACACTTAAAGTGTGCTGATATGTTACCAGTTACAAAGTTATGCCATTCTCTCAAAATTCCAGTTTCTCATTTAGGCGTTGCCATGACAAAGCCCTGGCGCTCACACCCATCATCAGTTTAATGGCAAACAAGCAAAAAATGATTGCTGAGGGTCCAGACTAAGTAAAAAGTGTAGTGGATCAAAATCCCTAAGGACGGGAGGGGGGGGGGGGGATCTACGGTTGGCCCACCGACTATAAGAACGTTATTGTAGATCTGAAAAATGCTCCATATTATAACAATCAAAATGCACACTCATCTAGTATTCAAAGTTTAAATTATGTTTTCGTCAGTTACATTATTGTTTTGGATATATTTAGAGGCGAAATCGTCAGATGTGCACAATATTTATAATTCCTTTAAAAAATTTTGATTGGTTGAAATTTTGCTGCGCGATTCGTTGTCTCGTATTGCAAGATATATAGTTATTTAAAACGCTTGGAAGGCCTATACACTAGATGGCCCGATTGGTTACGGCGATCGGCCCTTTTTTCAAATCAAGTCGTGAGTTCGGGCCCCGGTATAATCGTTTATTTCGACTTTTGCTTTCATCTTCTTCTTTTTTCTTCTCAGTAATTTTAATTTGGTGACTATTATTGTAGTATTATTAATACTAATATTTCACTTTCGCTTTCTGACAAAAACGCATTGAAAAAAACAAACAAGTTTCTCGTAACAGTAACGTAATGCGCTGTGTGTGTAACTCTGCACACACAACGTACATGCTAGTGTCTGGCTGTACTGTGGTACAAACAGACAGAGGATCGGATCTTACGTCTACAACCGGAAGTGACGTCAAAATATCGCATCCCCCAATTTTACCGTATTTTACTGAGACGAGCCTCCCTCTATAATTTTAAACACTTAAAAGTACCTAAACCCATTTTGTAAAGAATAAAATATTCATAGCGATTTGTGACATGAAAAGATTGTCAGCATATGAACACAAGACAGAACACAAGATGTTGGTATTTCATTTTCATCATTTTGCAAAGTGGAAGAGATAATTGAAAGGATCGAATTGAAACACAGTTTGGTCATTTCCACTTCAAACACCTGATCCATTTTAAGATATATGGACAGTGTAAAGGTAACATTGGGCATACCTCTCTCATTTTTTTTGTAAATGCTTTAGTTTTTGACCGTGTACCTCATGTTGAAAGAGACTAGTTGATTTTGATAATGAGTTGTAGGATCTTTTTTAGGAACTTAGCCAAACCTAGAATCAACAACTAGAAGTTAATAGAATATAAAATAGAAAATTTATGTAATTGTCGATATACCTTTCAAGTTAATTAGATATGCGAGTACAACCATGTTGCAATTGATAATAAGTTGTCTCATATTGTTTTATTTTGGCTCCAGAAGATAGTATGAGATAATCACATTCTTTATTTTATTTGCGACATGCCTAAAGATTTAGCTTAGAAGACATACCGTTTAGTGGGATGTTAATTTGTGGTCAAAGACTTAAAATTTGGGTTTATAATTGGTAAATATTTGTTAGTTGCATAATGCATTGTGCACTTGTGTAAAAAGTTATCATGGTTACATTGTATGAAAGAACAGCTTCGAGTGAGGCATCTACAGGCTTAACCACCACATATTCACCTATTTTATGTTGACTTATGCCAGTGAAACCACACTCAGCCACCGCAAATGTTAATGATATTATGAAATGTTTTGTTAGTATTAAGAAAACTTGCATTCATAAATGCAGAATTTAACCTTATGATTATTAACTTTATTGCTTAAGTTCTTTCTCAGTTTTATTTTGTAACTAAATCTTATAGAGTATGTCTCTTTTGACATAATAGGCAATTTGTAATCATTAAGCATTGGTCAAGAAAGTTATTCTTATGTAAAAGAGGACGTTAATAGAAACAAAATGGTTAAGAAATTACTTAAAGCTTATTCCATTAAGGAGATATTCAAGTTTAAAGTTTTTTTATCTGTATAGAATTGACTTGTGTAGTAAGTTTACTTTGGAAGGTTCGCTTCCTCATCCTCACTTTCTTAGCAATTGTTAATGTATTTTACAGAAAATTGATTTCATTTTTGTACTGTTTTAAATGTTTTTACAGGTCGTAAATTTTAAAAAAATGTATAAAAGAACCCTTTCGTGGATTATGTTTGACTAATTTCCTGACATATTCATTACATGGTTTTTAAGTCACAGAATCGCGGAGGGAAATGTGATAGAATACATAAAGAATTTGAGGAATATGACATCAGAACCAATAACGCTGTCAGGGGTTTCATATGGGGAGGGGCACGAACTTTTTGGCATGGAGTCAAGGGACCCACCTTAGGGCCCCTTGTAGATGCCCTATTAAGACTGAAAGTGTGCAATATACAGCTTTTTTATCAACCATGTTGATATGTTTTTCAGTGCATTTAGAACTGTACGTCATGCAAAAAATTTGTTAGTGTCCCTTCTCCCAATTATAAAAGGTCAAATATAGCAATTGTGGACTAAAATTTGTTTGAAATTTCGGACATAGGAGGCACGTGCCACCCGTGACAGCGCCACTGATCACAACTAGTCCGATTTCAGTAGTTTCTACACAAATGATACGGAACTTGAAACTTAATTATTTCCTTAAACGAGTAAGATATTTGGATGCTTTCTGCACCATTGTTTTGAAGTCCTTCTTATCAACTTGCTACACCAATATTCCTTTTTAGTTTTAAAAATACCTTTTTCACAGGAAAATACTTACATCCCACTGCCTTCAGGCTACAGCTTAAATGTGGGAAAATGGTGTGAGTAAGGGTTTAAAGCTATGGAACAATATGTGGGGTATGACAATCAGAAAATGGAAGGGGGTTCTGGGGTCAAAAAAGACACCCACCTCAAAACTAACAAAGAGGAAATTACCCTTTACTTTGGCTCATTTGTCCCTCTTGTTAATATGATTGTCAAGGTTTCAAAAGTAGCTGAAAGAAGTTTTTAAATGATTTAATTATTGAACACATCATTAACCAATCAGTGACCAATATCATGATAAGTAGGAGATGGGGTAAATACCCCACTCCCACCCCATAGCCATGCCACTGCAACTACCAGTTGGTAAATTATATATTGACAGAGTTTTATCAATGAAAAGATTGTAAGCATATATAATATTAAATTTGTTGATACTTATTGGCATTAATATTTTTCTTTAGAAATATCTGTTCATAAATATTTCCTGATATCTTCAATGAAATTGTAAGGAGTTATCAGCAATCTGAATTAAAATGTTTAACATGTTTATGTGCAAAATGTTCATTAGAAATGGCTCTGCCCAATAGCAGGAACATTTGCACCGGCCCTGATAAAGAGCAGGGCCGGTTGAAGTACGACGACGACGAGTGAACACACAATTACAATGACGGGGTCGTCGCCTGCGTAATAGGTTATGATAGTAACAATGCTATCACGAAACGCTTAATACGACCCGGACGAGTACACAGGTACGACGTACGGACAGACATAACATCGACAACCAAGTCAATGTCCACGGCTTTTGATAACCAGTTGTGGTACACTAGCGTGTCTGCCTAACCCAGGCTTGAACCAAGGGCCTCGTGGTCTGTAGACAGGTATAATAACCGCTACACCACAGTAGGTAGATAATAAAAGTCTTCTTTTTCTTTAATTCCCAAAACCACAAAACTGTGATTTCTTCAACACTCCATACAAGCTGTTCAATGAGCCATGTGCTTGATTTCCACCCAACACAAAGGAGTTTATATTAAGAGGAGCAGCATCTCCCAAGGAGTATGAAATGTCATTTGAAGCAAAGTTATTCTTGTGGAATTATGCGTAAATTTCTAGCCTGAAATCTAATTGTATTGCATTATTCCTAAAAAGAGCACAAAGTTCCAAAACAATCTTTCATCAATAAACAGTAATGATTGGTGACATGGCGGTGAAGAGGGGGGGGGGGTTAAAGGTTAAAGGGGTTCAACATATCACTGACGAAAGCCAGTTTCATATGAAAGTCACCAACGTGCAACTTTCAGTTTCAAATTATTACTTCACTTTTTTTCTTGATCACCGATAGTAAATGCATTAACTAACGACCTTTGTATTTAATAGTGCAAATTGTTTTATGATTGATCCAGGTTTTTGAAGGGGTGGGAGATGGCGCCGAGTCACCTTCTCTACTACTGCTTTTCTTTAATGCGGGTCAAAGAAAAATGTTGTATTGATGGTCATTCTATTATCTTAAGGTATTAATGTCATCCTGTGTGGATATGTTTAAGCTAGAGATTGATATGATCAAAAAAGATAAATAATACAAGTGAAATAGTTTGTGTTCTGTCGTCTTCTTATGTCTCTGAAAATGTTCTTGGATGTATCATTGATCTAAAAGCAAATTACCAGGAAATTCGTTGATAACAGGATTACAAATGATTTTCATTTGCCAATGCCCTCGCAACCTTCAAGTTATTGATGCCAGACGGATTACAGTGTAAATGATTCATTTTTCACCATGTATGATGAACATCGTGGGCCTGATTAAGGGCTGCTGACGGGTTCATGGGAGAGGCATTAGGACAAGTGGGCGTATCCCTCAAAAGTTCTGATTATTGAAAATCAACGAAATTTAAGTATAAAAAGGAAGAAGATTTTAAATTATAACGTTAAAATGTATTTAAATAAGAATATGGGTTAACAGTTCTAAACAGGCAGTGGAAAATATTCCCCTAAAATTGAGAACAATCGTGCAAAATTGTGGGTTTCATGGGCTAATACTGGTCTGGGCGACGTTCTTAAGATTTCTCAGTAGCAGGTAGCATAAAAATAATTGGGTGTTACTCTGCAAGTCCAAAAAGTGAACGCCCAGAGAAAAGGCTAATTAAAGTATTTTCAAGAAGAAGCTGAAAATTCAGTAGAAATGGTAGAGAATGGATGTCTTGATTGTAAGTATGACCAAACTTGACGGATGTGCTTCAAAAAAGTTTTATGGGGAACTAACTTTTTGGTACAAAAAGGACCCCTGACTTGAGTTTTAATAGTGTATTAAATAGCTCCGTGCCACCTTTAACCGAAGCCACAGCCATCTTACAGGTAGCACAGAACTAATATAACAAATCAATTTCGGCTGCTTAAACCAGCTCTCAACCTCCCGCTACCCTCTTTGCTAAAATACTTGCCGATATCAAACCGATTATTGTTTTCACATGTTCGTCACGGCTGACAAACAAGTTTGGGACACCCACATGGATAGCAAACTCTGCAACATCCAGCCAGGCATACATCAAGCCTTCCATTCCGGTCATCCTTACAATCTCTCCCAAAAAGACCATGTCTGTATACATCACCCGCTCCCGAATACGCCACCCGCCTCACTCATTCACACCTCCGAAAAGAATCTCCTCCCACCCCTCTGCAATTGAGTATCACAGGCCCACAACTGTGAAACACATCTTCATTGACTGTCCACTCTTCGCCCACACCAGAGCTTTCCCAATCCCTTCAAATTCATTACCCACCTCTTCCGCAAGAACTCCCCAAAAATAAAGAAAAATAATCTCCTTCCAAAGCTATATATACCTGCTGATACAACTATACCTAAGTTGTCTTACCCAAAGTCTCTCCGCCCTATATCTACCTACTACACTCTAATCGACTCCTTCAGCCTTTTTCTCCACTGATATAATTCTCTCGGGTAGGCTACAATTTACCCATCGCTGTCTTTTTGCGTAGAAACCAAAACAGAAATGTATAAACATATTAAATATGCCCTTTTCCCCAATACCAAGTTTTGCCCCGCCGACGAAATAGTCATAACTTCTTCCATGGGACTAACCCACTATAATAGAACTCAGTGACTAAATTTGAAACAAAAATTCCACAAAACTATATTATACAACAATTTTCTTTTCATGAGTCAAATGTGTTTCCAAAAACTAAAACGTATCTATAGCATTCATCCCTTTGGTAGTTTGGCACTCACTACGGATGGTAGAATTAAACTGTTGAACATTTTCAGCTTCTCAAATTATCATTATAAACCATGGTGACAAATTCTCCTGACGGACAGCTAGCCTTGAGTAGGGGAGACAAAACCTCCTGGGGTAAGGAGGGGGGGCACAATCTCCTAGGAGATTTGGTTCGATGGGACATTTTCCCCTGGGGGACAAAATCTCCTGTTACACCGGCCGTAAAAAAAAGAGGATGTACGGTTAATAAGCATATAAGTAAATCCAACTAAGAAAACTACCTTTCACATTACGCCGTTAGAAGGTTGCGATCTGAGACCTAAACTTGCATAAAGCCCATTCCACCCCCCCTCCCACCCCCCCTCCCCTGCTGCCCATTCAACTCTCAAAAAACCTATAAATTATAGTTCTTCAAATAGCTATATTTCTGATTAAATTTTCAACAATTATTCCTGTTTTTAAGCACAAATAACGATTTGAATTTAGCTTATTTAAACAATTAATTAGCTTCAAGTCAGGCTGAAATTTATGGTTGTATGTACTGTGATGTACTAAAGACAAATATGAGGTATATGTTTGAATAATATTGCACAATTGTTCGCATTTTTGTGTGAGTCACATATGTGTTGGTTACATATCAAGTGGATAGATTTGTAGATGTAGATTTATTCTACAGTAGACATGATATGGTAGTTTATACGCAGGTACACACAGACGGTCAAGGATGTAGACGCTCCAGTCGCGGAGAAGAAAAAGAGTACCACAAGTCACGCATACCGTATTACTGAATGTTGGAAAATCTGAGGATCCTTTTATCGGTAAACGGTGGTTAATAAACTTCGTAAAAAGTCAAAGGAGAAAAGAAATTCCTTTGAATTATGAATTTTCTATTCAAACATTTGTTTCCAAACTTTTTCCCGTTAAAATCTTTACCATGCGGGGCAAGAAAGGAAAATGGAGGTGGGGAGGGGGGGAGGGGGGAGCTAATTACCAATATGGTAGCCCGAAGTATATACTGAAATGATTTATAAGGGCGCATGTATACAAATTCAACTTCACTTACATTGATAAAGGGAATAGTCTTGACAAATTTTCTTACTCACGTTTTCTTGCAACGGGAGTCCAATAAAATGTGGATCTTCCATTAACATACGGATGAGAATTGATACGTGCTGTCAGATCTGTCGTACCAGTTTTTGGCATGCCGATTAAATAAAAATGGGGCAGACAGAACCAATTACTTGATTCACACCAGCAAGGATTCTTAAACATTTCACTAAATCGAAGTGGAACTCTAGAAATATCCTGAAAAGACAAAAGTATAAACTTTAATTTTCTGAACATCTACAATCTTGGACAAAGTTCCCCCATGTCTCCCTATAAAAAGACTAAACAACGTTTGATTTGGCTTAAGATTATAGACTGTTATAGATGTACCGATAATCAATATACAGTGAAACAAAAGTAAATTGTTTCTTTCTGCATTAAAGGTGGTAAGAAAAGTGACCATTCCCTATGGCAGATGTGTAACATGCCAATTTTAGAATTGTGGCGTTTAATAGTTCAGGAAGGCAACATTGCATAGTTATATTGTATTCTAAATGCATTTTTTTAAGCAAATGATTGTGATCATTCTTACCTCCGCTGCGAGACGATATATGTTGAAGGAAATGTTTCGTATCTTATTTCCTTGAATCAATTTTTCATACCGCGAATAGTTTGTTTTTAGAATTTGCTGGCGTATTTTTTTTACGAAAAGCTTATCTTTATACTGCCAAATTGAATCAGTTTCGTTGAAAGTTAGGCTAGGACATAATTCATCTTCGTAAGGCGTGTCTGTGGGATTGATGTGGTTCCGTACACCTCTGTATGATTTAGTACTATACCATTCCAAGGCGTTGAATTGTTCTAGATTCCTTGATCCTCTCTGATTAGCATGAAAAGATTCAAAACAAGAATTACGGGAGTTAACAATTTCAGAATAATGACTCGAAGAAATATTGCGATAAATAGCGAAAGTAGCGATCCAAGTTAACAGGTTAACTTTACAATACTTTAATTACGATACATTATATGTTTAAATTAGCGTATATTTTCTTTAAATATTCACCTTATTGTAAAAATGGTTATTCGTTTCTCTACCTTGATGATAGAGTGCTTCTTGAAAATGAAAAAAAAAACGATATTCTTACACCTTTGCTCCAATTAAATGTATTCAGCCTATGTATAATTCTTTATGCGGGTCAGAGTCTAGTACATTGTGAACAATGATTTACCAGTTTACTTTACCTAACAAAACACATTTTTTTGTCGTATAATAGCAGATAATCATAGACCCCAAATTAGACATCAGTGTTGTTGTAAGTCAGCCAATGGTCAAATGAATAGTTCAACCTTGTATAGATGATTGGTTATTTAAAAATTGGTTAGTTTCTGGATGGTCACACACGTAACGTACCAAAGAATGGTCCACATGCACTATACCAATGGACGCATGCAAATAAAACAACTGGAACTTACCATCATTAGAACACAGAGGGAAAACAGCCCTAAAACTAATATAAACCAATTGCTTCTCGAGAACATCTTGACACTCGTATTGTTTGGAATTTGGTTATATTTGCTAAACATGGTGATGATGATTATTGTATCTACCGCTCATCGGTCTCATGCGTCCAGATAAGTGGGGGTACTGTCTGAAAAGAGCAAAAGTGGTATCAAAATTTTAGGAGTACATGAACAGCTGTCCCCTGATCTAAAAAGAAAAACTGACCCCTTTTAAAAGGTTGAGTTTATTGCAAGTATGTTCATATTTTTGATCATAGGGGATAAGCAGACATCGCTACCGATACAAATCCCTTCGCCGCTACTTGTGTCAAGCGCTATGTCATCTGAAAGATCAAAGAAGCTGGATGTTATAGTCTGCTTATGGATGACACCAGCGGTGTGTTGCATGTTGAACAGGTTTATTCATATTGAGATACGCCATCAACCGGGAAGTCATCGAAAGTTTCCTGCAGTTCACTAACGTCACTATGACAGGCTGACTCAAAAAGCCTGCAGTACAATTGCCTGTATGAAACCTTGACAAACTTGGGCTTATCTTTAGCTCTTCTGTGAGGCCAAGGATATGGCGGCGCAGCCAATATGAGTGGGCAATATTCCGGTGTCAAAACACGTGTTTTAGAGAAGAATCCTAAGGCAATGTACGTATGCACTGTAACAACCGTTGCTTGAATCTGGTTCTGGTCGATGCTTGCAAAACAACTCCCGAGATCAGCAATTTCTTTGGGTCAGTTGGGAAAACATACAATTTCATTGAAGTCAGCCCTAAGCCCCATGCAATTTTGCAATCTCATCTGCGAAATCTTGGAATCAAAATACCATATAGGGCCTACACTAAAACGACTTTCGGATACCAGATGGGCGTGCCACTGTGATGCTTTACGCGTCATTAAAGCAACATTACCCACCATTGTCGTCACCCTGGACCATAGCTGAATCTGATGCAGATTGTTCTGTAACATCAAGTGCACTTGGCCTGCTTCAAATTATAAGCAACTTTGACTTCACGGTTTCATTATGTTTTCTACTCGATCTATTGGAAACCATAAGAGCTGCATCGGATGCCCTTCAAGAAGAAGGGATTGCACTGGATATGGCTTTTAAACTAATAGATGATGCAAAAAAAACAATCACAGAACATCGTTCTGATAAGCATTATCAGAAGCTCGTAATAGAGGCCAAAGAAGTAGCCGGCAAAGCTGAGCTTGATTGTGATTTCACTGAGAAACGTATTCGACGCAAGAAATGACTACCAAGTGAAGAATCTTTTGATGAACCGCAGGATGCTACAACGAAGTTTATAACAAACGTATTTCTTTCCAGTATTGATACATGTTTAGCACAACTCAAAGACCGCTTGAAAAAAAATTAGAGAATTGCTTACATCATTTGACATTCTTACATCCGCAGCACTACTAAAAACTGACACTGGACATATCGACAAACTGAAAACTCTCACAGAAATGTACGGACAAGAAATAAGCGGTATTTTGCCGGACATTAACGCCTTTCACTTACCTAAAGAATTTGAAAACTGGAAAAGCAATGTAGTGAATAATAAAGAAGACATTTTCCCGACATGTCTGAAAAAATATGAGAAAGTAAATACGAAGAATTTATTTCAGTATTTGTATACAACACACTTGTATCACACATTCCCAAACATCTACAAGTTATAATATCAGCTCTTTCTGACACTGCCATCAACCACAACCTCAGCTGAGAGATTATTTTCAAAGCTTAAAATAGTCAAATTATATCTCAGGTCTACGATGGATGAAAGTAGACTCAGTCGACTATCCATTCTTGCAATTGAAAGAAAAATGGTAGATGAAATTAATTTTGAAGAAACCGTATTATTTGCTAGTTTGGGATGTAGACGATTTCTTTTGTAACAGAAGCACGAATATTATAGGAATACTCCCGAGCAATATCATATATATGGTAGAGGACTATGGTGTAGAAATCATGTTGATATCTTTTCATTCAAAGTATGTGCAAGTGGGTAGAAAAGTGACCCCACAGTGTACAGTGTGATGTCATAAAGGCGAGTCCATCACAATTAGCGTTTATTTCAATGAAAATTAATGCCTCTTCCTTATCTTAATCTGCTCGTGAACCTTACGCTAAAAGAAAAAGATTTATTTGTTTATAGAAATACAAAAGAATTGTCTTGGAGCTGCCTTTATGACATCACATTTTACACTGCGAGGTCATTTTTCAACACACTCAAGCAATCTTCGAAATGCAATAACTCCTAAGCGTGCACATATATCATGTATATCAGCATGTTTTTACACCAAATTGTTTCTTTAATAGTTCTCTATCATACATGTGAAAATAAAACTTCACAGGAATATTCTTTAAAGGATTAGCTCAAGGGTCAGGCAACTTTATCATATGAAAGAGGTCTTTATAAGAAACAAAATGTGAATGCCTGTCTACAGACCACGAGGCCCTGGGTTCAAGCCTGGGTTGGGTAGACACGCCAGTGTACCACAACTGGTTATCAAAGGCCGTGGACATTGACTTGGTTGTCGATGTTATGTCTGTCCGTACGTCGTACCTGTGTTCTCGTCCGGGTCGTATTAAGCGTTTCGTGATAACATTGTTACTATTATAACCGAATACGCAGGCGACGACCCCGTCATTGTAATTGTGTGTTCACTCGTCGTCGGCGAAAAACTACTTCAATGGCATATTTCGATTAGGAGGTATTCAAGTTTATAAAGTTCTATCTTATCTGTGTAGGCCTATACATGACTGGTGTAGTAAGCATAGACGTACGGGACTATTTTCATTTGGAGGGCTGAGCCGGCCATTTTGCCCAAGAATTTGTCAAATTACTGCCTGATAAATTACTGCCAATTTTTCTGCCGAAATCGCCCGATTTTGCCAATGTGCTGTCCGATGGGGGTGCATTCTCTCGCCCCTGTCCCGTACGCCCATTGTAGTAAATCTACTATCTGACCATGGGAAGTTGGCGCCCTAACTCCCAATTTCTTTTTAATTGTTAATGCATTTAAAAAAACTTGGTTTAACTTATTTGTGTCTGATTCTACAAATTTATACAGAACTTTGTAACTTACATATTTCCTTTTAAGTGTTTAACGGGATAAAAGTTTGGAATGCTTTCTCCACCAGTTTGTTTCTTTCGGGTTCCTCTTTCATATGAGATGACCTTGCGTGACCACTAAAACTAATCCGTGAAAGGGGTATGAATAGTCCACTGACCTAATCTGTTATATGTATAGATAGATATATTAAAAAAGCATTATATTCTAACTAGAACAGTCTTTAAATGGTGGCAGTAACACTTATAATTTTTAAGTTATGACAAACCAACCTTTGTAACAAATTCAGCTTTAAACTTGATTATGTATGAACAGGGATACTCCTAAATTAACTAATGTAAGTTTTATGTTTTTCCAAAATTTAAAACATCAAAGGTTTTCAGATTGCGTTCTACTGTTGAGCTTATGATAATATCTAATTTCCTGGTCACTGTAGCCAACTTCTTTCATTAAATACATTTTTGAGAAGGACCGAAAACAAATAGTTAACAAGTACTTTCTTATAGTCTGATATAATTCCCATTCTGTGGTCACAAAACATCGCGTGTTTGATGCTAATCGGGTATCTAAGTTTGAAAACGCTGTAACATGGTTAATTCTGAACTAATTTTGATAGAGCATTTTGCGTTTTGCATGATTTTCTGTATATGTTAAGCTAATGATGTTTCTATGCATGTTTGCGGTCGGTTTATCGTTATATTTAGGAATATGCCGCATTACTTTTTATTTATATATATTTTTAAAACAGGGCACTTCATTCCTGCAACTCGAAAAAAGGAAAATGAGAACGCGACGTTCAACATTAGGTTTTCCCCCGAGAGTATAGATTCGTCAAGTAGTCAGATCTGTTCAGGTACTTCAACAAGCTTTGACATTCCAAGTGCTTATTATGTTTTTAGATTTCAAACGGCAACTATCTCAAAAAAAAAAAGGGGTTCTTCAGTAATAAAAATGTATTAAACATTTGTGCGATTTTGTATTTGGATACATGAACTAAGAAACAGAGAGAGAGAGAGGGGAGAGAGAGAGAAAGAGAAAGGGGGGAGAGGAGGTGGGTGTCGAGGGCACGTGATACAGAACAGGCTCATTTTAAAAGTTTGACAACATTTGCACAGGTTTGTTGTAAATTATTGAAAACCTTTCGTTAAGACTACCCATATTTTTCAAAGATTAACAATAAACCTAAAACTATGTACAAACGTAAACAATAAAACATTATATTTCCACGTTCTGCGTTTTCATGGTTTTGTGTTTTGCATATGGTGTATTAATAGCTTTCTTTGACATGAATTTGTACTTTTATAATACAAATTCTTACTATGCGTTGTGAACATACTTTTTTTCCCTTGAAATGTCAATTTTGTGAGAGCTTCCGGGGCTTCGCTCCCTGGACTCTACCGGGACTTCGCCCCTGGACCCCCACCAGGGGCCCTTAAGCGGGCCCATGGATCCCATGCCGGGAAGTCGAGCGCTTTGCGCATGAAGTGACACCTCAACTACACCACTCCAAATCTTGTTGATTAAATTAAATCAAATTTAATTCAAATAATTTATTTTGATAAATATAGCTGTTGACTGCATTTTTACCTGTGTGAGGAGTATTTTAAACAAAAATGTGTAAGTGGAGTTATTCCAGGCCAATATTTTTGTGAAATCTATCACGGAAGTGGCAACTTAAAGGCAGGTTATGTTAGGCCTAAAGTTAAGGTAGAGGCCTTTTAAAAAGATAAGGAAATATAACCAATTAAACATTCATGGTTTCTTTGTATGAAGTCATAGCTTTGTAAACAGTTGAACAAGACGAAATTCGACGACGACGACAACACCACCACCACCACCACCACCACCACGACGACGACGACGACGACGACGATGACAACAACGATGACCGATGACCACCACCACCACCACCACCACCACCACCACCACCACGACGACGATGACGATGACGACGACGACGATGACGACGACGATGATGATGATGATGATGATGATGATGATGATGATGACGATGACGATGATGATGATGATGATAATAATAATAATAATAATAATAATAATAATAATAATAATAATAACAACAACATTGAATAAATGCATGAACTAACATATGCATGGTTGTCTGGGACATAGGTTCCCTGATCTTTTATAGATTATATAAGTATTAATTCCCAGTCTTGTAAAAAAAAAAATCTTATTATGTTCAACAAACATAATTCCTAAATTCCGAACTCTTTAAGAAGAAGTAACATTAACAAAACCAATTTTGATAGAATTGATATTTATTTTAGAAATTTATTAGGGAGTGCCGAGGATCATGAATTCAGTTTTAAAGTCATTAAGTTTCAATCTATGTGCCACCATCCATTTACGAATATCAACAATACATTTTTCTAGTTGAGAAATGGCAAGTAGAGAATAAAGCACAGGGGTCCAAGGCACAACTAGGCTGAGGCACACCATGCTTAAGATTAACAGCAATTGAACGAACGCCCTAAAAACTGAAAAAGAAACAAATTGGGACCTAGAGCTTAAATAACTTATTAAAAAAACATTTGAAAGCAGTGCCTCTTACGCCATAATCAAATTCTAAATTTTCCATCAAAATAGAATGATCAACGGTGTGGAAGGCTGCACTCATGTCCAAAAGCACCGTTAGAGCAGTCGTTATTGATGTTATGAGTTTTGTAAGGTCGCAGGAATCGTGTAGAGTCAAAAAAAAAAAACCGTTTAATGAGAGTAAATTCAATTCCACAACTTACAAACCAATTTGTATTGTAACTGCAAGCTTTTATCAACGCATGAATGTACCATGTGATGTTGCAAACTTCTCCAAAAGTAACGAAGATACATGCTTCCGAGCATAAATTGAGTCTAAAGTGGATATGGGAATGCTTGATGTGGTGTATGTCAGTAATACACTTCAATTTAATAATTTTCTATAAAGTTACATATGTCCTCTTTTTAAAAATTTGCTCTTGAAATTATTTAAACTAGTATGGTATATTCAAATAACCCATGCAGGTTTTTAGTATCATACGGCATCTACCTTGAATCACCCATCTGCAGCACTAAATGAAATCAAATATATTGAGATAGGCCTATTCAGCTAGTATTCAGCCTGATTTCAGTTTGAAAGTAATTAGTAATTTTATATGATAACATGCATCAAACTCCATCCGTTTTTTGAAATTAGTGTGGTAGTTATGAGCGAAACTTAACGTTTTTCATGTTACAGACGAATGCAAAATGTTTTCCCCTCCCCTCCTCGAATTGCCCGTGTAGTAGATCCTTGAAGGTGGCAATCCTCTATCATAAGTAGCTAGGGTCTAATGAATACACCAGATGAAAAAAAGCACATGTAGGTATGGAAAAATGTAATTCTAGATGAGGACAAATTTCTAAAATTGCCGCTGTGTTAGAATTATTTTGGACAGTTACAAGTGAGAATTTGGTAATACCCTGCATGAATATCATACAAAGGTATATACCACATAAATATCGTATGAGCCATGGAAAGATCATTTAGTGTTTTCAAGGTGGACAGTGTACAAAAATAGAACTTCTTTCGAAAATTAACATATCATCTTTGTATAACATCAGCAAAATTTCACACTCATTGCCTAGTTAGGCTGGGAGTTATGAGCGAAAATCATGAATTTAGCCTATTTTTGGTCTATTTACAGGATTTGGCAGTCATTTTGGATATGCCCAGATTAAACCCCTACAAGTAAGAATTCTTTAATACCTCGCGTAAATATCAAACAAATATATACCACATAAATATCATAGAGAACCATGTAATATTGAGTCTTTAGAAGACATTTAACAAACTCAATAATGAATTTGTTTGCCCTAATATCAAATATATTCAATTGTTGACCAAATATATGACTTTTCACTCCATAATTAGGAAAATGTACAAAAATGAAAATCTTCCCCAGAATTGCCATGTCAGGTTTGTAAAACATGTACAATTTCAGAGACAGTGCATGGTTGGGATGGAACTTGAAAGCACAAATCATGAATTCAGCCTATTTTTGGCATATTCAAAGGTTTTGGCAGCCATTTTGGATTTACCCATCAAAGACTCTATAAGAACTTTGTAATATTTTGCATAAATATCAAATAAAAGTATATACCACATAAATATCGTAGAGAACCATATAAAGATTGATTCTTTTCAATGCCTTTTTAAAAAAGCTCAATGATTGATTTTGTGACGCTGGCCTCCACGTTTCCGGTTTGCCTAGGATAGGACGCCCTCAATAATTTCCAATGATCAGCATAAAAAGAAAATAGAACATAAAAACAAAGGCAAATGAAAACACGACAAAATCATTTCAAATTTGACAATCATTTCTACTCTCTCACTTCCTAATTCCAAAACACATCACTTTCCAGTAAAATAGTTTAAAACAATTAACAACTAGTCAAAAAGAAACATCTGTTTAAAACAAGAAAATAGTATGTCCAAGTGATAAACAATAACTTTAGCACTATATTTCTCTATACTTGAACGCTAAAACGCAAGCACAACTACACGCTTGCACACCTTAAGAATCCTCTGTCTATCTTACACACTAAATAACTACACACTCGAGCATGGTCGCCTGTACACCGAACAACACAGAAACGTCATACGCACGCACCACAGGAAACACTGGACGCAGGCACCTCATATGCATGCACCACTTGATACAGGAAACACTGGATGCAGGCACCTCAGACGCATGCACCACTTGATACAGGTAACACTAGACGCAGGCACTTCAGACGCATGCATCACCTGATACAGGAAACACTGGACGCAGGCACCTCAGACGCATGCACCACTTCATACAGGAAACACTAGACGCGGGCACCTCCGACGCATGCACACTGGACGCAGGAAAAATACACGACTTGCCGCGTGCACCACCTGGACGCATGCACAACTTAACAACAGAAAAGTGTGCATGCACCTCTAAATGCACGTGTTGCAGCAAGTATACTTTGGACTACCATGTGACTGTTAAGAACCCTCACCAAGCAGTCGGGGGAAACGATGGCTAAAAAGGGGGGTAAAATAGACATACACCGGCCACTCAGACAGGTAATAGAGCCTGCCCTGGCGACATATCACGTCTATAATTTCACCTAAGAAGGAGGGGGTTCACGCGGTCCATTCTTCGGTAAAGTAATGCACTTTAGTATTCTGGAACGGTTTAATAATAAACATTATTAATTCTTCTCAAATTACAACAATACGAAATACCAGTGTAAAATCCTTCTTGGTACACTGCCTACGAGGGAATTATGCGATTTAGAACTTGTTCCGGCTTACACCGGTACACTGTCGCCATCAAATAGCGAAGAATGGGTACAATCTCTGGATAATCAGTTTGAAACAACCATCGTTCAGATAAAATAAAAAGCAAGTCACCGAAAATATTAGCAGCTATATAGGCTGACAAAAATCCCTCGAGTACACAAAAGTACAATTAAAATTAACGGGCAAAACAAAAAAAAGGTCCTAAAGAATTATCAAAATCGCGTCTCTTCCATACAACGGTCACCAAGAGTCTCCTCGTGGTCTCTTTCAAACACAAAATTAGTACCAGCTACGAGGTAGGGCTCGAATTACAATTTGGATGCAAAATAAAGGTTTCTTTGTTCAGGTTATCTGTCTGTCAAAAAAATCAAGGAGAAGAGGTGATACTTAAAGGGGTATTGAAATAATTACAAGTGATCCGTCTCACAATTTGTTTAATTTCACCCCAAATTAGGGCAGTGTGCATAATATAAAGATGTCTCTAAAATGACAACTCCCTGGTCAGATTGAGTAACATCAAAGAGCTTCTTTGGTAACATGAGCAAAATTTGAGACACATAGCTCACAGATACTGCTTAAAAACTTGTTGTGCAAATTTCAGACTTCATATTATGCGTCACTGGACATGATTAACTTTGCTTTCAAGTACATTTCATACTTAAGAAGATGCTGCGCAAGGCGACGACGACGGACGAGTACACAGGTACGACGTACGGACAGACATAACATCGACAACCAAGTCAATGTCCACGGCCTTTGATAACCAGTTGTGGTGCACTGGCGTGTCTACCCAACCAGGCTTGAACCCAAGGCCTCGTGATCTGTAGACAGGTATGATAACCGCTACACCACAGTTAGCAAGCTGAATAAAAACTCTTTTGTGTTGGGTGAAATTCAAACACATGGTTCATTGAACAGTTTGTATGGAATTGACCAGATCACAATTTTGTGGTTTTAAGACATAAAAAAAAAAGATACCATTTACTTCAACCGGCCCTGCTCTTTATGAGAAGGGCCGGTTGTTAATTATTGTGCAAATGCTAATGTTGTTAACATTTGTATTGATCTGCATGGTGGGTGTGGCTTATGAATAAATATCATGGAACAAATATTTCATAATGCAATAACGTGACAATTAATTCAAATTTTTTAAATCGATCAGCTTGTGAAAAAAAAGTATCGGAACCACAAAACCTTTTGGCTCTGGTTAATATCAAGAGAACATCAACACTGCAAAAAAAAGTTTCACTTTAAATTGTCATTTCATGCATTACATGAAAAACTATAGGAATATTCCTTTAATTACAGAATCATATGACCTTCCTAAATAACCCACCCACAGACAGTCCATGTGAAACCATTTTGCCAAAGGATATCCCCACAGCTTTCAGGCATAAAATACCCGCTTTTATCTGTCCTGATTTTTTTTATGATAAAATTAATTACTTCGCATAGGTTAGTGCTATGTCACAGCTCTTCAACAACCTTCATCATATCCCCATTTTTAACAAGACATATGAATTATAATTATTAGGCCTTTCTGAATGGCTATGGAATGCCACTCATCTCATTATGATTTACTTTCATGCCTATAACTGATTGAATGATTGTAGAACTAATTTTGACCTTATATTTATATCATAGAAACTAATTTGGAGAAAAAGGAGGCTTATACATGCACAATAGCTGACAATTGTAACATGCAAGATTGGTGGGGGCAGACATACGGTTGCAATAAACATATCACTTTTTCAAGATTTTCTTTCACATTAACTCCCCCCCCCCCCTCAATGATATGCATGACATCACCACCAAATGTATCGTCCTTGAGTAAAAGTGTTTACAAGTTTTTTTCAGCAAAATCATATCAAGCCCCTCCCACTATGCATGTTGGTGAAGTTCAAAGTTGTTCATATCAGCTAACAAGATATTCATGCCACATATCAAACAAAGCGGAGGTAATTGTTAAAATATGAGCATTTGAAGATTTCAAAATGAAGCCCAGCCTACTCAAATATGCATGACATCACCACCAAAATCAACAGGGCACATCTACAGACATGGACTATCTGTTTACCACATATGACATAAAAACAGAATATCGATCTTCAGATATTGTGCTTACAAGTTCTTTTCAACTAAATCATATTAAGCCCTGCCCATTATGCATATTAATGAATTTAAACAATTTTATACAATGAACACATACACACTGGCTAACAACATAATCATACTTAGTATGAAACAAATCAGACATGAAATTGTCAAAATAAGAGTATTTCAAGATTGAGTATATTAAGCCCCACCTACTCATTAATATGCATATCACTACCAAAAACAATAGGGCACATCTACAGACCATGGGCTATCTGTGTACCAAATATGACATGAATCAAGTTCACCGTTTTTGAGATGACGTGCTTACAAGCTCTTTTCAACAAAATCACGTAAAGCCCCGCCCACTATGCACATTAATGAAATTCTACATTTGTGTACCATAAACATGTACACACTAGCTAACTGCATAGTTACATTCCATATGAAACAAAGCAGACATACGGTTGTAAAAATATGACCACTTCAAGATATTTACATTAAGCCCCTCCTACCATTAATATGCATGACAGTGCCATCAAACCAATAGGGCACATCTACGGACAATGGGCTATCTGTGTATTACATATGACATGAATCTGGTGTATTCTTCTTGATATATCGCGCTTACCAGCTTGCTGTCACAGACGCACATGCGCACATACATACATACATACATACATGCATACATACATACATACAGTACAGGTTAGAACTAACGCACGGTTATCGCGTTTAGCGCTACTAAGCTACCGCACTTACCGCGTTAAGCGTATCTTTTGTTCAGCACCCCTTTTATTTGCCGCCGATCGGCACTGATATGCCTCCACAGTCGACGGTAAACGCGTTATATAATCCAGTTGTGATATGTCCCTCCCCCTTGTGAGCAAACGCGTTAATCACTGAGGCAAAACGATGTATTGTTATCGCGGTTTAAGACTGACTTGTTGAAAATAACGGTTGTGTTTACCCATGGAGTTATTAAGAGATTATTGGTTTGCCGTAATACATCTCATAGCTGCATGTATTACGGTATGCGATATTCGCTAGTAGGGCCTATATCATACCAGGGAGATGTTATATTTCCCTGATTATACATACACAACGGACAGTGTATTGAGCCGCCGTGTATCTAACGTCACGTTGGGACATTATGTTAATAGAACCAGTACAAATAAAATAATACAAACGAATGCAAAGAAAAACCATGACTCGATGAGCAAGTATCATTTTATTAATTCCTATTAAGTGCCTGAATCACTAATGCAACAAAGCTGCTTTGCCATTACATTATTATTTTATGCGTACCAACAGGCTATCACCTAACGGGTCCGCAAAAAATATATATATATAAACTCTCTCCACTTTGAACCAATAAAATTATTTAAGCTTGTACTCCCAAGCGAGTAAAACGTGGTACAGGTCAATTACATCGCTCGTAGGCTACTATAAATAAACATAATCACAGAAGATTGTAAGAAACAAAATTGATGAAATCTTTCATTCTTTCAAAATCCGAAAATTTCGACCGGGATTGTTGTTCAGAGATTTACTATACACATGAAAATGAAATCAGGGAAAAGAATACACTTTTTGAGGGAATGAATGGTTGTTTTTACTTAATGTGAATCGTACCAGCTTGGTTTGTAAATACTGGTAATAGCACGGAGATAATTTATCTTCGTTTTACAAAAGAAGACGCAAATACATAGCATCATCGAAGCTGTTATCTGCAGGTACATCATAGAACATTATGATTCAAATCACACACACATTCGGCTGACAAAATTGTTAATCAATGACTTTTACAAACTGTAAACCCGATTAGAATAATCCTTTTTAAATGTGCGAATCACAAGTGCGCAGTAATCACCTATGAATAGGGATATTAGGCACTTTGATTTCAAATTTATTCAAATTGAAAAATGATGATTTATACTGTAAAGTAAACTTGTTACGATTGGGAAAGCAAAACTCAGCGTGTCTTTCAGCAATGGAGTCAGTACTTTTGTCATACACTGGTTGCGCGATTTTTTTACTTCACCTTGTAGTTTTGGGGCAATTTTGGTGAATTAACAAATCGATTAGATTTGGAAAATTTCACTTGTCTGCATATTATACATATATATATATATATATATATAAAATATATATAAAAGATGTATACATTTATTTACATGTACCAAGCAATTGTTTGTCGATTCTTAAAAATATGCATTTTTCGGGAAAATTTTAAACAAAAAGTAACATTTCTGAATGTTTATACAAAATATAAACGCCCAAAATGAGTAAAGATCCCCCTCCTCCCCACTAAAAAAAAAAAATATTATGAAAGATCTTTGAGAGATCTTTGCAATGAAACCATTTGCACTCTTATAGGATTTTAGAAAGGTCCCGATTTTTATTTTCATTTTAGAAAAAAGTAGTTTGAAAACGGCGATATTATCGCTATGTTACTTTCCAACACACTCGCACAATATTTAAAACGCAATAACGTCTTAACGGAAAAAGGTATCAACATGATTTTACACCAAATTGTTTCTTTGTTAGTCCTGTATCATATATGAGAAAATGAAAATTGGTTGGGATAATCTGGTATTATCTCAAACTCTAAGTGTCAAAAGACACCGCAATACAGTTTTGAATGAAATCAACGAACTAAATCCTTGATTGAATCCTCCCTCGCTAGATGTTTGCTCATGGTAAGATAATGAATCCTGCACAATAAAGTAGCCATGATTTTGGGAAAACAGTCCTCAGAAAACGCTTTCCCAGGGTTTAGTTTATTCGGACTAATCCCATTATAATTAGGCCTAACTTCTTTGATAAATTCTACTTTAATTTGGTGTATCAATTATATGTATGCCACCTTCAATCCCTGAAATTGATCGGTTTAGTGCATGATATTTTTAGTCAAACATATTTCGGAAAAATCTATATCTAAACGGCATACCAGTACAATACATAGATTGTAAATGAATAATATAAACCACCTTTGGTTGTACCATTTCTGCTAAATTATACGTTAGTACAATTTTTAGAGGACTGAATGGAGTTCCATTGCGTTTTTTCCACGATATTGTATGGCAACAATAACACCAATCGCCATTTTTTTTTTAAATTATTAATATGGTGCTTAAAAGACACTGTAGAATACACAAAAAATGGCATATATAAATATATATATATATATATATATATATATATATATATATATATATATATATATATATATATATATATATATATATATATATATATATATATATATATATATATGTGTGTGTGTGGAGGAGGGGGAATTGAGGAATAGAAACCCTGCCTAGATGCCATTAAAATATGAATGTTGAAAACGAAATAGAATGACGGACAAAATAACGTATTAATACTCACGTCATGATTTTGCTTCTCCAATATCCAAACAAATTCACGGTAGCTGAGACGAGTCAGAACGCTGTCGGGATCATCGACTGAATTTTGCCATAAAGGTATGGGGTATTGTACTCATATAAGACAGGGGCAGCGGACCGTTCAAAATTGTGTGGGGTTGAGAGGGACAATGAGGTCAGGTGACATGTGATAACAATACTGGAGGCTATAGGTCGGGTAACATGATAACATATGTTCACCTAAAATTATTGCGGGCTGAATCCCCTAGCTTTGCCGCCCATGCCACACAATGGGAGGGGGTGGGAAGAGGAAAATTGATGACCAAGTAGTTCTTTTAGTGCTGAATTAGGAAATCCTACTGAGAAGTTGGTGTTGGAGAAGTTGGCTTGCTTGATGGACAAGATGCGAGTGCAGTGGGGAAAAATCAGAAGGCAAGTTATTGCAAATACATGTGGTTATTAAGTTTGCTAAATCCAAAAAGTACGATTTTTTTTATGGCCCATTGCAAAATTAGAAATTGACCCTAAAAGATATCATAACTTGGCTTCTAAAAACAAAATTTGAACCACATAGGCCTATTGTAAACAAACGTAACATTTATCAGATAACCTTTTCTTGGAATTTTTCCTAACGTATTGGTAGGCAAATCCCGCCCATGTGCGCAACCATCTCAAACTGGGGGTCGGTTGATATAGTGTTGGCCAATGGCCATGCCATTTGGTTTAAATGATTACTCTTGAATATATAATTTGCATTAATCCGTTTTCATGTTTTATTTTATTTAAAGATATATCTTTTACATCAGTGTTAAAAAAAACATTCAAATAGCTGATGATGACATACACCCACTGTGACCCACAACTTATATGCAAGTATAATGCACACACTTAACGGTGTACGAAAACGCGATATAGGCCATATATTATGTAGGCGCACTGTATACATATACTGTACTGCATGCAGTGTCAGATCTACGAAACCAGAGTGCAGAGGCCCATTATGTTACGTTATACAAATACAGTACAAAATAAACCGCACTGAACTCGTACTAGGTTACGTTGACTCCGACCACGAGAAAAGGGTCTGCAATCACAAAGCCTAGCTTAAGTTCGAATGATTTTGACGGATTATAGCCTAACTGTGATGGCTTACGAAGGCAACACAATGGCGTGCATGTTTGAAAGTCTTAATGTGATTCTTCTTGCACAAGTTGCGAACTTAGAAGTTGATTGACGGAGGCGGACAATGGAATATCGATTTTAGCGCGGTAACTCACGTTTTAAGGCCTAATGCTTAGGTTTTCTCCACAACATGGAGCATAGGAGGTTATTGATTTTAGCGCGTTTACTCGCGCTAACCCGCGATTTGCGGTAAAGTTCAGCTATTTATCACCTGATGTAAACGCGGTAAGGGCGGTAAGCGCACACGGTAACCGCGTGCGTTAGTTTTAACCTGTACTGTACATACATACATACATACATACACACATACACACCCACACACTTACCTACCTACCTACCCATCCACGCACACACACACACCGACACACACACACATACATACATACGCCAGCATAGGTTACTTTGCTATTAGCAAGGGAACTAAAAATCGACACTTTCGCAGGGTCTGTTCAAAATGCCACCATCTTTTTTTTGAACACCCAGGGGTGTGTTAATTAAAAAAGCAAAAAATATAGTGGAGCAAACCGTGTAGGATAAAATCAAATTTTAGGACCTGGAGCATGGACTGTTGAGTCCAACCAGGGACAACTTCCTGGTTGAACGCAGTCAAATAAGTGTTCAATGAGTAATAATTGCGAATGAAACTTACTTTTTGGGTCTCAAAAGGAGGTCTTTGAATAAATGTTCGGCAAACCTTTAAGTACTTCTGAAATACAGATCAAACTCATCTATTGTCTCCATGAGGAAAATAACAAAACTTCTCATCAACAGTATCAGAATATACAAATGGCATTGCACACGAGCACATCCATCAGTTCATTCACAAACTAATAGGAAAAGCAACTGCACATCAGCTAACCTGTATGGTTGATTCATCCAGGAATTTCTATTCAAACTCATTAAATAATCCTCTTCGAGTAAATCTTAAGGGATTTAGTTCAGTTGTCAAACATGTTTATCTTATATGAAAGAGGACTTTCAGAGGAAGTTTCGTTATTCCGTTAAGGCAGTAAGGAGATATTGAAGTTTAAAGTTTGGTATCATTTGTGCGTAAACGACTGAAATCAGACTATAGCTGTGATGTCATAGCCTCAGATTTCTCAAAGTATGTTCTCTATCATATTTTGTCCTTTGATTTTGTCGCTTAAAAACCATGAGATATGTCAAAAAAGTAGTAAAATCGAATCTAGGTAGGATATTTATTATATACCACCTGAAGAAAGTTTGAGGAAAATAATTTAAATAGTAAAAAAAAAAAAAAAACTTTCTTTTAAATACATGAGGAATCTAAAGCTGTGACATCACGGCTAGTCCGATTTTAATCGTTTCTACAGAAATGATACCAAACTTTAAACTTAAATATCTCCTTAATGGAATAAGATTTTGCAATGCTTTCTCCACCATTTTGTTTCTTTTGAAGTCCTCTTTCATATAAGATAGACATGTTTGCCAAGTGAACTAATCCTTTAGGAACAGGACAATGACAGAGAGTGAACGAAAATTAAATGTTTGAAATTTTGTTACAGCAGGAGGTAACTATCACCTCCTTGGTAATAGTGGGTGTCACATTTGAGATTCACAGTATCCCATATTCAAAAAAGTCACGGTAGCAATGGTACGTTTAGAGCAGACATAAAATCTAATACAACGGTATTTCATATGATAGATGAATAAATTATAAATCAACTATGAAAACAGCAAGTCGCAATCTTATTCCTATTTGAAGTTGTTAAATCAACACATAGTGGCTGCTATTTTGTTCACTTCAGTATTGATATCTTGTGCATGATGACACTATTTCCCCAACAGGGACATAGGGATTATACTGTATTTTACAATAAAGAGAATTCATTACGTGACTCTAATAACTCAACTGGACTCCATTTTGCAGGGCAGCGTCGTTGCATTTCACGCGTATTCACACAGCTCAATCACATCACAACAAACATACTACATGCTAACCTAGCAGTACTAGTTCAGCGAATTTTACTAATTGCAATTTTTTGATCGCTTCAGATTTTACTACATATTTTTCTTAAGTTTCATATTTGTATCGGGTATACGATATGGTTAACGCCAGCTGATTGCTCGTTATACTCAGACAAAGCTTACATGCCTGATATAAAGTGCTTGCTGCAAATCCTAGTGTGAACCGTAGGTTGAAGCCGTCGCGTCGTACAGCAGAAACCTACTTCGAACGTCGATCAAGATCAGATGGAAATCGAGAAAATGTCTTTTTATTCTCCCGCACACATTTATTAGTGCAACCAAGGGCACAGCAAGATTCCAGCATAATTATCTTACAAAAATAATCTTATATAACAACATGCAAACGTATGTAAGTCTAATTAAGTGTACAGCAGGCAACACTGGTATTGCCAGACAAAATGGCAATGTAAACAAACTCATGTGACCTCGTGACGTCAGCTGAAATACCCTCATATTTTATATTTAAGATTTTAATGAAAATGATGTGACACAAAGTTTTAACATTATATTTTTCTTTGGTACACAAAAATGTCCTCAACTTAACCCTAAAATAAAAAGAAAACAATTCTTGGTTATTTAGAAAACTTGAGATAGAAATACAAGGCATTCCAGCTGGGTCGATGACATTTTTTTCTGCATTTCATAAAATCAAAATGTCGGCTCACTTAGTGGTAGCATTTAAATTGTTAATAATTACAACTGTTAGATTGCTTCACCGGTATAAAACTTGGTCAGAAAATGTGTTAATTTTTTAGTAATATCACATGTAGGCCTAATAAGGAAATGGTTTTCAACAGACATGACAGATACCAACCTCTGAGGCGCAGACAAGATGTTTTGATATCAAGAATGATTTCACAAAAATGTAAAAGATGTAATTCTTCGTGGCCTTCACAGGTCTCACTGTATCCCAGATTCAAAAGTGCAATGCTATGCAATTGCTGTTAGCACCAGTAACATTTTTAATCTTTTTGCTTTGCTAATATTTTTTGGCTCCGTTTTAAAACACACATACAAAGGAGGCCAGGGCGCTCCACCATGGCATTTTACAATATATCAATTCAACATATCAAAAGAATAACAGAATAGATATATCTGGTGGAGTCTATACACATTTTGGTAACAAAACAAAAACTCCTCCAATTTATCATATTTACACAATAACACGGGTTATTAGCATTACAGGCATTTTACCAAAAATGATGATGAGCCCTTTCCTATTTGCTGTGAAAATGGACTACTTGACAGAAGAGATAAGGAGAAAGGCACCTTGGGATATGCTGTTCGCAGATGATGTGGTCCTATGTGACAAGACAAAGGAAGATGTAGAAAGAAGGCTTGAGGCTTGGAGAAAGGCAATGGAGGCTAGAGGCCTGAGAGTCAGTAGAAAGAAAACTGAATGCCTGTGCACAGGAAAAGGTTCGAAAGTAGAAGGAAGCATTACGATACACGGGGAGAGAGTTCCCAAGGTGACAGAATTTAAGTACTTGTGATCCACTGTGCAAGAAGATGGAGGGTCCAGCAAAGAGATGCAGAGGAAAATACAGGCCGGCTGGAGCAGCTGGAGGAAAATCACAGGCATACTGTGCGATGGGAAAGCACAAGTGCGAGGTAAATGGAGGCTCTACAAGACCATGGAGAGACCAGCGATGCTGTGTTAGATGGAGTCCGTACCCCTCACAAAGAAAGAGAAACATAAGATGGAAGTTGCGGAGATGAAAATGCTGAGGTTCGCATACAGTGTGACCAAGATGGACCAGGTTAGAAACAAGGTGGTGAGAGAAAAGCTGCAAGTGGGTGAGTTTAGAGGCAAGGTTCGTGAGCGAAGGCTGCATTGAAAAGGACATGTGTTTAGAAGGGAAGAGGAGTATGTTGGCAAGAAGGTCCAGCAGATGACTGTCAGACTGTTGGAAAGAGGAGGAAAGGTAGACCAAAGAGGAGAAGGATTGTGTGAAGGAGGATGTGCGAGTTGTCGGGGTGAAAGAAGCTAATGCCAGAGATAGAGGGAGATGGAGGAAGCTGGTCCACACCGGTGACTCCACCTGATGTGGGATCCAAGCCAGGAGAAGAAGACACAATAACACGGATACCTTTTTAAGCAAAGAACAAAATAAAGGAAAGTACAAAACAAAGCAAAGAATCAGATATTGTGGTGATTACATATAATACAAGTTACATCAAAATAGGAAGTTCCATTTGTTGGTGTTGACATCAACCTCATTTTTTGATAAAGATATCTGAAAAACTTCAAGTTCAAGCTGAGGACGCTTATCTTGGTACATATAAGAGAAAAGGTAGTGTGTACCAAGCAGAAATACGGGATTTAATCAGAGATCTTTGTTTATATTATGAGTTACAATACCAAGTAGTATATCTAAAAAACAAGCTTTAAAATTCAAAAGGTGTTTACCCTTTAGTCAAAAAAGGACCTCTTTCCAAAAGAGGTTTGTCTTGCAACAAAAAGAAAACAGATGAATAATCGCCTGTTCAAAACAATTGCACAAATTACAAATTGTTATCATTTAAACAATTAAACTCTAATTTTATTTTTAAAAGGAAAGGAATTTGTCGGACCGATGCGATAGAAACATTTGAAGTGCAAATTCATGAGCGTTAAATCTAAAGTACAGTTGATTTTAAAATGAAAAGCACTATGGGATAGTGAAACAGGGTCTTGTAGATCTAAGTCTACAGTTCATTTGTCAACAATGTTAGCATTACTGAGTGGAAATACAAATGTGAGAAGTAACTATAGACCGAAGGTCCGGATTTAAATATTTGTGCTCTGAAAAAGTGTTGTATGCATTTCGTGTAAAGTGGGTAAACAAACTTTTTTTGGATAATTCAAGGGTGCTGATTCAAAAAAGTTGTTTACTACGCTCCATTTTGGATTTTTCACCTCGAAATACCAACAAACAAAATAATCGCCAATTCAGCGCTATTTTGCTCTATAACTTGGCTTAAAAGCAACACAGAAGGGCTTAATACGGGAATTACCCATGTTTGTGATGTGGAAGAGTCCAAATATGCTGTCACATAAGCTATAGAAAGTTTTGAGTAGCTGCCATTTTGAATTCTAAGATGGCCGCCATCTTCGATTCCAATTGGCCGCTATTATTCAATCTAATACATTATTGAATGTGATCAGCTTAAGATATCAAACTTATACTATACATGTACATATATACATGCATGCATACTCACAAGTGTATGAATGCATAACACAAACACAGCTAAACTCGCCCAGAAATACAAGTATACCACCACCCACACATGTTTGTGTGCATGTAACATTGCTGTGTGTTGCAGATGCACTGTGGATACTTCATTTTTCTCGGAGATCATACAAAAAAGCAGGGACTAGGCAAGTTTGACCAAGTTATTGGTTAATCTATTCTTTTTAAATAGTGGGCAAGGTGAAATATGAGAGTCACAAAAAAATTTGGGGGAGATTTCACTGAAATGATATTAACTATAACAAACTAACAGATTTACTGTCAGCAGGTAATGTTCTAAAACCAGTTTTTAATTTTCAAGATAACCTATCACAAACCTTATATTGGCCATGAGTTGAGTACATGTTATTTTTATGTAATTCACATCTTAGGTAGACAAATCCCAAAAATCAGCCTAGTTTAAATAAGTGCATAGCCAATGTAGTAGCTTATGACAATGTGCATTATGTATTTCCTCTAACATAGTAAGATCAGTTATAAGGAAAGTAGATTTTATTTTCACATTTTTACAATTTTCACACTTATTTTTGGAAGAAATTTTCACAAAATAACTCAGAAGCTACACTCACCATTCCCACCTAAAAACCACAGTAGGAAAATGACTTCCTCTCTATGATACACATTGCTCTAGAGCCAAGAGGTGATATACTTACACACCCAGCTAACGAAGGTGTACATATCAATGAACAGGAAGCAATAAACTGCATACCAGATAGCGTATATATGTTTCTCAACCTCATGATAGGTGGTCAGCATCTAACAGAACAAGATGTTGATGAAGATTTGGATGAAGGCAAAGACGCTTGACTCCAAGACATATTTGATGGGGTAGCACCCTGCACTAAATGGAGCTGTTTTCCCACCCAATTTAGTCAAAGAACAATTTTCTTTCTTCTCTGCTGACAATTTTGAAATATATGAAGGCACTCTTGATGGCAAAGCCACTTTCCATGCCACTCAAGTAGCTGCTTGGCAGAGAGGATCACTTCATGGGAATCTCTTAGATAACATCAAGCTTTTAAAAATGGAAACGATCATGACGTTATAATGACATCTTCCCTTTACCTACAGACTCCAAAGGAATAAATCAACCTCCTCTTACAAATGCTACAAGTATGGAGTGGTTTAACAGTTCCATCAATAAACCACCTCAATGACCCTGAGGAGTGCGTCAACGAGCCGCTAGGCTTATGGCGATTGATTGATTGAGCAGACTTTGCGTTTTTCATGGCACAGCAATTAAATGATTCAAAGCCCTCGTGGACTGAATTCAACGAGGAACATAGTGCAGTTAATCCTGAGTTGACCACTGTAGGGTATCTACCCATCATTCAAGCCCCAGCACATGATATTACTACTCTGAACACTGTCATTTAAAGGGTATTACACATCACACAAACGTTGAATCAGAAACACATTGTCCTAATAGTTGATGAAGTCTTGTTTCCAAAGTTGATGGAGTTAAAGTGGTCAGTAGCAGAATATGAAAATGTCTTCATACCACGCTTTGGAAGACTACATAGAGCCAACTTTCTACACCCATTATGCAAGATATGGAATTATCTACCTGACAGAAATGAACCGCCTTCCACCGGAAGTCCTTCAGGAATTTCAGAAAGGAAACTTTGTAGTGAAAGAATCAGATAGAAAGTTCAACCATCTGAGATCCTGATCACAGTCAAGAGTGGATGAATGGCACTAGCAAGAACAGTGGAGGCATTGTTGGGGTGACCAGAACAATCACAGCTTTAAACAGGTGGGTACTGTCATATAACTTGAGAAGTTGCATATCAAGTCAAACCCGTCAAATTATGATGATTGAACAGGAATAATATGACTATGTGCGTAATCAGCTTACACCATCCAGGAAACAACTTGACCGTCTTGATGAGGATAAAGTTGTTTCCGCCATCCAGCGATTCAATGTAGGAAATAGTGAGGGAATACACTCTTCTGTACTGCAGTAAATAACAAAGCAGAAACTATCTCATATCTGTGTGCTAACGACTATAAACAAACCACAGCTAAGCAGACGACCATCAAAGCTGATAGAAACATTCTAAAACAGCTTGTGACGGCTAATAAAGGAGAACGTCTAGTAAATTTGGACCAACTCATGCAACACGAAGTAATGCCCGTGCCAATTTAGCTTGCTGCCATTAATGAAAGCCTGCGCACTGGCAATAAATCTCTCCTAGCATGTTTTGATAGAAAATGTTTCAACCACAGCTCAGTTGACACTTAGTGGAACTACTTGCTTAGTGATTGATGGTCAGGCAATAGTTTTAGCCCTAGAAAGCCCCGTAGAATAATCTCTCTTTAGGAATACGCAGTTATGTTTGTGAAGGCAGTTTTTGACATGGGTACAGAATTTGACAGGATTGGTGTAACCTTTGACAGATACAAACAGTATTCTATAGAGTCTGGCATCAGAATCAAACGTACAAAGGGCTCTTGACTAATTCGCAGGGTAATATAACACAGATCTGTTCCCCTACTGGATAAATGGTCCGATTTGCTGTAACTTGGAGAGAATAAGATGAATTTGGCAGAGTTTCTGTCTAAGCAGCTTATGGCACGTTCTTCATCCATTGCGCCCAAAACCCTTGTAGTAGTTGGAGGATTCAAAGAGATTACAAATGTGAAATCTTTAGACCCAGGGATGGACATATCGTTCCTACAGGCTACCCACGAGGAGGCGGATACACGTATTGTGCTTCACAGTGCTAACACCAATTCCAAAACAGTAGTAGTTTCAGTGCGTGACACCTAAGTCCTTGCCTTATTAACCTCACATTTTGATAAGATGCAATACACTCAGCTGTGGATAAAGGCAGGGACTTCTAAAATGACTAAGCACATTCCCATTCATTACAATCCACCAGGGGCTAACCACTAGTCAAGTATAATCGTTGCTGCCATTCCACGCCAATACATGGTGTGACAGTGTGTCACAGCTCGCAGGTCATAGTAAGAAGACAGCCTGGAAAGTATGCCAAACCAACAGCCAACTTTTGACACATCTAGGCACAGGAGATGCCATGGAGGATGTAATCAAAGCTGCAGAAAAGTTCATACGTTGCTTGAAGAAGCTGCTTGACGATGTGAACACTTGTGAGAAGGCCCGTATCATACTTTTCTGCAAAGGTCGTTCGCAGAAAGCATTAATACTTACATCCGATGAAGCTACATATCCGACATGCACATTATCAGACCAAGATATGAAAACAAGCAAACGTTATTACACCAGATCTTCCCCAAGTAACAGACGTGGGTTAAAAATATGTTCATGGACACTTGGTGCCAAATTTAATGACTCTTCTTCCTATTCCTAAGATGTGCAGCGAAATTGTCACGTGTAACTGCACCAAAAAATTAAAAATGCGGCAGCCATCTCGAAATTCAAGATCGCCATCTTGGAATCAAAGTTGAGGAGCAAACCAAACTGGTTACAACCTATTTGACAACGTACTTGGAATCTTCAGTAGCAAAAACATGGGTATTGCTATCAATGTAGCCCTTCTGTGGTGCTTATTCAGTTATTAGTCAAGTTATAGTGCGAAATATGCTTAAATGGCGGCCACTTTGTTTTTGGTATTTCGAGGTAAATAACTCACAATTGAGGATGATAAACAACTTTTTTTAATTCAGCACCCTCAAAGTATCCTAAAAAAACTTGTTTACCCATTTGTAACACAAAAAATGCCTATAACATTTATTAAAATCCGAACTATAACACTACAGTAGGCATGTTAGGCTACAACTGCTAATCAGTACTAACGTTAGGCCTAACTTGCGTGTAAGCCCGTTAGGCTATAAAACTAGGCGCACGACAGAGTATCGAGCCTTGGGGCATGGTTGATGCTCGATATTATTTCACTTTAAGCTATATATATGTAATATATTTGTTATTATAAGGTAGTTCGATACTGCTATTGGAACATTCCAGATGCTATAGTAAAACGGACTTGTGTAAGTTATATTGTGAAAATCTTACCTTTTTTGGTTGGGTGTCGGTGACCACGAGTCGCGTATGCACACATCTTGAGTGTAACGTTAGTATTCGCCCAAAATTATTTCACTCTGTGTTCATGCCCGACGCTGGGTAACCTGAACTCATTTGTATTAATGTAAACAAAATGAGTTCCCGGCACTCATATTATTTTAAGCAAACACGAACAGGAGTACATTTCAGAATGTAGGGGCATAACGCAACTTACACCATCATGAGTAGAATAAACGAAAATAGGAAGGAATGAACATCACTCCGTAACTGGTCCTTTTACACCTATTAGGCTGTTTTTGCTAGATATTCGAGCTAATGTTACTCTTCTTTGTACTAACTTACCCTTTCATTATGTTCTGTGTGTAGTACACCTTTCACCCTTAATACACCAATGACTTCTTGTCCTCACTATTACACCTTTGGTTTTAGTATCATAGGTAACATTAACCTCTTCCTTTATATTTCATTTTTTTTATTATAGATAACAAGTCAATTAAATAACAATTATTTAGATTAGATGAAAGTTGGAGCTCAATGAGACTGATTTCCTTTTTTTTAAATATTTTTTTTCTTTTTACACTCGTTGGAGGATAATCTAATTGTTTCCCCAGGGGTGTAGCGACCGGGTGTGTGTGTGTGGGGGTGGGGGTGGGGGGTGGGGGGGTCACACCCCCAACCGCGATTTTTGTCGGGAAAATGGTGACTTTGTCGGAAAATTTTCACCAATCTTCCCTAATAAGAAGAACAATCGGAAATAAACGCATTGCCAAACAAATATTAATCATAGTTATGCCGGAGAAATTTGAACTTTGTCGCGAAACTTAATTTTTTATAAATTTAAAAACGAAACTTCATCATCTCATTCTCATCGCTAATTCTTTGTTCTCAATTTACAGAGAAAGGATAATATTCACATGATTAAACACATCAACTAACTCCTTGTCTGTACAGGACTGCAGATCTTGTTTCAACTTGTTGAATTGAATCACAATTGAAGCCATTGTTTTAACAAGTTTTATAATATAAGAGATCAGATAACGCCCTCGTCCCTTATATCTATGGCAACTTGTGGCTGCTGCAAGTTGGTAGATGATCTCCCGAGTCCCACTTTTCATCAACTACGTAAATTTTGTATATCCGAATTGTATAGTCATAAGAAATCCCTGGTATAACAATGTCGAGAAAGCAAGTTTTGTCACGGTTAGGATGGAGAAAAAGCGCAAAAATTCTGTCCGAACTAAGTTACAGTGTGGACTGTGTAACCGGCAATTTTGTGGCAGCCGCAGCTGCATCAAGATTTAGAAAGAGCGCGAAAGTTACGGAAGTCAGAACCGATGAAGCTCATCATTTACCTGTAAGCCTACCAAGTACCAGCGGGACCCAGACTGGGGATGCTGAGGCAGAAATCCATACTGAAGCAATAGAGGATCCTCAGATTTAAAACTGATGTTGGGAGGTGTTGCTATTATTTAATTAAGAATTTCATAATCCAATGGCTTCCATCATCAATTGTGAATTGCCTTTTACAAGATAAAGTTAACAAGAGTGTTTGTAGAGATAACCCATGGCAATACAAAGCAAAATATTTGTGGTTCAATAGTGATGAGAAAAACAAAAAACAAAACATTATTTTGTGTTTTTTCTTCTTCTGTACTTCAAAACAAATGGTACCTAAATGAACGCTGGTGTTTCGGTTTTAAAGCAAAAAGTCCCCATGAAAAATGGAAAGGTATAGGGGCCTAAATAATTAAGTTTCCATGCTGTTTTGGGGTGATAATGCTGTGTAAATCTACGTTGATTTTATATCAAATATCAGCCATAAAATGCCTAAAATCGCAGAGCTTCCGGGAGCTTCGCCTCGTGGGCCCCTACCGGTGCTGCGCCCCTGGACCCCACTATGGCCCTAAGGCCAGCCCCTAGACCCCACGCCGTAAGTGTATTTTGCGTTATTGCTTCTTCTGTAGTTCATAACATTTAGTACCTAAATGAACGCTGGCGTTTTAGTTTTAAAACAAAAAGTCCCCATGAAAAATGGAAACGCATAAGGGCCTAAATAGTTCAGTTTCCATGCTGTTTTGGGGTGATATTTCCGTGTAAATCTGTGTTGATTTTAGATAAAATGTCAGCCATAAAATGCCTTTAATCGCAAAGCTTCCGCGGGGCTTCGCCCCTGGATCCCACTAGGGGCCCTAAGGCGGGCCCCTAGACCTCACGCCGTTTTAGAAAAACAATTAAAAAGTGTATTTTGCGTTTTTGCTTCTTCTGTACTTCATTACATATTCTACCAAAATTAACGCTGGCGTTTCAATTTTAAAACAAAAAGTCACCATGATAAATGAAAACGCATAGGGGCCCAAATAGTTAAGTTTCCATGCTGTTTTGGGGTGATATTGCAGTGTAAATCTGTGTTGATTTTAGATAAAATATCAGTTATAAAATGCCTAAAATCGCAGAGCTTCCGGGGACTTCGCACCCTGTATCCCTACCGGAGCTTCGCCCTGGATCCCACTAGGGGTCCTAAGGCAGGCCCCTAGACCCCACGCCGTTTGGGACGAAGTGTTAGATCACCATGACTTTCTACAAAGTTGGAGCACAAATCTTCAAGTTTATACTTACATAATCGATTATTGCTTAAAAGAGAAACATTAAATTTAAAGTATCCTGAACCAGGCTTACTATCACAAGCCTCAAACATAATGAGACTGGAAGTTTGATCTGAGACTACACTCGTCAGACCAACACACGATTCAACGCTATTTAAGATATTTTAAATCTTGCAAACCGAACCTTTGATGAGATATTTGTTACTTTAGATAAAGTAACAAAAGCCTGCTTTGAAAGTACCTCTCCCATTCTTAAGTTCTTATCTAGCTTTCTTTTCAATTTGTATGCATAGTCACTTGCTTATGTCCAGTAAGCTGGTAACAAGCCATACATCATCCTATAGTCAGACAGTCCTAGTTCGTATGATCACCGCAGGCCATATCAAACAGTCAAACTGAACATTGAAGTGACTCAATCAAGGAGGTATTATTTGGAATAATCAGATAATACGTCCTTGGTTCTATTGCGCGAATCCTTTCAGAAGCTTGGGATTTACTTCATTTCTGCTCTGTAAAGATCATTTACCTCTTTCTTTAGAGTACGGCGTAATAATGTAACATGAAGTTTTTTTTTTTTTTATAAATAAAGGGACTATGATGAACCATTATACTGTTGTTATCTCATCATAGACCATGGGCCAAGTCACTTTTTCTTGCCGTTTCGTGGTCTCCCTCTTAGATCTACTCAAAACTAGCCTGATAATTACCCAAAAAATATTCTGTACACTTTAGCTTCCTTCAAGGGGAAGGAAGCTAATGCCAAAACATTCTTCTTTGGCAATGACAGTGTGACACCTAACTGGCTCAGCAAAACTAATTGGCATTCCTAATGGTCTAGGCCATTGTACTTCACACTCGTCAGTTTTGCAATATGATACCGCATTGGCTCAGCAGCAAATTGATAAAGGAAGCATGTCACTACCAGAGGGGCTGCAGCCAATATTTACTACACTCGTCTGGGATAATAACGACTTTGGTGAAGAGGCCATAAGTGAAAAAATACCACTCATAACACTAATGGGATCATCATTCAGTACCCAGATGGTGAGGAAGATCCAACCAACGCAGCAATTCCAGAACCAGACCATGAAGACATTTTTAGAAAATCAAGGCATCGCTTAATCCAAACTTTTCCACCATACATAACACCATACTATGGACAGAAAAAGAAAGGCCCAAGCTCCTTTGGAGATGAAGATAAGGTAGAAGAAAGTCATTATATTTGTTACCAACAACAAGCTAAAGGTATTGATTTTGCATATGTCATCATGAAGCAGGTATCTTTAGGATCCAAATGTTTGCCTGGATGGACAGGATTTAATACCCTCTTGACAAAAGACATACCTGCAAAAGCACAAATTAGATACCTACCGATCATTAAAGCAAGTCCCACCGATTTTGATACAGTATACACAATTTTAAATCGAAGTCTTTAAATTGCAGACAGTCTCGAACAAGAATCAATTGTTGTTGTGTTTGACGAAGCAACTTACGCAAAGGCTCAGCAGATTCGTTGGAAAAACAGTATTTTCATGAAGCGCATTGTAATTCGTATGGGAGAATTTCACACTGCCATGACTTTCTTAGGCTGTATTGGTAAGCGTTTTAGGGATGCTGGTCTGCAGGATATTGTGATAGAATCTGGGATTGTAGCGCAGGATTCAATCAATGGGGTTATGAATAGACACCACTATAATAGGAGTCTGAGAAATCATAAAATTGTAGCAGAGGCAATGGAGAAGCAGAGGTGGAAAATGTTCACAAGTTTGTTAGGGGACAGTGAAAGAGAACAGGCCAACAACTTGCAAAGAAAATTGGAAACATCCTTTCCTGAAAATGAATTTACTGTTTTAATCAATTCAGAACAAGTGGTAGGGGTAAACAGTTCCGTGGAAATGACATTAGTTAATTATAGCTTAAGTCTGGGATTTTAGCTATAATCATACCTCAGAATGAAATTATTCTGATTGATAAAGACCAGTCATTAGTCAAACATGACTACTGCTTTCTATGCTATCAATCTTCGTTCTGTATTCATGTAAGGTATTTCATTTATGAACTTTATTAAAGATATATGGGCAAATAAAGGCAACTTCAGTGAAATTTATTTCAAATTCACTGAAAAACATGAAGGCAAAAAATTTCCTTAAACTCGGTTAAAAGACGGCCATTTTACAGCTTTTGCAAGATTTGGAGCATATGTGTAAATTTTTGTGTCACTCTTTTGATGTAGAAATGGGACATAATGTCCATTTCCTTCAGTAAATCCAATGTTTTTTAACCTTCTGCCATTTCTCTTTAAAAAAGTAGGATGTTTAGAAGGGATTTTGATGGTCTAAAATTTAGGGATGAATTATAAAGAAAAACCAAAGTATTATAAGGTGTTTTTTCATTTATAGTACATCACATTTTTTCAATATACAGTATATCTTAAAAAAATGTCAACCTTTGATTACTTACAACTTAACAACTACACATGCTATTTTCAAAATTAAAAGACTAGAAATTGATGTACTTTTCAATCAGTGATTTAACACAAAACTTTTGTACCTGTCCATATAGGTTATTAAGGTTAAAAAATTGGATCTAATTTTTTGTTTACATTTTTTCTGATGAGGGGCAGAGCGGACTCCAAGGGGCAGGGTGGCCCCCTGGGGGGCAAGGCGGCCCCACAGAGAAGCGGGGCAGGTCGCCCTGTGAAAAAGGAAAGCTACGGGTCTCTTATAATTGATAAAAGCTGACCAGTTATTGTCTTATTGCCCTTCTTTATAAAATTGTACAAATTTATTCTTTCAATTGCATAAATTTGCTTATCATTAGTAAATTGCCATTTTTCCAGAATTGTGCAACTTTTCATCTTGGGGACAACCTTATTTCTCATACTATACCTCTAGACTAAGTCTCCACCAAATTTCATGTAGATCTGAGAGGGAGACCACAAAAATCAATTTTTAAAGGCTTTTTTGCATCTTGGCCCATGGTCTATCACCCACATATACATATATGTGGGTGATGAGATATTGTAGTCATTTTGCTGTATAAGCAAATAACATATGATCATATTGGGAGTTAGGGGTCCTACGTTTTTAGAACGGGACAAAATTTGGTGATTTTTGGATCTGTCAGTGGGTTTGTATGTATGTGTGTGTGCGTATGTGTAAGATCTCAATCGGGGACATTTGTATAATAACACACCTTCCAATCGGGACCAATCGGGGACGTCCCCGCTTGGTTTTCTTGCAGATTTGGTCTCTCCATAGTTAAACAATTTGCCACCTGAAATGTTACGCATTTTCATTGCTGTCCCAATTTAGTTGATTCTGCCTAGGCTGTTTCTTTAGGTATATTCTCGGAGTAAGATATTTTAGCATCTATGTCCCCGGTTATGTGATAAGGATTCCATACTATCCTCAGTTGGGCTAATGAACTCTTAACACATCACCTATGTCACCGATTGGTATCTTATATGTGGTGATTCTGGTTGGAGGACATACACATTTGTGTCCCCAGTTGGTATGTACTATATTACAGACCATAAAAAGGAAAAGGTTGAGTGTTAATAATAATGGGTTGTGAAATTGCAATCTATGCATCAATTAACATCTCCTCAGGCTGAAGTGAACGTCTAGGTAAGATGTCCCCTTTTGAGCGATTCAAAACGCCCGCAAGTTCCCGCTTAGGACTTGAAACAAGTATGTGTGTGTGTTTGGGTTTGTGTGTGTATGTGTGTGTGGGTGGGAGGGTGGATGTGTGGGTGTGTGTGGGTGGGTGTGTTTGTGTGTGGGGGTGTGTGTGGGTGCGTTTGTATGTCATACATCTCCGAGGACCCGAACATATTTAACCGAATACTAAATCTCCGTCCTCGGACTCAAATACGGGACCTCGGAAGAATTTGCATGCAAATGCATTAAAAACATCGGGGGTGGGGTGGGGTGGGAAATCTAACGTAATTTTTAAAAGGCCTTCGTTCAACATGGTGTATGAATCTGTGCAATGGTGGTAACACAAGTGTCTGGTCAAGTCTTCACAAGCATCTTGAATTTTCGAATGCGTGTGTGTGTGTGCTCGTATTACTAAAATACTGAGGACCTGAACCTGTTAAACCATCGATCGACTGAGGACTTGTAAGTAAATCGAGTACTTGGAAACCGGCCGAAGACTTTCAATATGGGTTCTAGAAAGAATTTTCGTGCAAGTGTAGCAGAAACTTTCTAGGGGAAATTCTGACGTAATTTAAACTAGGGTCTTCATTGGAACTTTTTTATTTTTCAGAATTTTTGGTTAGTCACGTCAAAGGTCACAGGTGAAATGAAATTAGTTTTTTGAAGGAATTACTGGGTATCTTTACAAATTGCATAGGTGAGTAGGGTTTAACATTCTAACAAGAAATACAAATAATCTAAAGTCAAAAGGTCAAAGGTCATGGGTTAAAGGTCAAGTAAGTGCTTTTTATGTCAAATTTTACGCCATCTTAAACTCAAAAAGTACAAGACTTATACCAACCCTATGTTGTACCATGATACTGTGGTACATGAATTTGTGACCCGTAGAATCTGGTGGCAACGGTCAAAGGTCACAGAGCTATTGACAACTTTTCACCATTCCCCTTATAGTTATGGAATGGTAAGTGTGACGTGAGCATGAATGGTGCCATACAGTAGGGTACGATAAATGTGAAACATTTCAGAAATTGTTTCAGTGATAATCGGATCAAGGGTCAGAGGTTAAGTATATGATTTTAGGGGGTAATCATGTACTAATTTGTACAATTTGTGTGCCACTTTAAATTCTGAAAGTGCAAGACCTATACCAATCCTGTTTGTATCACATGGTACATAAACTTGTGTCCCGTAAACTCTGGGGTCAAAAAGTCAAAGGTCATAAATCTAGTGACCCTTTTAACCATTCTTCCATAATTATTGTTAATAGCTATTCCCCCCACTATGCTGATTGCTTAAGGTAATGAAATCAACAATTCCATGGATTGCTTTCTGGTTGTTGCATTAACTAACTTGCCTCGATAGCATCTTTGAAAATATAAACATGTTATACAAATTACTCCGGGTAATGTGTCCGTAATTAAAATTCCAAAGAATTGGAGCCACGGGCCTTTAGATTTTCCCCCGATCAAACAGGAGTGGCGCCTTGGTTTGTCCGACAGGGTGAAATCCCCCGGTGGAGAAGGGACAGGGGGTAACTCCTCTATTCGCCAAACAAAAATGACTGTCACCATTAATTATAATCTCGTTTCCCTCACCCCTCCTAACAGATAGGAACAATAGTGTAACTCTTACATATCCATCCGGTTTCTTTCGTCGGTTTAGGTGATTTGATTATCCGCCAGCCGTTAATGAATACATTCTTAAAAGCTGAGCGAAAACCCTTTATTTGACGTAGCTGTCTGACTCTAGTAATTCTCATTTACTGCGTTCCCCACATACCCATCCAATCATTGTATGAGAAAAGTTGACTGCAACCTTCCTGGCCCGCTGGCGGCACCGACATCAAGTAGTTAAGAATATGACCAACAAATTCGTCAGTGGCCTGGGATGTTTTGAATTTCAGTTTCTTAATTTCATTTGTCAGTTTGCATGAAATTCAGAATTTGCAACACCACTCCAACTGTCCAAAGTAAAAAAAAAATGAACAACGTCCTGACAGCCTGATAGGATACGAGTCCTATTCTACTTTCAAAATTCGATTGCAATTTCGACTCTTTTAGTTGGGACTTTCCTTGTATGTCTCTGATAAACCACCTGACTTCCATACTTTATTAAAACACACACACACACAATAATTATTGGGTCCTTAGACCTATCTCTCACGTATTTTTTCCCACTTTCGTGTTTGTCTTTTTGTAATTTGTAAGAAATATCTCAAAATGTGTCACTAGCTATAGATAGTGGAAGCCACGTCAATAGTGGGATCACGTTGATTGGGCCCGGGGGGAATGAGTTCCATTTCATAAAAAAAAATATTGAAGATTTCCACAAAGTTTTCTGAGGACCGCTTTCTTCCATCCTTTTTATTTGATTGATTTGATTTAATTTATTTTTAGTTTCAGATCAGTTTACAAGAACTTATACATAAATCATAGCAAGAAGTTTGCACAATGGAATATTTAAAAACATTT
Organism: Chiridota heheva; assembly: GCA_020152595.1. Lineage (NCBI taxonomy): Eukaryota > Metazoa > Echinodermata > Holothuroidea > Apodida > Chiridotidae > Chiridota > Chiridota heheva. The sequence continues at coordinate 3,754 of JAIGNY010002724.1, read as the reverse complement.
TGTAAGAAACGAGAATAGAACGCATACTTAATAGTTTTAAACATGTGATGTGGGAACTGGAAGAAGATAAAGGACCAGGAATAAGTAATCATTTTTAGTCTGGCCCTTAAAAATTAATGATAATAAAATTGAAAGTCCACATTTGACGGTTCTCAAAATCGGCGTCCATCAGTTCGGGAGATCTCCTAAAAGCAAGAGATGAAATATCTCCAAAAAATAGCTATCAGACCACCATTTAGCGATATTACCCATAATGCTTCTATGCTCTTCCAAATGCTTATTGTGTAGGTCAAACTTAAAACGGTTGGGAAATTTTTCTTGGCTCAGGTATTGGTTTATACTCCATGGGATATTAGTATTTGGTTACTTTAAGATTAAATGAACAAGAAATGTGTTGTTCAAGAAATTTCACCATTTAGATTTCGAGAAAATCGGCTCGGAAACTTCTGACCTTGACCTGAATTCTTCGATCACTTGCGGTCAAGTGGCTAAAATGTAGAAGACCACTTACTAGGCCTCTAGGTATCTTTTGAAAGGAAACTACGTTAATTATTAGTTCAAGTAATTGGAATACGAACACGTCATCTTGAGATCTCCTACTCTTAGGAGATCTCCCTGACTGTTCATATTCTTACTCTGCATACACACGCGGAAAACAGTTAAAGTTAAATCCATCCAAGCCATTAGGCCCATAGACCGGTTTGCTTATCCCTGGTTTGCTTATCCCTGGTTTGCTTACACCCGGTTTGCTTATCGCCGGTTGCTTATCCCCGGTTTGCTTATCCCGGGTTTGCTTATTCCCGGTTTGCTTATCCCCGGTTTGTTTGGCGTAAACAGATAAGAGAACATGATTTTCCCTGGATGGGACGGCAGTCCATCGCAGGTTAACTCCTCAGCATGACTCCTAACCACTGAGCCAACTAAATTGACTCGTGTGAGGGATATGTTTTCATGATGTGGCCCTAAAAACACCACAAGATAATATATTCAAATATAATGTAAAGTACGTCATGAAATTTAAATTGAAAACCAATTTTATTGGAGAAATTTTTTGCTTAAATCATAACGGAGGGTTTCAATAAGGAAGAGATGAATGTATGAGATCAAATATGAGTTTCTGAACAGAGGTGTGTAGGACATGGCCGTGCCAGGCGCCGGATACCCATCTTATTCAGTTAGTCGAGCAGGGAATCATGTCCGACTCGGCTAGATATCTGCCGGGGTTATGATGATGATTAACATGATACTTGAGTACCGATCTGATACAATCAGGCAGAAATGTTAAATGTACTTTTTAAATCAGTGATTTATCGGAATCATGTCCGACTCTCCCAGATTGCCCTATAATTAAAGAACATTTTTTGAAAATTGAAAAACTGCCGTGAAACTAAAAATGTATCGAAAATCAAAGAAACTTGAATGCCTGAAAATGGATAAAAATTGCCCGAAAAGTAAGGAAAGTTCTTGAAAATTGAGCATAAATTCGCCAAAAAGTTTGCGAAAATTTCACCAAAATGGAAAAATCTCACCAAAAAATGAAGGAAATTTTCCGAAAATCAAAAATAATTTCAGAGAAATCAAGGAAATTTTCCAAAAATCAAAAATAATTTCAGAGAAATCAAGGAAATTTTCCAAAAATCAAAGAAAATTATCCAAAACATTTCCTGAAAATCGGAAAACCCTCCAGAAAACGAACGAAATTGTCCGGAAATGAAGGCTTTCTCTTCCTTCCTCTCTCCCCACCTCTCCCCTCTCCTCAAGCCAAAAACTCTGGTGAAACCATAATTGTTTATTCACAGATTCATTGCGATTTTTGATGAAATAACCATCCTTATGAAGAATGGTCCATCAATCATTCATGGGTTTTGCACAAAGTCCTCCCAAGCATATAATGTATATTTTTATTTAGGCTCTGCCAAGGACTAATCTGATTCGTCGACGACGACGAGTGAACGCACAATTACAATGACGGGGTCGTCGCCTGCGTATTCGGTTATGATAGTAACAATGCTATCACCAAACGCTTAATACGACCCGGACAAGAACACAGGTACGACGTACGGACAGACATAACATCGACAACCAAGTCAATGTCCACGGCCTTTGATAACCAGTTGTGGTGCACTGGCGAAAAATCACTGAACAGCACTTATGTAGCTTGAGCCCAAGATGAATGACCTATTGTGTACAGTGTAACAGTAGCTGGTTTCTAACAAGTGAACTGTGAATAGACTATGAAGATGTTATCAGTTAAGAAGGTATCAGATTACCCCTGGTTGCGTATGGTGTAACAATAGCTGGATGCTAGTCAATGAATTGTGAAGTCTCTCGGGTTGAATGGTGTGGATTACTCCTGATTGTGAGAAAATTGGGGGTGTCAGGTTGGAGGGGTCTAAGGGCAAAAAATTCTTAATAATAGGTTTTCAAGTCGGGCAAAATGTCAGAATTAAGATGGTCCCATACGGCCATGGTGTAGGAGGCAAGCGGCAAACCGCACTTTTCACCCAATAACCCAACTTGAATATTATTCCTATGGCCAGTTAATCTACATTTTTATTAATTTTCGATTGGAAGGTAGAATTAGGGAGTGTATATGAGAATGTCACAAGAGCCTGGGTTAAAATGATGGAGGAAAACGGTCCTCAGAATGTATGGGATATTGATGATGCCAAGTAGCAATGACGTACGTAGCAATATAGTTCACGCGCAGAAACCAGCTGCAAAGGAGAAGCACTCGTGTACGGTTTCAGTTAAATTAATCATTTGGCCGCAGTTTGGCGTCCACGAAAACGTAGATTTTAGCTTATTTTTACGCATTTTTTCAATGAAAATTTGGCAGACGGTTATAGGCCTACTTTAGAAGGAAAGCAAAACGGGCAATAGCATATATCAGAGGGTATGTCGACGGAACCGGGGGCACGTTCTCCCTCCCCTACCTTTCTCAAAAGTTAAACAAATGCCCTTTTTCAGAGAGGAAAAGTGCCCGTTCAACTAGAGAAAAGTGCCCTTTATCAGAAGGAAAAGTCCCCTTTCAACATGTTCAAAGAGGACAAGTTCTATTTTTAGAGAATACATACGTCCTTTCAAACACTGAAACACATTTTCTTCCAAGACTATATATCTGATCTTTTCATTAAAGAAAGTAAGACAATATCGCCCTACAACGACTAACATTGTGAAATTTTGCGCGCATACACTGTTCTCAATTTTTCCTAAAGACATGAAAGACAAGTTTGGGCTCAACAGCTCTACATATTGAACTTATTCATACTGTTACGATGAGATCACAGAATCATTTCTCATAAACTTTCTTTATCATTATTTACGTATAAGTCTTCATGGAATATTTGAATATATCACTTTCAATTTTCTACGGTTTGCACATTTATAAGGGGCTCTTGACCTGTTGCTCTATTGTCATTAAATCTGTGGACCATGGATAACGTCATCGCTTTTCTCGGTATTGGTAACTGAGGGCGTTTAGTCATTGTCTTACTTGGAGGTTTTCCTAGATGTAGAATTTGCAAATCATGAGAGATGATTTTTCAATGAAGTCTTATGACGTGCTTTTTTTTGTATTTATTCTAGAAGGTTCTTTTATATTTGAATTAAATAAATAAAGTAGAAAATTGTTAATGGAAAAAGAATCAGATAGAGGTCAGAAACAGTTGCAATCGGTTAGATTGAGTCTGTCAGTTAGAGATAGCAAGAGAAAGTTATAGTCATAGTCAAAGCTGGAGTATAAAGGAGTTTA